>JAQHUG010000016.1:803416-820999 GCA_028555095.1 Dicrostonyx torquatus | reverse complement strand
TTTCCTCCTAGGGACACAACTTTCTTTCCTCCTGGGGACATGTCTTCCTGTCCTCCAGGGACTTGTCTTATTCTCTTTTTGGGGACATGGCTTCCTCTCTTCCTGAGGACATGGCTTTCTTTCCTCCTAGGGACACAACTTTCTTTCCTCCTGGGGACATGTCTTCCTGTCCTTCAGGGACTTGTCTTATTCTCTTTTTGGGGACATGGCTTCCTCTCTTCCTGGGGACATGACTTCCTTTCCTTCTGGGGACATGGCTTCCTCTCCTCTTGGGGACTTGAATTCCTCTCTTTTCTCTCCAACTATGGATTTTCACAAAGTATCTGATTTATAAGATTGCGTTTTAAGCATCAACATCTTTTCACAGTCTTTCTCCTCAGTCATTTTTCTTGACTCCAGCTATCATCATCAATCTCTTGTACTCACAGAATGAAACATGAATCCTCAGCATCGAGGTTTTTTTTTTCTGAACTGATTGACACTTGCATCTTGTTCCCACTAACTCCTCCCTTCTTACGACCGTGAACCACATGCGAATGATCATTTTCTCACTGTGATCTTTTCTTTTGTGTGCTGTGTTTGTGAATTCTCTCCGTTTTTCATCCATCTAGAGAATCTATTTCTTTCCTTGAAAAATATAGGCTGGCTCACGTCTGGGGAGCCTTCCCCAGCCTATTCCTTTGTTCTGGTAGCTCTCCATGTGTGGTCCCAGGATAGGAACTGTCAGTCTGCGTTGCAGGTTTTATATCAGTTTACAGAAAATGGAAGAATCTAGGCTTTCAAACTCCATTTGATGTGGGAATTCCCCTCCGTATGCTGTGAATATATTTTATTGCCATTGGTTAATAAAGAAGCTGATTTCAGCCAATGACTTAACAGAGTAAAACCAGGCAGAAAATCTGAACAGAGATGTAGAGAGAGAGAGTAGGCGAAGTCAAAGAGACACCATGTAGCCACCGAAGGAGAAAGACTAGAGCAGCCAGCCGGAACCTTGCTGGTAAACCACGAGCCTTGTGGTAAAATACACAAAAATAGAAATGGGTTAATTCAAGATGTAAGAGTTAGTTAATAAGAAGCCCGAACTAATAGGCTAGAAGTGCTGTTGTTGTTTTCTTTCTTTTGAGACAGGGTTTCTCTGTAGCTTTGGAGCCTGTCCTGGAACTAGCTATGGTAGGTTTTAATTAATACAGTTTCTGTGTGAATATTTTGGATCTGGGCAGCCAGGAACGAACAAGTGGTCTCAGCCTACATTCATGTAACCTTTCCCCCGTTTTATTTGCGTTGTGTTTCTGAGCCTTGTTCCAGTCTCAAGAGTCTTGACCTGACTGGGGCTCAATAACAGCTGTTGAAACATATAAATGAGTGGAAGGATGATCTCTTTTATCTCATACTATAACTTTACATTTTGTAGACATAAAATCCATCATAATAATTCAAGTATATATAACATTCATGTGTGTGGAAACGTTCATGTCATTTTCTTAATGCTCAACAATCTTACCTTATATTCACAATAAATCCCACTGTTTTAAATAATAGGGAAACTGGATCTGTTGACTAGATAACCAGCTTTGCTAAATGTATAACTTACATATCTCAGATTGGCCCGTGAAAACCCTCAGCTGAGAGGTTGTGGCGTGCCTCAGTTTCCATGGCAGTAAAATAGGAGCTGTAGTAGAACTGACATTTCAGGGCTGCGGTGATCAGTGACACGGCTTCTGTCAAGGGTCTGAACACAGCAGGGGTCCAGCAGAGATGAGTGGATGTAGCTAAGGTTTTGTTAGACTGAATATGAAAAGGGGAAACGAAATAAAGTGGCACACACTGCAGCCATCCACAGGCTTGGCTTTAAGGTGCAGCAGCTCCTCTCCCAGGTGTTCAGCCAACAGGGACACAGCTCCATCAGAGATGTGATGAGCGTGTTGACAGTATCGGTGCTTGGAACATTCCCAACCTAGAAAACACCAAACTGCCATTACTAGGATAGATGCACCCACCAGGCTTTATTCCTATAATAGAATACTATATGGCAATGAATGAAATATAAGTGAATCTCATGAGCACAACATGAAGGGAAGGAGTCAGGACTGAAGGGTGTGTGTGGCTTATTCGAGTGGGACCAGCTTTATTTAATAACAGACACTCTCATCTGTGCTGCGGGGAACCAGGAGTGGGGACGGAGACAGGGGGAAGCAAGGTCCAGGATACTAATGCCCTAGACCTCTAGCTTGGGGATGAGTCATCTGCATAAGTTCTTTTTGTCCAACTTGGTGAAGCTACTCATGAACTATGTGCTCTCACCATAGTTTAGAGAAAGCTGAAGAGACAAACAAAATGGCTGGATGCTGGGAGCACAGCCATGATAAACCAATGAGGAAACACTGCCAGTGGAGGAGGGGGAACCGATCCTAGGGGAAGAGGTAGAGAGGCTGCATCAAAAACAGACCCTGGGCTTGGAGAGATACTTTAGTGGTTAAGAACACACACTGCTCTTGCAGAGGTCCTGAGTTCAGTTCCCAGGGCCGATGTCAGCAGGCTCACAACTGCCTGGTACTCCAAGAGATCAGGAGTCCATGGCCCATCCCATGCTCCCTTTTTGTGGTGAATAACAGAACCCAGGGCCTCACACATGCTAAGCAAGTGCCTGTGTCCCCAGTCTACAGACTCTTCCTCAAGGTCAGGGACAGGGTGTGTTCGTTCAACCCGTACTTCCTGAGTGAAGTGCTGATTGAAGCAATTCTGGTGGCTCTATCATCCAGCCAAGCCTCAAAGCACACAGCCAGGGAATTAAAATGCAAGGTGCGCAGGCTGGGGGCTGGTGGAGTTGTGCCAGGAGTGGCTCTCCATTAATTAAAGAGAACACGAGGTGAAGTCACCATAGCCTGCAAGTTCCAGACTTTGAGAAATTGTCTCAATAAAAGAGAACTTCATTTGGCTTTCGGAGAGAACCAATCAATAAATTAGTTGGCTGAGGGCAGAGGCAAGCTGGAAGGGAAAAAGAGGCAGTCAAGTCCTATTTGAAAACAGGAAGGCAGCAAAGAGTCAGTGTGGGGTAGCGGGTGTGTATGAGGTGGGTGGGTGGGTGGGGTGGGATCAGCAATTTACAAAAGTTAAAAAAAAAAGGCAAAGCTGCCATTTTCCTGTGATGTATAAACTAGCTTGTTAGCCTTGGGAGAGACAGGGAGGATGGAAGAGGAGAGAGCGCCTGTCCCAGACCAGTGGCTATCTATTTTCCCCTGTTATTGTCTCCACCAGGGTAGAGAGAGGACATCCATCAGAGAGTCACTGCCATAGGTTGTCCTGGACACGGGCTTCCACTGCAGATCTAGCTAAGGATGCTCAACGTCTCTGAAAAGCATCCTTGCCTAGCTCCCAACATGACGTGCTGAACTGAGGAGCTCCATCATCAGGAAGTGGTCAGGGAGGCTGATGGCTGTGAATGCCCAACTGGCCTTGTAAAAGTTGAGTCATGGTGACAGAAAACTTTCCATCATTTGTGTCTCACCTTCATGGTGACATTACTGCCATTTAGCATACTGTTGTCATCCACGCAGCACCTCTCAGCTGTTTGTTTTTTATTTCTCACTCTCCTGGGGATGGTTGTCCTCACATGCCTTATCTGAGAAGTGGGGAGGAGCGCTTTCTGTTCCCAAGTCTGCCATCTCCACCCCGCATCTCACACCCCCACCAGGTGAGTGCTGCAGGCCTGGGAACCCCGGGCCTAGCATCTGGCTACTCTCCCCTACTTCTCTGCTCTATGATTCTGGGCAGATCTTTTCATTCCTTTGTGTGTTCTGGTGCTGTAAAAGGGACAAATTATAGTGACTCCCTTTTCCTCACAGGATTGTCAGGTCAGACGTTGTTTTCCCTTAGTGTAATAAATTTGAGAGGCTGCATACAAACACTGAAGATGAAACAATGAGTTTCTAAGAGGGTCTGCCAGGTGTGTCCAACCCAGAGCTCTCAGACGAGGACAGCCACGAAGGGGGCTTAGTACAAAATCATGAACTTACTCTAAATGTGAAGCTTTATGTTATGATTCTACCATGCCATCCTCGAGCACGGACTTTGTTGGTGACAATGGTGTATTGAGATGCCAAAAGGTTGGAACCCCTGCCTTATTCCTTGTCAATAATGGTCATGTTTGGGAAAATAAAACCTCCTGGACACTCTCTCCCTCTGGATCCCAAGTTCATCCTCTGCTCAGCCCCATTAATGCACCACATGTTGTCACTGAGAGTCAAGGAAGGTCTTTGAAATGGCCCAGGCCAATCCTGGTCCGCACTTCTCACCCAGCCTCCTTCTCTGTTATAACCAAGCTGGCTGCCCTTGTGCACAGCTGGGTAGCACCTTTGACACTTGGAGTTTGCTGTTTCATAAGGCTGCATGGGTGTTCTAGAATCTTCTGATACTTTCTCCTAATGTGATCTTGCAGTATGGGAGTGAGGGGCTTCCCAGACCCTGGTGCCCTCTGCAGGATTTCTTCTAAAGCACTTACCAGCAACTGTTGCTCTTGGGTATCTATATGGGTGTCCCTTATATCTGTTCAGACCATACTGGAAGCTCTCAGGGACACTCAAAGATGGTCATTTTATAGGTACTGGTAGTTAACTAATTTTCAAAACCTTAATTCTACTCAAGACCAGAATATTTCACTTTGCCAATGCAAAGACAATAAGTATTTCATAAGTCCCTTGTTTTCAGGTCATTTCCAGGGTGTCAATCTTTGGTTGTGTTTTATCATCCAACTGGTCTACCTCACCCTGTGCTGCTGCTGGGGGTGGAGAACGAATCCCAGTCTACCCTGGCTCGTGGAGGGGAATCCCTGTCCTTTTGTTCGTACTAGGCTTGTCAACCTTTCACAGTCTTACCTTGTAGTCTCACTGTGTGAGTACCACACAGGTCTTGACTCCTCATCTATCCTTTGTAAACCACTCAGGATAACTAGGGATGGATTTTAACATCTACATGACTTGAGAAATCATTTCTTTTCTCTACCTGTGGTTGTCTCCTAACTACTGCTTTCCTCTGATTCTCTTCAAAGGTCCTTTCCTTTCAAAGCTCTACTCGGGAGCAATTTTGAACTCTCTAGTTTTAGATCTCCAGTGACATGGACAGGAGAAGACCTTCACCTTCCCTCTCCCTGTTTCTCTATCCTTACCCTATTCCTTCCTCTTCCTCTTCTCCGCATTCCTGCAAGACCCTCCCAGTCCCCAGTTTCAGCTATGCTGGTTGAATAAACTTTGAGACCCCTGTAGCTCCTTCTACCGGGCTCTTGGTACTGTAAGACTGGCCTGCAAACGGTGACTGGAGTATGTTTTTATTTGTTTGTTTGTTTTTAAAGAAAGTCTATTATGAAATTCAAAACAAAAAAACAGGAACAACTGAGAAAGGGAAATACATTGAATAGTATTCAAGTGATGGAGACTGGGGAGACAATTCAGTTGGTAAGACCCTGCTGCACAAGCATGGGAACCTGAGTTCAGGTCCCCAGTGCCCAGGTTAAAAAGCTGGTTGTGGGAACCCATACCTGTAACTCCAGCAGACAAGCAGACCCATGGGGCTCATTGACCATCCAGCCTTGATGAATTGGTGAACTTTGGGTTCAATAAGAGACCTTGCCTCAAAAAATAAGGTGAAGAACAGCCAAAGAAGACACACCAACATTATCTTTTGGCTTTTACATGTGTGTGTGCACATGCATGCATGCATGTGTGCACAGGCATGCAAGCACACCCACATACACAGAGACATGAATGTATACATCATAGTACAATATTTTAAAATATTTTCTGAATACAAATTTACTGATGACTCATAGTTCACCAAAATATTTTATCTACAGGTGAGCATTTGACCTGTATGAGTCTATTTAAAGACAATACTGGGAAACAAGGTCACAAGAGGCAGAAAGGGAGCTTCCACACTGAAACACCTGTCTTTTGGTTCTAAAACTTGTCCTTCCTCTCTCCCTCCCCTTCCTTCCTTCCTTCCTTTTATCTCTTTTGCCTTCCTTCCTCTTTTTTCTTTCTTCCCTTTCCTTCTTTCTCCTCTTTCTCCTTTCCCCCACTTTCCCTCCATATTTATGATCAAGGCTCTCTCTGGGCACTATGGTGCACGTATGGTGATTTGTCACACCAGTTAGTTTAGATTCCATCATTTTACTGAGTCCTAGTGAATCAACAGACTCAAGAGTGTGAATGGATTGATTCCTTGTTCCAAAATGCAGGTGCCATGAGGGTCTGTGTTGTAGGAATTGTTTCCTTTTGTTCCTGTTTCTTCCATTATTTTGACATCTGAGATTCTTCTCTGTCTGTTGGGGTGTGTCTTGAAACCGTATCTTGGTGGATCTTTATATTTCCTTGCCCTATTTCAGACAAATAGTCATATAATACTTTCATGTAATAAAGATCCCCCCCAAATAAAACAAATTGGAATATGACAAAGCAACAAACAAAGGAAAAAAACAAAGAAAAAGCATAAGAAACACATATAGACACAGAGGCACACACATTTATACACACAGGAATCCCATAAAAACTCAAAAGTGGAAGCTATTATATATATATATATATATATATACACATAACCTGCAAGGTTAAAAGAAAAGCCCTGACTTAACAAAGAATCTCCAAAGATGCTATTGAGTTCATTTTGTGTTGGCTATTTAATTGCTAGGTGTAGTTTTTTCCCAAGTAAGACTTCCTTGGAGAAAACTAATTTCTCATTTGCAAGTGTCTATCAATTGAGATAGGTTCTGTGTCAGAGATGGGGTGTGTGTCCACTTCTCCGGACAGCTCTAGGATCCCATCTGGTGCTGACCTATGTAGGCCCTATGCATGCTGCTACGGTCTCTGTGAGTTCATATGTGTATCAATCCTGTTGTGTCTAGAAGGCCTTGGTTCTTTGACATCCTGCATCCCCTCCACCTCTTGCATCCCTTCTGCCTCCTTTTCTGCAGAGTTCCCTGAGCCCTGAGGGGAGGGAGTTGATGGAGACATTCCTTTTAGGGCTGAGTATTCCAAGGTCTCTCACTCTCACATAATGTCTGGCTTTGGGTCTCAGTATTTGTTCTTATCTGCTGTAAAAGGAAGCTTCTGTGGTGACACTGAGCAAGGTGTGGGTCTATGAGTATAACAGATTGTCCTTAGGAGTCATTTTATTGCTATGCTCCTTAGTAGAACAATAGTATTTGGGTTTCCCTGATGTTCTTGGCCTATCTAGTCTCATATTCTTTGCCAGCCAAACAGGGTTGGGTATGGATTCTATCTCATGGAGTGGGTCAAATCAGATATTGGTTGGCTACTCCCACAAGCCTCGTGCCACTATTGCATCAGCAAGCATATCTTGCTGTCAAGTCATTCTTGTTTTGTAGCTAGATTTGTATTTTCTCCTTCGGTAGCATGCAGAGTACCTTCACCACTATGAGTACTAGTCCATGGGGTGAAGGCTCTAGGTAGGTGCTAGCTCAACTTCTTCATGTTTATTGAGTTGTGTATGTGTTGAGTGAAGGTGACTTTTAACAATCAAGTATGTTGTAAAGGTAGAAAGGCTGGTAAAGAGCATCAAAATACATGTGTGTTTTCCTGAGTTTCTCTCTACCTTCTTCCTCCTTTTCTAGCTTTGGTTCACACCAAACAGACATTCACTGAGCAGATTCTACATTCTGGGGGCCACCCAGGTACCTGTCAGCTGCTGTCATGAAGTCTCCATGTGGCACCCCTCAACACTGAGGAGCCAAGCATGGAGAGGGCATGGGGGGCATCTATGAATTCTTCACACAGGACCCTACCACAACCCAAGTGTCAACACAGATGCAAATATACATTCCATTGAAGGGTGGTCATGATCTGAAAGGCATTTGGGTCCTGAGTATCTGTTTTGGACTTGATAGGAGCAAAATTTCCCTTCTAGCTTGTGAAGATGCTGCAATTTCAGGATTTATTTTCTTCTGTACAAGCCAGCATTTCCTTAACCTGACGTTGCTTTCACTGCAAGTTTTAAATAAAGAGGAACAGGACAGGAACATGTGCCCAGAAGAAAAGTCATTTGGGGATGGAGAAGGAAGGCTGCCTGTCGGTCAAGGAGAGAGGTTTTAGCAAAAACCTAACTCACTGAGATCTTGACCTTGGGTCTTCAGAACTGAGAAATGCTGTTGTCTAGACCACTCAGCCTTTAGCTTTTGACAGCTCTAGAAAACAAACACCTTTCTTCTTCCTCTATTACCTTTTATCAAGACTAATGTCCTTTGAAGGCTCATGCAGACCTATTGCCTTTTCTCCAGTATCCATCTTTTGGGTTATCTTGGTGCCCTGGTGTTATCTCCGGTGGCTCGTGAAACTAGTTTGTGATGTCATATCCTTATCTAGGAAAGGAGCCCCTATGTGGTACCCCATATAAAAAGAATGTTCAAGGAATAGGCTGCCATCAAATAGGGGAAGAAGTATTTTTAAAACAGCTGCCATCTGAACCGGTTGGAGCTGGTTACCAGCAAAGGATCTGATGTGCTTCTGTAAAGTGCTTTCTGGAAGGTTCTCTTTGTACTTGCCAGTGCAGTACCTTACGGTGTGTCCAAGTGGCAACAGACAGATTGAACGAGAAACTCTCTCTCCTCAGTATGGGGCTGCTAGGGTTTAGATATGGTTAGCACGTGTCCCCAAGTTTCATGTTTTGAAATGTGATCCCTATTGTGAGTTATTAAGAGTGTAGGCATTTAGTCTAACTATAGTGTTTAGAGATGGGGCCTCTGGGAGGTGATTGGCATTGGATAGGATCATTATAGTGGACTCTATGATTTAAATTACTAGAATATTTATAAGAATATTGAAAGAGACTGGAAGACAGATTAATAGATTTTCCAAATGATGCACTGAACAACCCTGGGACTCTGCCAACAAGGATGACTATTATTGGATGCGGGGCCTTGATTACGGGCTTGGACCATTAGCCAGAACAAACCACTCTTCTGTATAGCTTACCCAGTCTTAAGCATTTTGTCCCAGTAAAACGAAGTCGTGTCCAGGACAGGCTCAGAAGACTGCTGGCTTTGAAACGGAGATCTCACTGGTGCTTTTTGGTCCACCATAGCAATCATACTTTCCTACTGAGTCCATCATAGGACAGAAACATTAAAATATCCCTGGGTGGAGGGGATGCCAGTAAATAAGGAGTAAGGACTTCACCAAGTCAGTTCCCTCCTAAAAAGCAATGAGAACACTGGGGAAAATGGTCAGAACTAACATTTTCCAAGCTAAAAAAAGAAAAGAAAAACCAAAAACAACAACAACAAAACCCCTAAACAATAGTGTCTGTAATCTGGGGAGAATTTACTGAGGGAAAAATGGCTGGAACTTGGATGAAAAGCCTGTCCTGTTTCTGCCCCCTCCCCCCAGATCTGCAGTATTAATATGGGAAGCCATTGACCATAGTGACACTAGCAGCCTGGTAGCCACTGGCAAGACAAGAACGTTGGACTCCTTCGGCATCACATCCCCAGGGACCCGCTGCTGTGGGACTGGCCCAAAGGGTTCCTGGAAGACCTCACTCACAAAGACGTCTTTATTTATCTGCTTGATGATCTTCCCAGTGTGAACTGCTCTTTCCTCTAGGACAGTTGTCACCAACAGTGAGGCCATTGTTGAATGTAGCTTCTCAAGAGGCGGCAGAGCCCAGTTGGGGCAAACTGTGTGTAAACCAGAAAAACTTAAAAGAGAAATCTAGGAGCTGAGAAGTTCAGAGGGAGCTTTGAAAAGCCGTGGGAAATCCTTCGGACTCCAAGAGGTCATGCAGGGTGTATAGATGAACACACACCCAGGAAACAGCTGAGGAAGTCCCTGGATGTGCAGCCTTGGCCCTGAGGCTCTGAGCAAGCAGGTAGGTTTGTAAACTACCTGGTTGTGAGTTGAATGAATGCCCAACATGCACACAAAATGTGTGATTGGAGGGACAACTCATGAGTTAAGAGTTCTTGCTCTTTTTTCAGATGACCTGAGTTCTGTGAATTCAAGACCAACTTGGTCTACATATTGAGTTTCAGGACAGTCAGAGTTATGTAGAGAGACCCTTAAAAAAAAAAAGGAGAAAGACAGTAATAGGACGTTATAACTCAACGCTGGAAATCAGATCTTTTCTCTTCTCCAAAACTTGCTGTTGCTGTTGTGTGTTGCAGTTGGGTGTTTTGTTTGGTTTGAGGCATGGTCTGGCCTGAAACTCACTATGTAGTCTCAAGGAGATCCTCTTGCCTCTACTTCCCAGTGTTTCAGCATTTATGACCTTCCTGAAACAATGTTGTAAGGTCCTTTCTTTTTTCTGTGTGTGAACATTAATGTCTTTGCTCAATTAGTTCAGCGGTCATCTAATTATTCAACCAAGATTTCCTGAAATGCCTGCATCCAGAGGCACAAAGAGAGAAGAAGGGTCAGAAAAAATTTTTACATTCAAATTTGATGGAAAATTACATATCCAAGAAGCTCCATGAGCATTTAGATAAACTCAAAGGAGTTTGATCAAAGTGTTTAGAGTCATGGATGAAGAAATGTTAGAAAATATTTAGATATTTAGTTTGTGCGTGTCACACAAAGACACAGACACAGACATACACACAGAACACATCTGTGCACCACACGAGTTCAGGAGTCCAAGAATGTTGGAAGAGGTGTTGGATCCCCTGGAAGTGGAGTTACGGATGGTTATTAGTTGCCATGTAGGTGCTGGAAACTAAAAATTGGTCCTCTGCAAGAACAAGTGTTCTTAATCCTTCAGGCATCTTCTCAGCTTGACAAGGAAATGCTTATTTATTTTTTGGCAAGGAAATTGTAAGAGCATCGTGAAACTCAATGTCTACAGAGGCTTTTCTGTCACAGGAGTACCTGAATTCCCCAGAGACTGTGGAGGCCAGAGGACAACAGGGACCAAGTCCACGTATCAGGAGAAAAGACTAAGTGGGACTTCTATCCAGCAAAGATATCCTCCAGATGAAGGGAAGGAGCAAATTATCCCCAAAGGCAATACAGGTAAACAAACGGAGAGGATGTCTGTGAAGAAGTACTAAAGCGAACCTTGACAGTTAGGACAGAGGGCCCTAGCAGCAGCTTGAATCCACAGCCAAACCAGACAAAACGAAAGAGGCTCTTTCACTCTATTTTTTTATGTGCAGCTTTAAAGAAAACTTCACAAAGCAATGCTCATAAATTTGTGTTAATTGACCTACAATGCATTAAAGCAAACTGAACATAAATAATATCATAAATTATAAGGAAGAGAAGGGAACTATATAGGAATAGAATGTTTATATAGTAGTCATATTAAATTGCTATTAGTATGAATTAGACTATTGTAAATTGAAGCATTAATTATAACTCTCAGAGCAAGCACTAAGAACATAACACCCAGAAAAGGGAGTGTGTCAGAAGAAAACAAGAAGGGAATATTCAACACCTCAGAGGATCAAGGTGCGACATAGGTAAAGCAAATTGAAAAACGGCGGATGTGAGCCTTAGCCTGTTAGCAATTATAGTAAGCTGAATGGAATTGGCACTCTGACTAAATGGCTAAATTTGGCAGAATACATAAAAATTATTCACCTATTTGCTATCTATTGGAGAAATATTTTAGATTAAAAAAAAACAAGTAGGGGCTGAAGAGATGGCTCAATGGTGACACACACTGGCTTTCAGAACACTGGGCTTGGATTCCCAGCACCCACATGACAATTGGCAACTGTCTGTAACTCTAGTTCCAGGGGATCTGATGCCCTCTTCTAGCTTCTAATTCTGGAATCAATGTCCATATTCTATTGAATGTGTATTACTTTCAGACCATCATAAAATTAAAAAAATTGTGAGGTAAAATGGACTTTAAGAAAACGTTTTGCTAGTGACAAATTAAGGGTCAAGATAGCAAGAAAATTTTACAACAATGAACATGGAAGCTTTCCACAACAGACTTAAAAAATGTATGAGGCAAAGACTGAAGCAATCAAAAGGAGAAATAAACCAATTCAGTAATGTAGTAGGAGAAGCGGGCCGCGTCCCACCGCCAGGCGAGCTTAACCCCTGAAATAACCACACCAAAATTGTATTAATTAAATCACTGCCTGGCCCATTATATTTAGCCTCTTATTGGCTAACTCTCACATCCTGATCTAACCCATTTCTACCAATCTGTGTTCACCATGAGGTCGTGGCTTACTGGGAAAGATCTTAACCAGTGTCAGTCTCAGGCAGGAGTTTCATGGCGTCTGCCACACTGCCTTCTTCCTCCCAGAATTCAGTTCTCTTTTCCATGCTCACTTAAGCTCTTCCCTATCAAAAGGTCAAGGCAGTTTCTTTATTCAACCAATACAGAAGGACCTCCTACACCACAGCAATACTAGTTGGAGACAGAATTACCTCACTCTCAGTAATAGGCAGTTACAGAAAATACACATGAATGTAGATTTGACAAGTCTGTAAACTAACTTGACCTTAAAGACATTGATATAACAACAGAGTGCATATTCTTCTCAAGGGCCAATAGACTGTTTTCTTGATAGACATTAGATTCAAACATAGAAATAGTCTTGTAAGCTTGTGATGGTTGATATCAAGCAAAACAGAGTCATCAACTAAAATGGAATTAAACAGGGAATCAATACATTCCTAAATAGTCAATGACCCAAAGCAGAAATCACAAGAGAAATGAAAAAGTTCTTGGAATCAATGAAAAAAAAACCCACACTATACACAAACTCATGAATTCAGGAAGATTATTACTAGAAAGAAGAGGAATAATAAAATCTAAAGCTAGCAGATGTTAATAGACAGAAATGAAAGAGAAAGACTAGAAAAATAAGTTAAAATTAACAGGTAATAAATTGATGAACCTAAAAAGAGAAAGAAGATTCTGACTATTAAAATAAAATGTAAAAAGGGACATGAGTGCTTAATAAAAAAGGAGATAGGAGTACTGGGATCAGCCGACATCTATTGTGTTAACAGGAGATGCTCTCAAGGAAGTGGGCACATTCCTGCAGCTGTGTTAATTACCAAAACTGTGTTCAGGAAAACAGAGAATCTGTCAGAGATGAAAGGATAGAATTTCTAACTTCAAACTTCCCAAGAAGAAGAGCCCACTGATAGTTCTACAAACTCTGAAGAATGGCTCCCAATAACCCTCCACTAGGTCTAGTAGGCATTGAAGGGGAGGAATCCCCAAATCACTCTAGAGGCCAGTATCACCCAGATGACAAACCAGACAAAGATATCACAAGCACCCTAAATCTCTTGTTAGTGCAGACATGGAAGCTCTGACAGAGCACTAGAGAATCAAATCAAGAAACCCAGGAAAAGGATTTTACACCAAAACCAAGTGGGACCTGCCCAAGAGTGCAAGGTTGGCTTGATGTGTGATACTAAGTATCACACTTACAAGAAAAACAAAACCCATTCAGTCATCCCAATGGACACCAAGGCCCCACTTCCAAATCCTCTCTCTAACTTGCCAGCCTTGTTGTCTTGCACAAATGACTTGACACCTCTGAACCTTAGATTCACCAAGAATAAAGGGTCATGGTTAGGATGACCAGTACAACTAACTGGCCCATTTTTTTTCTTGGAGAATATGAAAGATTCTGGTGTATTATGTTGGAAGTGGGCAGAAGCATACTTATGTGCATTTAATTTAAAAACTTCATCTGAGAAGAAAAGATATGTGGTAATCTTGAAAAATTCCAAAGAGATGTATGATGAGAGATACCCAGCGGTAAGGCTTTTAAAACTCCTTCTGTGGCAAATACATTTTCTCACTTGTCCAGTTGAGATAGCTATGGCATAAGATGCCAGCGGAAGCCATTATGTCTTAGCTGAGACTTCAAGATGAGTGAAACATCTAGCAAATAGTAGGTGTTTACTGCATGTTAGCTCATTTTCTCTTTTCCTGTTAGTGTTCTTTTTGACAGGTCTTACTATATGCACCTGACTGGCCTGGAGCCTGAAGTCATCTTCTTCCTCTCAAGGTCTGGGATTCTACATGTGAAGTGCTGTGCCAGCCCTCTCTCTTCCCTTGATAAATTTCCTCTGGAATGACTTGAATGTAGCTCATCATTATTCACCTCATTATAAACTGTAGACTTTGTCTTCTGGACCCACAAACTCTCTTGGAGGGACCCTACACCTCTCATCTCTTTTTGCAGCGATCTTCATAATAGCTACCTAGATTTACTTTTGAAAATGTACTGCTGAGAGCATATCAGAACTGACAATTTCAATGAGACAATTTTGATTTTCTTCTAATTTGTGAAGTCGTTTGAAGACGTTTGTCACCTAAGAACACTGTGCTGAGGTCTCTAAGGACACTCTTTCTGTCTCTCTATTAGTGCAGTTTACCACTGTGGTGGTACTTAGCCACTGCAGGGGGGCAGAGATGCATTTAATAGCATAGCACGGGGCTCAAGGTAGACACTTAAGAAGCAATCTCCGAGTTCACTGACGAGTGGCAAAATATGGGCTTGTTTTTATTGATGGGAGAACGGAAAAACGCAGAGCCTTTTTAAGACATGAAAGATGCTCATGTCAACATGAGCGATGTGTTCTTACCTGAACCAAATGTGCAAAACAGGTCTTTGGAGGCAAAAACAAAAGGTTATTTTGAAGGCAATCAATTTTGCTTAATTTTAACATGGCCTCATCTATGCCAAGTAATTAGAGCTTTCTCAGTAGTGTAGCAAATTCGGTATGGCAAAAATACTTGGCAAATGCTGGTTTTAGAAGGTAGCTATTGTGCCAACCTTGCTAAATGATCTAAATGTGATTTTTAAGCCACCCAACCACTTCACAGCTGTTTAAATGGGCCCAGAGAGCGGTTCATCAAAGAAAGATAGTTTTTGATGGAAAGAAAGGTATATAAGATTTGAAGGCAATGTCAAATACTAGAGGGAAAGGAACAATTGAAACATTTGAAAGCAGATATGTTGGATATAAAACAAAAGCTGCTCCCTTGAGGAATCTGCTCTTCTCGTTTGTGTTAGGCCCCCAATCCTAGTGGTGCTAAGCCTGTTACCTTCATGGACAACACAGATGTCTGTGACTCTCACATGGGGAGTTCGTATCGCTTCTCTTGAAACTCCATCTTCCTTTGACTTTGCTTTTGTCCCATCAAATAAAGACAGTCTGCTAAAGAAATTATATGATTTTCACAGCCACTGTAGACTGGGAGGGTGGTAAGGCTCTTACATGTGACCAAGGCATGGACAAATTCCTACCCAGAGTACAATCCTCAGGGGATTTCTCACATATCTTCTGTAAGTGAGGAAGAGGGATGCCAGTGCCCAAGAGATGGTGTGGGGCTTTGTGGGGGGCAGGGTGGTGTGTGTGTGCGCGCGTGTGCGCGCTCACTGCACTCCTTGCTAAACCCTGTACTGTAGACATTGCTGGAATGAAATCGCATCAGCAGCTCCTCCTCATCTCCTGAAAAGGTTGTGCTGAATGGGGCTGGCATCCTTCAAGGTTACTGTTTTGGAAAATATTTGCAAATAATTTGATGTGCTGTCAGCTAGCAGGCTGCAGTGAATCTTTGTAATTCAACATACTGATGTGGGGTTTCATGCCTTAAGCTATAAAAATAAGTTGGCAATGCAAAAGTTTTTGTAATGTTTATTTAATAACAGTATTTTTTTACAAAATAAATTTTGATTATTCCATCACACTCCAGTGGCACTCTTGCACTCTGCTGGTTGCCTGTGACCTCAGGCGGTTCCTTCCTTCCTTTCTCTCATTTGATATCACTAAAGAACTTGCTTGCTTTTTCTTTCAGGCCTTCGGAAGAGTCACTCCGATTCCTCTGCCTGCCTGCGCCCATCCAAGCCTCTGCTTGTTAAATGACTGAACTCAATTCCAGTCTTAGGAATCTCAGCAGGGTGGCAAGTTCGTGGGCACAGGGCCCAGAGCCGGGGACAACAGGAAGATGCTGCAGCCATCCTGGACTTCGCCCAGCTGGAGCACCCATCTTGGAAAAGTCTGGCTCTGTCACAAAGCCGTGCTCGCAGCTTCAGTTTATAAGAGAACCCAGAGAGAACTGCTAGTCAGTTTGTGGTAAAGGTGACCCCAAATTAGATCTGCAGTGGTGGGTGCTGCAGATGTCACAGTGAGGCATGAGCCAGAGCAGTGGGCAGCCTGAACACCAGCTGGGAGACATGAAGAGCCATTGTCACCACTGCAGGACAAGTCACATGGGTGGTTTTTCTGCTGATGTATCTCTGGAATGAGGTCATTTCAACTGTGGTTCCACTGAGCTAGCGAACCTTGAAGGACAGCTTTAGGGAGTTCGCGAAGGTGGGGTCAGTCAGCTGTTCCAGAGACGGAGTCAGAGAGAGTCCTAGTTTGTTTTCTGTGGCTGGGATGAACACCTACAGCAACGCTTGGAGGAAAGGGTTTATTTGGCTTCCTGTACAGCTCATCACCTCAGAGAGCTAAGGCAGGACCCTGAAAGCAGGAACTGAGGCAGAGACCACGGCGGCACTGTGTACTGCCTTGCTTTCTCTGGTCTCTCAGGCTGCTTTATATTTATCACCTGCTCAGGGATGGCATGACCCATGGTGGACTGGGCTCTCTCACATCAACCATCAATCAAGGAAATTCTCCACAGACATGCCCACAGGCGATGTGATGGAGGCAGTTTCTCAACTTATGTTCCCCTTTCTCAGTTGCCTCTAGGTCAATACAACCAGCACAGGCGGTAACAGGGTCCCAGAGTACTGGAGGGTATCCATCCTAGTGAGAATGTGAGAATGCCATTCTGAGGACCTGTGATTATAGCCCTCCCCTTGAGGTCACCATGCTGGTTCTAAAGAGGTCAGCATCTGAATGAAGGGATGATCACTGTCTAGTCCTGCTTAATTGACAGACACATATCCTGGTCCACATATGTGGACCCTCATCCTTATTAGGAAAAGGGAGATTCTGAGGAGTGGCAGGGAAGGAAGCTGGGGCCCTTTTTGGATACTTGTACCCCACTGAACTGTTCCCAGGATGAAGGCAAGTCTTGCCTTTGGGTGACATTGACAGAGGCACCAATGGTGCTGGGACACTTGGACAAAGCCCCCAGTATCTACCTCCTCAAAAGAAAGGCTTCTAAAGTGTATCTGTTTTCTTTTTAAACACAGTGATACTTAACTATTTAAAATATGCTTAGTTTTCCCACCTAAATATAATCTTCCCTGCCATATATCAAAGCAGCGTCTTTATTAACCAATGGTAATAAATCATATCCATAGCACACAGGAGGAATCCCACATCATCTCCCCTTTTCTGTCCAAATAAAAAGAAATTAAGTTTTAACTTTAACATAGTAAAATTACATGTAACAAAACAGATATCAAGCAAGAATTACAGTTGCAATATTAGTCTATTTGAATCTGGAAAAATTAAAGAAAATATTCTGTCATCTATTTTATCTTTTTGGCCTAAAGTTTCATATCTGATTTATCTTTTATCCTAACCAATGAAAACTATAACTTGTAATTATCTGTCTTCAACTCCATCAAAGACCTCAGAAGGATATAATATTACTTAAGTAAACAGTTGTAAGCAACTTCCCAAACTGTAGAAT
>JAQHUG010000016.1:785277-795890 GCA_028555095.1 Dicrostonyx torquatus | reverse complement strand
GGCAGCAGTTATCCAACGCTGTCCGTCAGATAGTTCGTAGCCCAGATACGTGACCTTAGTCTGGCAGATTTGGGCCTTTTTGGCTGAGGCCCTGTATCCTAATTGTCCCAAGGCTTGTAGTAAAGCTCCCGTACCTTTTTGACAGTCCTTCTGTGAGGTGGCAGCCAACAGGATGTCATCCACATACTGGAGCATGACCAAGGATGGGTGCCGGATGCGGAAGTCCGCCAGATCCCAATGGAGGGCCTTGTCAAACAGGGTAGGGCTGTTTTTAAAACCTTGTGGCAACCTCATCCAGGTCAATTGCTCTGAGACTCCAATCTCAGGGTCTTTCCATTCAAATGCAAACAAGGCCTGACTCTTAGGGCTTAATCTCAAGCAGAAAAAGGCATCCTTTAAGTCCAAGACAGTATACCACAAATGGGTAGGAGACAGATGCTGGACAGAATTTTACCCGGTAAGCCACAGCCATGTGGTGATACACAGATTAATAGAGATGGGTTAATTTAGAATATGAGTTAGCCAGAAATACATTTAAGCTGTTAGTCAAATAGTATTGCAAATAATAAGGTTTCTGTGTGATTATTTTGGGGCTGAGCAGTTGGGAAACAGACAGGCAACCTCCATACAACATCCCTCAAATGCTTCTTTATTATTTACAATCCTCTGCTCCTTCCTTTCAGGAAGTTGTCATCAAAGAGCCACCTGCTGGTCCAGGTTAGGCAGGACTTGGCATTTTGTAGCACCTCACTCTATCCTTTGGCTCTGATATTCTTTTCATCCCTTCCTTCATGATGTTCCCCAAGCCTTACAGAGGATGGTATAAGTGTCCTGTTTAGGGCTCAGATCAACTTGTTCCTTATTCTTAGCCCCAGAGCAGCCATGAGTCTCTGCATCCACCACAGTTCACTGCAAAGAGAGGCTCCTATGATGAAGGTCGAGAGTAGTGTTTGTCTGTGACTATAAACAGATATTGGGAAGTAGTTTGGAACCATGACAATGTGATAATAGTAATTACCTAGAGACCCTCAGCCATTGGTTTTGGGCTGGGGTTGCAAGTACAGTATGTCCTTAAAAACAGCTTTATTTATGTAATTCACACACCATACAGTATTCCCATTTAAATGTTAAATGACTCCAACACGGCACATTTTTTTTCTTTTTCAGAGACATGTTCATATACCACCACAGTCAATTTTAGAATAGTTTCATTACCTTCCAAAGACTCCGCACACTGTTTAATGGGCCTCCCCTCTCTGTGCCACAGTCCTAGCATCCCCAGTCTACTCTCTGTTCCTCTGGGTTCCTCTGTGGCCATTTCGTGTAGATGGAATCATATAACATGCTCTTTTAAGATACTGCCTCATGTGGCCCAGGCTGGTCTTGAACTCACCATCCTCTTGCCTCTGCCTCCCAAGTCCTGGTATTAAAAGGGGTACACTACCACACCTCTCCTCATCACAGGGTCATCTGTGACTGACCTCTTCCACTTGGTGCAGTGTGGTTCAGGGTTACCTGTGCTGCCTCCAGCCTGTAATTCTTGCCTGCAGGAACACTGGCTCTCTTCCATATTCTGTTTTACAGTACTGATTGAATTCCTGGCATACGGTATGTGCTACCCTATATGTGAAGATATCAGTTGCTGTGGAGTAGCCCTGGCTCTGGATTGGATACCTGAAAGCTTGGGCTCCTCCCACTCAGCTCTAGGTGTCATGTGACCCTGAGCTCTGATGCTTCCTCACCTTAGTTTTTGTTGCCATGAGAAAAGTGGTCTTTGGTTCACACAAACTTGGAGACTATAAATGAGTTTTGTAAACCTCAGCATGATGTTTGAGTTTGGGGAAATATGAACAGAAGGTTAAAGTGGCAGGTCCAACTTGGCAACAGTTTGTGGAGATGCAACAGAAGACTATTTATTCGTTTGTTTATTGTGTGTGTGTGTGTGTGCATGCGTGCACATGGGTGTAAAACCCAGAGGTCAACATTAAGAGTCTTCCTCAATTGCTTTCTACCTTAATTTTTTGAGGCAGTCCTGGAGCTGGCCAATTTGTCTAGACTGACTGGCCGCTGCACCCCAGGAATCTTCGTGTCTCCATTTCCTAGTGTGTGGATTCAGGGGATCTGAACTCAGGACCCCATGCTTCCATAGTGCTTCACTGGCTAAACCATATCACTAGGACTATTAAGACTTTTTTGGTCCTCCCTACCCCCAACTAAAATATACAGGTGAAATAAAGGCAAAATCAGTCTTCAAAATAGTTTATTTTCTGGTGGGGAGGAAAATGTAGCTATTATGTTAATATTCTACTAGGTCAAAATAGATCTACAACTGTGATTTCTTTTTACATTTTAAATAAGTAGACTGACTTTTTTTTCCTCCTCAAGCAAAGTCATAATTGTATTTGTTTTAAATTTATATCCTGTCTGCTTCAAAAAGGAATTTGAGGCAGCCAGGAAAATCACAAGCTATAAAATGAGCCAGCTCCATTTTATTCTAATAAAATAAAAGTTGGGCTCTCATCAGTGAGACAACTTCTCTTTGTGCTGCAGTGTGTGCAAATATTTGGATTACTAAAGAGAATTTATGAAGCAATTACTTTTAATGCTATAAGAGGAAATTAAGTACTCATTGATTCTTGATTTATAAGCTTGAGCCTAAGATCATGAAAAAGCAAATATAACTTAATTAAATGTCCCTTGGCTTTGCTACTATTGAGGTCTTCACTCATAAAGTTAGTAAAACAAACCATTCCTAGAACATAAATGTATATTGGCTCTTCCAGTTGGGAAGGCAAATAATTTACTGGTTAAATATATTCAGCAAAGTTAACCCAAGTGAGAGATTTACCCAGTGTCCTTTGGGGCTTAAAGAGATAAAAGCTATTGTGGTTTTAAGGAAGTCATTGTCCTAGGAATGATAGGCATTCGCTTGCTCTAAAAAGGAGTAAACATTTTTTTCTATTAGAACTATATATATTTTAATGTGCTAACAAAACAGGCCATAGATCTGCAAAGGAAGCAGCTTCCCATTGTATCCAAAGGCCGTGTGTTTGCAGTTATTCATGGGGACGTTAACCTGGGATAATTTAATTGAGCCTTCCAGTAATGCTGCTATTTTTCTCCTCTGAAGTGTAAGTGAGTTTTAAAAATTGGGTTCTAAAATGCAGCACTCTGGGTGATTCATAGCAAGTCAGCGAGCCGGTACGAATCCCTCTTTGTGCTCTGGGAGTTATTGACTGAAAAAGAAGGGAAGGTGAGACCGGAGAAAGAAAACACCTCCGCAGAACTGCGAGTGCAGCGGGATCTGGTGTGAAGGAGCCTCCCTGCAGGGGAACGCCATGTCCCTGTTTGCCATTCGCCTGCTGAGTAATAGGGAAAACCCATTTCGATACAGTTTGCTTTTATTTATTTTTGTGTGCGTATGTGCTCATGTGCATGTGTACATGTATGTATGGGTATGTGTGTGTGTTTGTGTGTGTGTGTGTTTATGTACATGTGTAGCCCATAAGTTGATGCCAATATTTTCCTTAATTGCTTTTCACCTTGTATATTGAATTTAGTTTATGCGTAAGTATGTGCCTGAATGCATGTGTGTATGTATGTGTAACATGAGGGTCCTGCTTGTTGGGGTTTCTGTCCTGCCCAGTACCCCACAGCCGGCAAGCCCCAAAGAAAATCACACAGAGAGTCTACATTAGGTTATTAACTGATTGGCTCATTATCTCAGGCTTCTTACTAGCTCCCATAAGTTATATTAACTCATTGTTCCCATCCATGCCAGGCACATGGCCAGTACCTTTTCTCAGCTGGGACAGGGACACATGCTGCTTCCTTGGAGATCTGCGCAGGAATGCCAGGGAAGCTTCCTGCTTCCCAAATCTCCTGTTCTCACCTCTACTTCCTGTCTGGTTTTCCCGCCTATACTTCCTGCCTGGCCAATCAGCATTTATTTAAAACATGATTGACAGGATACAGAATTGTCCTGCACCATGTATGTATGTGTATATATGTACTCTGTGTGTGTGAGCCTGTGGAGACCAGGAAAGGGTGTTATATATATAATCCCTGGAATTATAGACAGCTGTGAGGGGCCGCATGGGTGCCGACAACTGAATCCAAGTCTTCTGCATGAGCAGCAAGTCCTCTTAGCCAACGAGCTCTCTCCAATGCTTCTAACCCATTTTCTGAGATAGGGTCTCTCATTGGCTTGAAGATCACCAGCTACTCTAGTCTCAAAGGCTAGTAAGCCCCAGGGATCCTCCTGCCTCTGCCCCTGCCATCCACGGGATTACAGGCCTGTCCCTCCAGGCCCAGCTTTTTACATGGGTGCTGGGGCTCAAACTCAGGCTTGTGCGGAAGGCAATTTAAAGACATAGCTGGCTCCTTAGCCTCTAAACACATCTTAAAGGTGCATAAGCATTGAGGGTTTCAAAGTTTGTTATGGAAAAGAAGGAGTTGGAGAAATTCTCTTCCCTGTCATGGGGACAGATGGGAATCTTGTCTTCAATGGCCCAGGAGGCTGGTGTGGAAAGGAAAGTTGCCGTGACTGTGAGGGAGAAAACTGTTGGATTCTGTCCCCAAGCATCAGGATGGTGGATGGGACTCTGGGGATGATATCTCTAGTAGCACTTTTTAGGGAGAATTGGTAGCTCTCAGATTGCCTCTTAGATGGGCTTTGTGGTTAGGTGAACACTTTTCCCTGATGGTTGCCTGGGCTCAGGGGCATTTCTTTTTTCAGGGATGGAGGCTTTTTTTCCTCTCTGCCTGTTCAGTGACTGTGCTTATGACCTGGTTGGGAATATATTTTAAACACAGGAGCTGAGTGTCCCCAATTTGTGTACTGTGTAGGGCAGAGGATTAACCCAGAAACTAAAGTGAGAAGATACAACTTAGGAAATGATTCTAGGCCGAGTGGCCTAGGAATTTCTTTTCTGACATTTCTGACAGAGCTGGTTCTGAGTCATGTTTTCTAGATGGTCACCCTCTCCTTGTGTCTCCACATGGCTGTCCATCTGTGTGTGCCTGTGTCTTGGTCTCCTTTGCTTATATGGACACCAGTCACAATAGATTAGGGTCCATCCTAATGATCTCATTTTAACTTGGTGCCCCTTCTTTAAAAAAAAAAAGATTTATTTTAATTTTATTTTATACATCTGGGTGTTTTCCCTGTGTCAGTGCACCACACGTATGCAATGCCCTCAGGTGTCAGAAGAGGGCACCAGATCCCCAGAAACTGGTGTTACAGAAGGTTGTACGTCACCATGTGAGTGCCAAGAACTGAACCTGGATCCTCTAGGACAGCAGGCAGTACTCTTGACCACTGAGCCATCTCTCCAACTCCTTATTTCCGCTTTTAGAGACTCCAACCAGCGCAGGTCTGTTCTGAAGTGTATAGGAGAAATTTTTGGAGGGCATAGTTCTGTCTATAATATGGGGGAGAAGCTGAGGCAAGCATACACCATCAAGTAAAAATAAAATAAAATAAAGAAGGAGCTAAGCAAGCAAGTCCCATCCTCCTTGCAGTTTGTGTTTTGCCCATTTTTGTCACCACTATTGCTGGTTAATGTTCTTAACCTCTGAGCCAAGTTAATGTTGGCCAACCCGCTCTCTGAGAAGCATGACCTGTTATGCATCCCTTGATGATTCCTTGGGTATCCATGCCCCCAACCTTCCAGCCTGATCTCAATGGAGGATCTGAATAGACATGAGCACATTCAGATCCTGAGAAAGTGGGAGTTGGTGCCGGAATGTGGCCCGTGTCCCCAGTAAAAGACAGGGAAATAAAGACGAACAGTCGATGCTCTCCATACAGATGTGTTAACTGAAAGTGATCCCCAGAAGGTGTGACAATGTGGGGAAGGTTCGGAAAATGTTATTCTTAATCCTGACAATTACAAGAAAAAGAGCAGTTTTTACAATTTTGGGGTCAATTTGAAGCAAGTTTTAATTAAATTCTGGTCACGTTGATGGACTCCGGCCAGGTCCATCTTTGGCTTCCCAGGAAATGGTCACAGGTCATGTTTTTCAGAGACAAGGCAAAATCTTCAAGGCCACCATATTTCCCATCAGGTCCAATTAGGGACAAGCACGCATCCTGACATTTCCTTCCATAGCTGCTCCTGAACTGGGGTAATCTTGCCATCCATGGGATGTGGTCGATTCTGGAGACAGTTGATTGTCAGGGCTGGAGAAGTATTGTTGCCATGAGGATGCAGAGATCAAGGATGCTGCTCACACCTCCCATGGCGCAGGCTGACCCCCTAAAGCAAAGTGTGCTCATCTTCCCCACACAGACACAAAGGTACCATTCCCTGAGGCTGATTTATCTCACTTAGGCTAATTTAAAGAGACCCCAGGCTGTTGCCCACTCTCCACCCCACCAGTGCTTGGGAAGTTGAGGCAGAAAGTTTTTTTTTTTCTTGGTTTGGTGAATTGTTGGCTATCATGCACTATGTAATTTTAGTCCAGCCTGGGCTAAGAGTTGAGATCCTGTTTCAAAACAAAGGGAGAAAAAGATGATAAAAATAAAGTCTCTAAAAACCAAAAGTAAAAAAAATAGAGATGAAAATGAAGTACAAATTAAAATAAAATAACGATAAATCAGATATGGTGACTTCTTGGCAGAAGGTAGAAGGCAGAAACACACAGGGCTGGGTGGTGGGCACGTGATCATGGAACTGTTATTTATGTTTTAATGTAGCCAATCGTGCTGCTGCAGGACAGTATGAGAGAGTGACTATGGGCCAATCATCCTTAAGGGTGGATGGGGGTGGGGAACTGAGCTTCATAATGGATTCAGAAGGGTAAGTGAATTCTGAGTGGTGGAAAGGGCAGACATGGCCATCAGAATGAAAATCAAAGCTAAAAGGAAACAGGCTGAAATATGAATCTCAAAGACTACGAAGGAAAAGACGTGAATGAGGAGGTAGAAGGTGGTGAATGGGGGTTCCTAAGTTGGTTTTCTGAACCTGCTCCCCCAATAGTACTCAGTTTTCTCCTTGAAATAGTGTGTCATTTTCCCACATCTAGCTGTGTATCTTGAGGTGGGCCCTGAAAAGAATAAAGACATCTCGAAAAAAAAAAAAAAGATAGAAGGGGAGAAAGGAGGCTCTAGGTGATGTCATTGGGGTTGCTGGCTCAAGTTTCACTTAAATGAAGGAAAAGCTATTTGGGGAGTTGAGACCTGCAATTAAGGGGTGAGGGTAGCAGCAAAAGCAATAAATAGAAAAATGTCACAGTGGGCCAGGTGTGGTGGCACGCTCCTTTGGTCCAGCACTTGGGAGGAGGCAGAGGCAGGCAGTTCTCTGAGTCTGAGACCAGCCTGGTCTACATAACAGTGAATTCCAGGCCAGCCAGAGCTACACAGTGAGAACCTGTCTCGATAAAAAAAAAAAAAAGCCACAGGTAAAATGGCCCAGTTTGTAAAGCCTTGATGCGCAAGCCCGATAATCTGGGTGTGATCCCTGGAATCCACGGGAAGGTGGAAAGAGAGAAGCAACTCCTGAGAGCTCGCTGCTGACCACATATAAACGTCCCACAACAAGCACACAGAAGGTACACAAACATTCTCACACAACAATAATTTTTTAAAAGGGTCTGATGAAATCCATTTCTTTTAATGCTAACAGCAACAACAGCATGAGCTGATATGTGTTGCAGCAACCAGTAGATCCCATTTATGACGATGACGAAAACGAGGCTCTTGATGGACATGACTGATGTTGGGAGATGGAACCAAAGCTCTCACACATGCCCTCTCAACTGGGCTGCATTCTGAACTTCCACTTATCTACTTATATATATTTGCAATACTAAGGGTTAGACCCAGGGCCTCACAAACGCCGGGCAAGTCCCCTGCCACTGAACTACATCCTTAACTCTCCTCTTACTTTAGTGTCTCACTAAATTGTCTAGAAAGAACTTGAGTTTGCATTGTTGATGCCTCAGCCTTTCTAAGTAGTTAGGATTACAGGCATGCATCATCAGGCCAGGTTTACAGCTATTTTTTTTCCTAAGAGTGTAGACAATGTTTATTTTTGAAAGACTTTTGAGATGCTTTTTTTTTTAAAAAGACACTGCTACTTGCAGTGCCAGAGATTTTATTAACACAAAGGATATAGCACATAATTAAGATAAAATTGCTGTCATCTTTACTAGCTGATGCATTATCATTGGACTATATAAAGTGGAATCTCTAGGCATTCAAGAAAAACAAATGGAAATAAAATTGAAATGAAAGACTTTGAAACTCTTCTATAGGAACCAAGTAGGGAACAAAGAGTGGGAATGACTCCTGGGGTCAGATCTAAAGGATGCACACATTCCTGTGAGTGACACAAAATGCTCTCACTTGACAATTAACCCACCACAAAACTCTCCCTGTTCCTCAAAGAAGAAAAATACCACAGTCTTTGCCAACCTATCTCACAACTAATAACAAAAGTATGAAAGGAACAAATTCCTAAACTCCTCCAAACCAAATCCCCAAGCTCACCTGTAGGCCACTTATGTGAACAGAACAGGAAACAAAATGTTTAACTCAAGACTGAATATCTACAAAATAAATGCAATAAAATATGACTTCAAAATCATAGCTATCACAAAGCCTGGACTCTGTTTTCTGCTAAGTGCTCAATTAGATAAAAAGACCCAAGGATCCAATACGAAGACACTGCACTTTGCAGTCGGTATTATTCTGAGCCTAAAACTACACCATAAACAAAGGTTGTTTTTGAGAAGGAATTCATACATCTTAGGAAAGTAAAAGCATAAAAACAGATAACTAAAAAATTGATAAATTCGGAAATGAAGTAATTAATGAGTAAGCATGAGAGATAGCTCTGGGGAGGCTGTCAGCTCAGGGTAGCAATCGACCTGCTAGCGTAGGCCAGAGGTAAGGAAGAAAAACCACACAAAAACCAGTGTGGGGACAGGCCATGAAGCCAAGACTGACACCACCTCAAGGAGCCTCAGCTTCATTTTATGGCAATCAATTTGGCTACAAGAATGAAATGAATGATTTCCAAGGAAAATTTGCAAGACCACTCAGTGAAAAGTGTTGTGGGTTATTTGTAAACTGTGTGAGGATTTACTACTGTGATTGGTGTAATAAAGAGTGAAATGGCCAATAGCTAGGCAGGAGAGAATAGGTAGGATTTATGGGGAGAGAGAGGAAGCTGGGAAGAAGAAAGGTGGAGTCACCAGTCATACTTGGAGGAAGGAGGATGGGCAGAACAGAGATGAAGAAACACCACATGGAAAAGTGCAGATTAATAAACAGGTTAATTTAAGTTATAAGAATGAGTTGAAAAGAAGCCTAAGATAAGGCCAAGCATTCATAGTTAATAATAAGTCTTCGTGTTGTTATTTTGGGGCTGGTGGTCCAAAGGTAGTCTGACAAGAAAGCATGTTATAGTTGATGTATCTGGCTGGCAATTCCACCTTCCTTTAGTACACCAATCACAGCAACACATCTTCATACAGTGCATAAATAACCTTCAACATTTAAAAAGGAAAGGTTTAAATTCAAACACAGTAAAACTATATACAATAAGATCAATTATCGGGTATTGTCTAAATAAAAAGGGAAGGTTTCTATTTTAAACAGATATATAGATGATATGCAAACCCTTCAGAGACCCACAGAATATGGCATTTAAAATATTTTACTAACATAAGGCTTTTCATGACAGTGAGACATGTCTGTTCCTGGCAGCACCAATTTACTTTAGAAAGGGGTGATGGGCATAGAAGAACCTACATATGGAGTATGCTTTCAATGTGGCAAAGCTAGACATTTGAGCAAGAAGCTGCCCTTGCCTCGATTGCTGACAATATGTTGTCCAAACTGGACAAGCAAGACATGAAAAAAGATGACAAGATAAGGTAGGATAGTCCTTTAAAATTCCTGCTTGATGGAAAAGTCTGTCAGATATTCTAGGCCTGTAGGCCAAAGATGGATGTCCCAGTGTTGCAGAGGACCCTTGGGTGACTGTCCAGGCAGCCAGATGGCTTTGTTGTTTCTGTCATTATGCAAGTTGCTTGCTCTGCACTTCCTGTTTACTTAGGTAATATTTTATCCTCCTCAGGTCTTTGTTGGGGTTGAAGACCATATGATTATAGTTACAGTTTTCCTTGCTACCAAATTCAGAAAAGAAACTTACAGAATAGATGTAAAGAGCTTTTTTTGTTTGTTTGTTTTTTCAAGACAGGGTTTCTCTGTAGTTTTGGAGCCTGCCCTAAAACTAGCTCTTGTAGACCATCCTGGCCTTGAACTCACAGAGATCTGCCTATCTTTGTCTCCTTAGTGCTGGAATTAAAGGCGTGTGCCACCCCTGCCTGGCTTGAGATGTAAAGTTTATAAGGTTAAAAAACATAAAAGCTTAAGTTGTTTTTCCAAAAAGATGTTTTAAGATCTAAAAAGATATTTTTAGGATGATAATACAAGTTATGATAAAAATGGTTTAGGTATAAAATTTTGGACTCATCAGGATAGGATAGATAATGGAGTTTTTCCTCAGAATTTGCCAAATGCAAATGGACTAGACATTGTGAATGTAATTCTTACTTGATAATTGTTCTTATTGTCACAGGTTTTTTTTTTTTTTTTTTTT
>JAQHUG010000016.1:745746-774517 GCA_028555095.1 Dicrostonyx torquatus | reverse complement strand
GAAGTTGAATGTAATTCTGATGGGTCTGCCTTTATATGTTACTTAGCCTTTTTCCTTTGCAGCTTTTAATTTCTTTCTTTATTCTGTATGTTTGGTGTTTTAATTATTACATGGTTAGGGGACTTTTTTTTGGTCTAGTCTATTTGGTGTTCTGTAAGCTTCTTGTAATTTCATAGTCATATCCTTCTTTAGGTTGGAAAAGTTTTCTTCTATGATTTTGTTGAATATATTTTCTGTGCCTTTGAGTTGGACATCTCCTTCTTTTATCCCTGTTATTTTTCGGTTTGGTCTTTTCATGCTATCCCAGATTTCCTGGATATTTTGTGTGAAGAATTTGTTCTATTTAAAATTTTCTTTGACTGATGAATCTATTTCCTCTATTGTATCTTCAACACCTGAAATTCTCTTCCATCTCTTGTATTCTGTTGTTTATGCTTGCATTTGTGTTTCCTGATTGTTTACCCAAACTTTTCCATTTCCAGAATTCCCTCGGTTTGTGCTCTTTATTGCCTGTAGTTCAATTTTCAAATCTTAAACCGTTTCCTTCACGTGTTTGATTGCTTTTCTCTTTAAGGGATTTGTTGATTTCTTCCAATTTTTGTTTGTCTTTTCCTCCACTTCTTTAAGGGAATTTTTCATTTTTTCTTTAAGGATCTCAATCATCTTCATAAAGTTATTAAGGTTATTTTCTTCTGCTTTATCTGTGTTGGAATATTCAGATCTTGCTGTTGTAGAACCACTAGTGTCTGGTGGTGCCATATTGCTCTTTATGTTGTTGAGTGTGTTATTACCTTGTTGTCTACCCTTCTCTTGCTCCAATTGGTATAGGTGAAGCCTGTGCTCAGGGAGTCCCTCTTCCTCCAATTGGTGCAGTAGGGATTGTGACTCCATTGAATGCTCCTTCAGGTGCAGGCAGAGCAGAGCCTTCGGTCATCTCTTCTCCATGTCCAAGTGCGTCCAAGGCTCAGATGGTCATTCTTTGAGGTGCAGCTGTGACCATAGCTCCAGTGGTCACTCCTTCAAGTGCAGGTGGTGCCACTGTTCTGGTGATCACTCCTTTAGGTTCAGGCAAGGGCTGAAGTCCGGTGGTCATTGCAGTGTCAGGGTATCTCATAGAGAGAATGGCAGTGGATGCTGGCTGGGACACAGGTGCTCTTTCCCAGAGGAATTTCTGGAACTCGCTGTTGTTGTTACTCCCAGCTGCCGCTCTGTTCACTGCACCTAGTGGTCACTTGGCCTCTAGCCTGTCCCATGCTCCCAGCGACCACTCACCTCTCAGCTCGCCTCTCCAAAGTTTCCAGTTGCTGCAGGCCTCCTTAGTGAGTGTTCTTAACCACTGAGCCATCCCTACAACTCCTCTCCGTTTTATTTTTTCAGGCCAGATCTCTCACTGAACCTGCAGTGATGTGAGATTCCCCTCTGTATGTTGTTAATAAAGAACTGTCTTGGCCTGTGATAGGGCAAAAGAGCAGAGCTAGGAAGGGAAAACTAAACCGAATGCTGGGAGAAAGGAGTTAGAGTCAGGGAGAAGCCATGTAGCGCCTCCGCTGAAGCCGGACAAAACTTTAGCCAGTAAGCCACCGTCACGTGGCAATACACAGATTAATAGAAATGGGTTAAATTAAGATGTAATTTAAGAGTTATCCAATAAGAAGCTAGAGGTAATGGGCCAAGCAGTGTTTTAAATAATATAGTTTCTATGTGATTATTTTGGTTCTGGGTAGTCGGAATGAACAAGCAGCCTAATACAACACTGTAGCTTAATGATTAACTTGACTTGCTGGTCAACAAGCCCCAGAGATCACCCTGTCTCCACTTTCCTGGGGCCAAAGTCATAGCTGCTCACCACCATGCTTGGCTTTTTAACTTGTGCAGTAAGGAATCAAACTTAGTTTCTTATACTTGCAGACACTTTGCCAGCTGAGCCATCTCCTCACCCCCAGATTCAAATTTTTAATAGACTCATTGGCCGTCTACCATTAAGGTTTTCATAAACAGAACTGCAAACTTCAAAGCACTTCCTTTGTCCTCACCTGCCAGCAGGAGAGCTAAGGTCACCTTCACCACCCAGGCCACCAACTCAGAGCTCTGCTACTTGGAAATATCAAAATCAGCATTCCTGCTGAAGAATGGGACAACTTGTCTGTTAGGCTCAGGTAAAGTGTGCATTCTTTGCCCATCAATATAAACTTATGGATGGGGGAGGGGATCATTTTTCTTCAGTAATGTAGCCACAGAGGTAGTGCCCCACTCTAGTGAATAACCCCACACCCAAATACGGACATGCAAACAACCCTAGTTAAATATAGTGAGTCACTGTACCTTTCAATCTTGTTTACTTTTCAATCACCATAGCAAAATACTTTGACTAAAGTAACTAATAAAAGAAAGTATTTAATTTGGAGCTCATGGTTCCAGGGAATTAGAACCCATGCCCATCATGGTGGGGAGCACGGCAGAAGGCAGGCAGTAGCTGAGAGCTCATATGTCTGTTTATAAGCATGAAGCATAAAGAGCTAACTGGGTATAGTGTGGGATTTTGAAAAACCTTAAAGCTTACACAGTGATACCCCTCCAACAAGGCCACACCTTCTAATCCTTCCCAAACAGTTCTACCCATTGGGGACCACATATTCAAATGTGTGAGCCTCCGAGAGCCATTCTTGTTCAAACCATCACAGTCATACACAAAAGCTGGGGGAGTAGGAGGGTTTGTTGGGAGGAAGAAAGGGTTAAATGGGAGTGGGAGGGGCTAAGAGAGGGTATCATGGGGAGTATGATTACATTACATTACACACACGTATGCAATTGCCGAAGAATAAATAAAATATTTAAAGAATATTCTTTTTCTTTCTTTGTAAATGACCTGTACAACATTTTAAAGGCGAAAAAAGTAACATGCGGACTACAAAGCGTGAGACAGTGAACAAGAAAATACTTTTGAGCGTGAGCACGAGTAGGTGCAAGAAGTTTTTCTTGGGCTCACCTTCTTCACAGCATGGACTCCAACTTTGTAATTTCCTCTCCTGATCCTTCCCATGTGTGTGTGGATGTAGTTTTTAAAAACATTCATATTGGTACTTTGGTATAACTTTCATTTCGTTTTTTTAAAAAAACTAACACCATATGGTAAGCCTCCACAAAATTTCCATACTGTCTTCATCTACTTAGTGGCTATCCCACAGTGGATTGTTCTCTTGCAGTTATTACTACATGTCGCTTCTGAATGTTCTTGAGCATGACTGTATTTGTAAGTGAAAGTGTGTGCATGTGTGTGTTTGTATACACACACGTGTGAGTGCATTTGTGAAAGTATTTGTATGCATGTGTGCCTGTGTGAGTTCGTGCATGTAAGTGTGTTATATTTTTTGTGTACACGTAATGTGTGAGTGCTTGGCAGTATGTTTGTGAGTGCATGTGTGCATGCACACGTGAGTCCATGTGTGTTTGTGAATGTGTATACGCATGTGAGTGTGTACTTGCGTGTGAGAGTTTGTGTGCATGTGTGTGTGTAGAATGTTTCCATGCGTACTGCCTTCTCTCTTTTTCTTCCTCCTGCCTGCTTTGGTTAATTATCAGCCTCGCCATCAGTCCCCTTTCTAACACATTGAATACTTCTGCAAGTTTTCCATCTTGCTTGTCATACTTTGCATTCATTCTTGCAAAAGAGCATGTTCCTATTTAGTATGTGCGAATTTTATTCACTGTAGATGGTACTGGGCCACATCACTTCTTCCGTCCCTTACCTTCTTCACTGAGCAGTAATGTTAAGACCACCCACACTGCTAAAGGTCATTGCTTTTAATTCCAGAACATTCTATGAGCTGCCAAATTAGCTATCTGCTTTTCTGGTGCTGGCGCCCCAAACTGGCTTCCCCTTCCCACTGCTTCTAATAACTCACATCTGGCAGCTGCCCCTGTGGGAACAACCTGGACATGTCAATCTCTGCATCTGGACTGGGGTTGTGTGTCTAGAGTGACACTGTAGGGTCACAGGGCTCGTACACAGTTGCTGTCATGAAGAAGAACCAGAAGGCTGCCACACTGGATCCTGTTTAATTCACTCTGCCTAGTGCACATGCATGAAAATGTCCTGGATCCACATTCCTTGCAGGGCTCGTACCCAGATCAGCAGCTTCCTGGACAGAGTAGCATGCCATCATGGTTGTAACTGCTACTCTGCTTATGAAAAGTGTGGGCATCTTTGTGTTTCTTAGCCTTTGGGGCTGCCTCTTCTATTTGCGTTTTTCTCCTATTTCTCTGAGGCCGCCTTTTACTTCCAATTGTCAAGACTTCCTTGATTATTCCAGGCATCTCTTAGTGACTCAAGGCACCACAAATAATTTCTCTTATTCTGTGACCTTTCTTTAACTTCTGTCCTATTATATTTTATGGGCTGGAAATTCTTGCTTTCAATGTGATTAAACTCTATTAGATAATTGTTCACTTTTCACAGCTCCCAAAGCTTCTGATTTTATCATATTGAGCTGATTTTCTTCTTCTCCACTCTGTGAACATGTGTACCAAAGCCTCTCCATTTTGACCTCGTGTCCTGTTCTGACTCACAGCGGCTCTTTCACCCTACTGCAGGATCACATCTACTTTCGCATCCTTCTCTGTTTTGCTAGTCTGTTGTATTTATGACATGGCTATGTTTTTATTTCTCCAGCTTTGAATGCTAGCCTTGATTTTTCAGAGTTAACTTAAGCTATTCATGAGCGCACTCCCTTTTACACCAGTCGAATTTCTTAAACCATTTCAGAAAGTGTGAATACTCAAATTTTATAAAGCAATTTGGGGACAATTGAGATTTTCATAACATTGCCATCCTATATTTATATAATTTCTGATTTATGCAACTTACTGGAGATTTGAAGATTTCTCCATAAAGTTCTCATTTATTCTCATTAGTTCCTAGATGCATCATCATTTTTTTTTAATATTGTAAGTAATATCTTTTGTACTTTCTTTTGAGACAGGATCTCGCTATGTAGTTCTGGCTGCCCTAGAACTAATTATGCAGATCAGACTGGCTTCAAACTTACAGATCTCCCCCTGCCTCTGCCTCCTGAGTGCTGAGACCAATGGTGTGCACCACAACTGGCTGTAAATAGCATCTTCTAGAAATATTTTTTCTTATTACTTGCTATCTCTCTGAAATAGTAATAGCAACTTTGCTGAAAATTCAGCTAGTTATTTTATTATTTGTTGATTTTTTTCATAATTGGGGAATGAAACTACAATTTCATGCATCCTAGACAAGTGTCCTGCCATTTATTTGTTATTTAAAATGAATATATTTTTTGACATTTTAATATTTATTTAATAAAAAATGTAAGTTAGTTGTACAGTTGCTCAGATATTTTATATTACATTAAAATATCTAATTAAGTAGTATAGTAGTAATTTTGTCTTATGATTCTGATATTTTATTCTTATCCTAAGTGGGTAATTATATTATCTACAAAGAATCCCATGTCTCCGGCACCATGTAAAGCCTTTCTGGAAGAATGGACATTCTCACTTTGCTCCCGATCTTAGAAGAAATGAATGGAGAGTTTCCTAATTAAGCATAATAAGTTTTGATATGCAATCTATACTGTTAGGGAAATGTCTTCTTTATGGTAAAAACCATTTTAAAAACCTGTAAAGTAAAAAACACACAAGGTCATTATTTTTTATCATATATATCTTATGAATCAATTTTGACTGTGGATCTGTGTGCCTATGTGCCTCTGTGTGTATGTTTCTATCTATCTCTCTCTCTCTCTCTCTCTCTCTCTCTCACACTCACTCTGTGTTTGTGTTTTCTTTTAATGCATGAATATGATGGGCCACACTGGCAGACATTTTGAGGTTGAACCATCCTTGCCGTCCTGGCGTGACTCACCATTCCTAGGCCCTGCTGCTCTTATTTGGTTTGGTTCAGTTATTCTTTGCTTAGTTCACTGATATTCATAAGTGCAATAAGCATGGCATTCTCTAGTCTTGTGTTTTTCTTTGTTTTGGAATTAAGACTATACTAACCTCATAAAATGAACTAGACACTCTCCCTTGCTCCCCTCCCTCCCTTTTCCTTTTCCCTTTCCATTTTGCTTTTCTCTTTAAGCAGTTTTTTTCTATCTTTGGGAACAGTTTATTTAAAAGAACAGATTGTGTTTTGAAAGACTGCTACAATGTACTTGTAAAAACATATGACATTTGGGGGGCTGGGTTGAGGAGGAAAATACACCTCTGTTTATTATTTATTGATTTGGAGTACTCAGCTCATTTCCCAACGGCTTAGCTTTGGCTTATGTTTGATTTTAAACATTTTAAAAACGAGGTGTAGTTTACATACTGTGAAATGCAGGATGCTCGGTGTATTGTTTGATGAATATTGACAATTGTAGATTCTTATGTAACCCTGAATCAAATAAACCACTCAGCACTTCCACATCCCCGTAGGCACCTCCTGCCTCTCTGCATCAGTCATTGCTGCCCCTGATGCTGGTCTTTGGAAACAACCACTGTGGGGCTCCATCTGTACCTCCTACTTCTCTTTCTTCTTCAGTGTCACGAAAGTAGAATCATATAGTGGAAACTCCTGTGTTTCAAGTCAAAGATCTCTGGCATCTTTGGTTCAAAGTGCTGTGAAATTCATGTGTTTTATTCCACAGGTTGGCAGTCAGTTCTTTTCCATTTCTGGGAAGCATCTTGCTGTGACCAGAGGCCAACAGGAGTTGCTTATTGAGTCACTTGCCTACAGGCAGCAACCCTTCTCCCCACATTTTTATTAACAAATCTTCCAGGAACATTTTGATGGACATATATTCATTTTTTTTCTTGATTAAGTCCCTAGAAACAAAATGCTTGAGTCTTAGAGCAGACACATGTCTCATTTGTAAGAAACTACCAACACATTTTCTATAGTGTTTATGCCATTTTATGTCCCATCTCCCCAAAGCAGGGGAGCTGTAGATGTTCCGGATTCTTGTCACCGTTTGCTATTGTCAGTCTCTCCAACTTCAACTAAACTGGAAGCTGTGATGCGGTTTCTTCCTGAGCTTTTACTTTGTATTTCTCTCAGCATTAATGAAGTTAAGCATCTTTTTCTGTGCCCTTTATATGTCTTATTTTATAAAGTATCTGTGTAGGCCCTTTGCTCACTTTTTATTGCATGTGTATTGTTCTATGCATATTTGTGTGAGACTTTTTGAGTGCGATTGTGGGTCACGCAACAGCCCACTTGTGATGTCAGAGGACAACTCTGGGTGTCAGTTTTTGCCTTCAGTTTTGTTTGGGACAGAGTCTCCTGCTGTCTGCCACCAGAAAGCTCGCCTGGGATTCCCCTGTCTCTGCCTCTCATCTTGCTATAGGACCAATGAATGTAATCCTTCTCACCCAGCTTTACTGAATCTGAATTTCAGTCCCCATGCTGTATGACGATCACTTCATCCACTGGGACACACCTCTTGCCCCCGTGGCTCATTTCAAAGGTTGGGTCTTTTGAATACAGTAATGTAGGGTGCAGTGATATGTCAGTCAATGAGAGCTCACACATCCAAAGGTGGCTTCGTAAGAGTACATCACCTAATGACATCTGGGGGAAGATCATTTTCTCCTACTCTGTTTACTCTGTGGCTTGCTTTTCTTTTTTCTTAGTAGTATCTTCTGATGAAGGTTTAGGCTTTAATGATGTGCTATTTATTGATCTTTTCCTGTCAGGCCTTTTTCTTGGGGGCAGTCCCTGCTAATAAATGTTGTGACTATATTCTCAAAATTCGTTTTTAAGAAAGATTTATTTATTTCTATATATGTGTGTTACCTGAGTTTATGTGTACCACATCTGTGCAGGTGCCTGTGGAGGCCAGCAGAGGGCGTAGGATCCCTTGAAACTGGAGTTATGGGTAGTTGTGAGTCATTTGATGTAGGGGTTGGAAAACAATCCAGGTCCTCTGCAAAACAGTAAGCATAGTGCTCTTAACCACCAAGCCATCTCTCCAGCCCTCCAAAATGAACTGGTCTGTGTAGTGAGTGATGGGGGTGTGAGCACCATTCGTTGGAGCTGTTCATTCTCTCACTAAATTGAGTAGGTACCTCGGACAAGTTAAAAGAGCCATGTGTCTTTGTGCTTGCGTTTCAGTTTCATTGATCTATTTGACTTCCATCTTAGTTAGGTTTCTATTGCTGTGAAGAGATGCCACGACCACTACAACTCTTGTAAAGAGAACATTTAATTGGGGGTGACTTACAGTTTTAGAGGTCCATTATCCAAATTATGGAGGCATTCAGGCAGACATGGTGCTGGAGGAAGAGCTGAGAGCCCTACCTCTTGCAGGCAGCAGGAAATCGATGAAGACACTGGGTGGTATCCTGAGTATAGGAAACCTTGAAACCCACCTCCACAGTGACGCACATGCTCTAACAAGGCCACGCCTACTAACAGTGTCACTCCCTTTGGGGGCTATTTTCTTTCAAACCACCACATGTGCCTTTTTGTTAAAGGCACCCTGCTTTGATAACTGTGACTTCATAATGTCTTAAAGTAAGGGAATGTGTTTTCCAACCCTGTTCTAGATCCTACGAATTTATATGCTAATTTTGGACCAGGTTAACAACTTACAAGTACACACAATTCACATGCATGCACACACAGCTGGCTAGGCTCTTGAATGTGAATGATTTCAGGAGTTTTAACTATCTCTTCTCCCAATTCCCAAGCAGCATTTATTTGTCCCTTAAAGTAGATTCCTGCTTCGTCCTGCCACTGTTTCTACACAGCTTACTCAGGTTTTCTTACATTTATCATTAATTCATGATTTTTGATCCTATTGTAGATAACATGTCAAATGTTTTATTTTATAGTTGTTCACTGTTACAATGGGGATTTTTAAACTTTTAATAATATTGTTTATTAATTGGCTAAATTTGTTTAATATTAGCTTCTTGTAGTCCTTATAGATAATCCTGCAGCTTGAGTATAAAGATGGCCTCATTTCTTTGTGATCTGTGTGGCTACTGTAGTCACTGTCATTATTCTAGTGCCATGGCTAAGGTTCTCATGACGATGGTAAGCAGACTAAAATTGATGAGGACAGCGTTTAGTACTTTTTCATGCAGTGTGATATTGATGGCAGGTTTTTTCACAGATGTCTTTTTATCAAGTTGAGAATGGTCCCTTCAGTTAATGTTGGATGAAATCTTTCCTCATGAATGGGTGTTCAATTTCCTTAAGTGCATTTTCTAAATTTATTTATGTGACCAAATGGTTTTCTTCTTCATTTAGTATGATACGATGAACATATTGACTGATTTTTAAAATGTTATATTAACCTTGTATTCCTGGGCTATAAATGGAATTCAATAAAATTGAAAACCAATAGAGAAATAAGTCAATAAAACCAATGACAGTTGAGTTTTTGCTTCTATTTGGTGACCAACTATGGTCAAGATTATTTTGGAAGTCTCTATTATCTTTTTGTACAATATGAAGTCATTCTGGATAAAATGTTCTCTTCTTGTAATAAGGGATTCAGTTTGCTAATATTCATTTTTATGATTTTTTAAATGTCTGTGTGGGTGAGGGATATTTTCTTTTTCTACATTTTGTTTGGTTTTGATTTTAGTGTCTGTGATGGTCATAGGCTCATCTACTTAAACACCTAATCACCAGTTGATAGTGCTGTGTAGGGTGGTTGTAATTCCTTTAGGAAGGAAGTGTGTCATGGGGGTGGGCTTTGACGGTGGATAGCCTTGCCTCACTTCCTGCTCTTTCTCTGTTTCCTGTGTGCTGATAAAATGTGATCAGCCAGCTTTCTTTCATGCCTTCCCCACTATTATGGATTCTAGGCCTCTGGAACAGTAAGCCAAATAAACTCTCCCTTCCTTAAGCTGGTTTTGGTGATAGCATTTTATCAGCAACAGAGAAAGAAGCAATACAGCATCATTTTAACTTCCTGTGGTGTGTTGGGAAACATTTCTTCCTCCTCTGCTTCCTTTATAAAATTGCTATTGTTATGGTAAATTAAAGTGAAGAACAGGCATCAAGGCCTCCAAAGGGAACTAAATTTGCTTGTTTTACAAATATAAGCCTAATTCAACATGAACTATCTCATAAATACCTTTAATAAAGAAAAACAGAACTTAAGCTCAACTAGCTGGAAACAGCCTACCAGTTGGAAATTTTACAAATAGGTACTTCTAGTGGGACAGACCAAATAAGGTGTGGGGTCACATGACTGTAAGGGCTGTCTGTATTCTCCCCATAAATGCTTACACTTGATTCCCCAATTCAGAATGGCGCCTTCCTCAAACTCTTCAAATGATATTGTGCCTCAGGTGTTTTTCCTTTCACTGTATTATTTAATTCCACCCTTAAAAGTTGGACAAAATCCCTAGATACATAGTATTTTTGTAGGAGGAACTGGTTTTCTTCAAATTACAAGTTCAATTTTTTTTAAAAAAATTGATATGGAACTGTACAAATTTTCTATTGTTTCTTGTGATCTTGGAAATTTTCTCTGTGTGTAGTGTGTACATGTTGATGTACACATGCATGTGTATGCATGCACGTGTGTGTTTGTGTGTGTGTGTGCATATGACAACCAGATTTCTTCCTTGGTTGCTGTTCTCCTTGTCTTTGGAGAGGGTCTCCCATTGAACCTGGCACTAACACTGGTCAGCTGGACTAGCTGGCCATCAAGCTCTAGGATCCTTCTGTCTCCATCCTCATCTACCCTGGATTATTATTATTTTCTAAGCTTGGTGCCGTCATCCAAACTCAGTTTCTTGTTCTGCACAACAGTCTCTTCAGCAAGTGAGCCATCTCCCTAGGACTGGATTATGGTTACCCTTGTCTTCTGAGGGTTTTTCTGCTCCTTATAATTCCCCAGAGTTACCAGCATAGAGCTGTTTGAATTTATTTCTTGATGTTTTAGTATCTCTGGTACCTAGAGTGAAATTCCCTCTTGCACCCCTAATATGAATCACATGCTAGCTCTTGTTTTGTTTGATCAAGCTATCAAAGTTTGGCTGGCCATTTTATCAATATTTCCAAGGAGCCAGCTTTGAGTCTCATTCATTTATTTCTACTGCTTTATTATTCTCTCTTTGCCAATTTCAGTTTATGACTTTACTATTTTATTTCTTCTATTTACCTTAGTAATTTCCTTTTTTTCCCTAGATTTTTAAAGAGGACACTTATACCAAAAAAATGAGACCAACATTTTTCTCTAAAGCAACCATTTAAGGCTTTAACTTCACCCTCCCTAAATAGCATATTTTATTTAAAATATCTATATTTAGTTTTTAAATTATATGTGTGTGTGTGTGTGTGTGTCTGGAGGTGTGCCTGTGTGTGCAGGTGCCTGTGAAGGGCAGATGCTGGGTTCCCTGCTGGAGCTGGAGTCAAGGGTGTTGCGAACCACCCACTGTGGGTGCTGGGAATCAAATTCAAGTTGTCCGCAGGAGCAGTGAGCTCTCTTAACTGCCAAGCCATCTCTCTAGCCCTGCATCACATTTTTTCCCCTTTTTCTTATACTTAAAGAAATACCACTTCAAATTCCCACTCCCTCCCCTCCTCCCAGTCCCTTCCCTCTCCCTCCACAGGTCTTTCCCCCCACCCCTCCAACCCTAAGGGAGTGCCATGCACCCCACCCTGTGGAAAGTCCAAGGCCCTCCCCACTATATCTAGGTTGAGCAAGGTTTACATCCAAAGAGAACAGGATCCCATGAAGCCAGTATATGCAAGCAGAGACACATCCCAGTGTCACTATCAGTGGCCCCTCAGTCTGCCCCAGCTGTCAACCCCCTTCAGAGGGCTTGGTTGTTGCCATGCTCATTCACTCCCAGTCCAGTTGGAGCTGGTGAGCTCCCATTAGCTCAAACAAACTGTCTCAGTGGATGACCCCCTCATGGTCTTGAATTCCTTGCTCATACTCTCACTCCTTCCACTCTTCAACTGGATCTTGGGAGCTCAGTCCAGTGCTCCGATGTGGGTCATTGTCTCTGTTCCCATCTGTTGTTGGATGAAGGTTCTATGGTGACACTTAAGATAACCATCAGTCTGACTACAGGGTAAGGTCAGTTCAGACATCCTCTCCTCTATTGCTTAGGGTCTCAGCTAGGTTCATCCCTATGGGTTCTTGGGCATTTTTCTAGAGCCAGGTTTCTTGCTAACTCCATAATGGCTCCCTCAATCAATATATCTCTTTCCTTGCTCTCATATCTGTTCTTCCTCCATCTCGATTATTCCATTCTCTCAAGATCTCCTCAAGCTCCCCCCACCAATCACATTTTTAGCATCACCTAGTTTGAAACAGCTTCCAGCTTCTCCTGTGACTACTTTTTCGCCCTATGGATTATTTAGAAGTCCACCATTTAGTTTCATAATGTTTGGGTATTGTAAACATAGAGTGTATATTGATTTCTAAGATGATTCTATAGCAGAGAACATATCATGCATAATTTCAAATTTAGCAAGACTTATTTTGGTGGATAGAAGGCCTTTTGTTTACCTGTAGCGAATTTGCATTTTTCAGTTTTGCAATGTAGCTTGTTAAAGCACCCACTAACTTCTATTTACTGGTAGTGTTGTTCTCTATTGTCCATTTTTCTGGTCTCCTGGTCCACTAGTTTCTAAGAGTGGAGTATTTAAATGGTTTTCTATAACTGTAGTTTTCACCCCCTACTGTTTTGTGTGGTGATTTTATTTGCTAACATGTTCTTATGTTCTCTGGTGATTGGGTACAAATACATTTAGGATGGCTATGTCTTTCTGATTAATGGACCTTTTTATCATGAAAAATCTTTCTCCGTTGTAATAGTCCTTGTCTTTAATTAGTTTTCCTATAATGTATACTATATGATTAAGTCAGTAGACATCTTTTTCTGACCACTTACTTTTAACCCACCAGTAACTTTGTAGCCTTTGTATGTAAAGTGAAATTCTTATACTGAACAAATAGTTTGGTGTCTCTGGGTTTTGAGTCCAGTGTAATTATGTCAATAAAAGTCAACCCAGAATAAGAAATGTGTCATCTAAAACACATCTAGAAGCTAGCAGTAACCATGGAAGACTCTTGCTAATTTGTAATAAAGAGCATCTTATATTCCACTGTCCACATGACCTGAATTCACTAGCCTAGTTTTTCACCTCCAGCCTCATGCTTTCTTGACAGTCCTGATTCAAGAATGCTTTCCAGGCACTGAGAGAGAAAAGAACTTATTTTCCGCCTCTTTGGGGCAAACATAACAATAACAACAAAAGAATTTGATCAGGGATTTCTGGCTGCTTCTGTAAAGACCTCTGGCCTTTATGGAGATGCTCTTCCTGGCTAATTAAGTACTCTGGCCATCATTAGGGGCTAAGATGGTGAAACAGAGAGTCAAGATTGCATTATTTTCCAATAACCTGTAGTCTTCAGGCTGTGGCACTCCTAAGATCAATACTTTTATCTAGGTGAGGACAGTGCAGGTTCATTTTGTGAAACACCCAGTGCTTTAGAAGAGGCCATTGTTTCACACAAACAGAATGACCCAGTACTTCGTTAAAATGAAATTCCTGTCTGAACCAACAAAAACAATCACTTTCACAACAACTGCCCCCCAGCTTTGTTTTTTTTTTTGAGACCTCTCTATGTAGCTCTGGCTGCCCTGGAACTCACTATGTAGATCAGGCTAGCTTCAAATTCACAGCGGCTCACATGCCTCTGCCTCCGGAGTGCTGGGATTAAAGACCTATAACACCACATTGGGCTCCAACAAACCATTTTCAAATATCAGGTCAGCCATGGAATTGTGACATTCTGATGGTGGTTCAGGCAGTCAGTTTCCACTGAGTGTTAAGCTCAACATAGACTTGCAAATTCCTTCTGAGGCTCGGCAGCCCAACAGGTACACATCTGCTCTCACTTAGGTGAAAAGCAGCATCTCAAGATGCAGATTCTGAAATGATGCTAACTGCCTCTGTGTACACATTGGAGGTGTGGGTCTGTATCTTTGGGAATTTCATGCTTAAGTACTGTATTTACACACTTCTACCCCTCCCCACATCCCTCCATCTCTTTGTGTCCCCTCCACACACCCTATCAAATTAATGACTTCTTTAATTATTGTTACATACATATACGGACATATATACATATATATAAATATATACATGCAGACTATTGAACCCATCAGTGTTGTTTGTATGTGTATTTGTTTAGGGCTGACCACTTTGGATTTGATAACCTGTTATGGAGATCACGTCTGGATACGACTGATTCTTCCTCCCTTGGCAGCTATTCATTGCCTGTAGCTCTTGATCTATGGGTAGGGCCTAATGAGATTCTCTCCTTCTACACTGGCATGTCATCAATGTACAGGTCTTGTTTCAGCAACCACGTTTCTGAAATTTCATGAGTGCAGCTTCTCTGCCATATACAGAGCAGGTGTTCTGGCTCCCCTCTTTCTTGATGTTCTGTAAGTCTTAGGTATTTATTTATTTATTTATTTATTTATTTATTTATTTAGGTGTGTGTGTGTATGTGTGTGTGTGTGTGTGTGCTCATGTTTGCATATCACAACACTCAAGTAGAGGTCAGAGGACAGCTTTTGGGCTAGAATAATAGCTGAGGTCCCTCTTGGTAGCTGAAAAAGTGGACCATGCATTTTGGTGGAGATATATGTGAGACCTCCTTAGGCCAAGAGAGCTGTTCACTTGGCTTTGTCAAAGCAGAGTGGTAGACCAGTTATCTGCACACTCTGGACCACAACAGTCCCTCTCTGCAAAGAAAGCTTTCAGACCACACTGCCCAGGACCTGTCCTTGACTGGTGATGGTATCTAGGGAACGTCTGCAAGAGTGAAAGGTAGAGAATCATCACTTCAACCTCATAAAGGAAAAATCCCAGTAGTTAGTAATGCCTAGAAAGCGTGGTGCTGGAGGTGGAAGGAGGGTGGTGGTGGAGTGGGAGTGGGGGGGGGGAATGGGTGAGAGTTGGGTGGGTAAGAGATCAGTACACTTTTTAAAAAAAGAAATCTGTAGTAATGGCTCAGTAGTTAAGTCTGACTACTACTTTTGCAGAGAGCTCAGCTCAGTGCCCAGTACCCACACGAGGCTGCTCACAACCAAGCACTTATGACTCCAGCTCCAGAGACTACAGCACCATCTTCTGGCTTCTGTGGGTGCTACACTCACATGCACAAACCCATGCACAGATCCACACAGAATCACAAGTAAAAATAAAACATTGAAATGATTTTTTTTCTGTTTGTGTGCATATGTGTATACCTGGTAAACATCAGTGTTTGTGTGTCTGAGGAGGCAAGAAGAGGGCTTTAGGTTTCCTGGGACTGGAGTTACAGATGGCTGTAAAACTTACCCCCGGCCCCGCTTCATGTGGGTGCTGGGAATTGAATTCAGGTCCTCTGTGGGATTACTGCAATCACTGTGCTCTCAATCACTGAACCATGTCTCCAGCTCTTGCCAAGCTCACTTTTTGCTACTATGGATACAAATCAGAGGTCAGAGCTGAAAAATGGGCTTAGGATCATTTCCTCATTTATCCCACAGAATACCTGCCTTTCAAATATTTAAGCACTTTGAAATGACATTGGAGGAGTGAGTGGAGTGAGTGGCATAAAATTTTGAAATTTATCATCTCTGAAAATGATTATACATAATGCCAAATAATTGTCCTTTATGGCTCTCTGGGAAACAGGAGGGGTATTATTCACGAAAGCCATTGTTTTCATGTCATTTTCAATGGGCTATAGGAGAGTAACCAACAGTCTAAACAAAATCCCCAACCAATACCAAACAGATAGTGTGACCTTAAGCTTCTTTCTTTATACTGTGCTCACCTCCCAGACACAAACGGAAACACCACGAGAACACACAGTACCCGTCACTCACTTGTGGTCTTGCCACTGCTTGTTTTTGTGACTTGGGTAGAAGATTTTCAATCAGAGAGATCAGTTTGGGGTGGGGGAAATCTCCCGAAAAATTGAATTGCAGAGGAAAAAATGAACAAAGGCGAGTAAGCCTTTTGTGTTCGTTACTTTTCCAGTTGCTCTGATAAAAATGACCTGTAGCAACTTCAAAGGGGAAAGATTTATTTGAGCTTAAATTAGTTGGAGAAGATACAGTCCATCACAGAGAGGAAGTCGGGGCAGGAGGAGCCTGAGGCGGTTGGTCGTGTCGTATGTGCAGTCAGGAAGCAGAGAGAGATGGATGCTGCAGGCCAGCTCCCTTTCTCTTTTTATTGTCTGGGATTCTAGCCCTCAGTACAGAGCTGCCCACAGTTAAGTTGGGGCTTCCTATCCCAATTAATGTAGCAAACCCCAATCTCCCAGGCATGCCCAGAGGCTAATCCTAATCTAATTATTCTCAGGTCTGTTGGCAGATTTATCGCCTAGGCGATTGGCAATCAGTGTTAACCATCACACTAGACTTTGAAGAAATACTGTGTCAGAGTTTCCTTCCCAGTAATAAATGCAGCCTATAATAGCTGGGGCTTATATATTCAAAAAAAGGCAAATATTCAAAACTCTTTTGTCTTTTAATTTTGTTATCTTCACATGTTAGAGCAGGAACACACACTGAATTCTGCATCTCATTGTCCCCAGGCAGACCCTCGTGAAAAACTGCTTTTTTAGATATCTCTGGAACCTATATATGGCTCTCTTCTCATGACATGTCCTGTACAGTCACCCTGGCCAGAATCCTGCCTCATGTTGATTCATACTCCTGAGACATCTGGAAGTCCCTACTCCTGGCTGAGGGCTGTTTTATGTCCTTCCCCAGGAAGGACAGTACAGTGAACGAAAATGACTTTCTGTCATTGCTGCTTGGGAAATCAGCCATCAGTGAAGAACCATTTTCAAAACAAAACAAACAAACAAAAAAAACAAAGCAAAACAAAGTGCACATATGTCTCTAGGTCTTAAAAGTGGACTGGACCCTCGAGCTCAGGACCATAGAACGGTAGTTCGAGAGCTCCTGCCTCTCGTGGCATCTCGTGGCAGTGCTCACTCAGGCTCCCTTGGGTGTATCAGAGGCTGATGGCTCTCATGAGTGTGCAAAAATCAAAGTAAGGAACAAGACATCATTTGCTTCTGCTTTGACTCTTTTCTATCAAGTCATGGACCCAGGGCGTTTTGTTTGAAAAGGAGAATGCAACAGCTTCTGCTTAGCTGGAGACTGCTAAGATGCCGTGGGCTCTATTTTGAAGCAGTTGTTGTTCGAGTGTCTCATTTTCCTAGCCAGCAGAGGCAGGGTTACATTCGCTTGACAGGAGACCCAAAGCCGGTGGCTACCTCCTGTCTCTGATCACCCTGAGCTGTGAGGGGATCATGGCCCTTTAGAGTCGTCCTGCCCCGCATCAATACAGCACATTAAGCTTCAGAATTCCGGCCCCATAAGAGTCAGCAAGGGAGTGATTTCATTCCCATTGCACAGATGGGGAAGCAAGACTGAGGAGACAGACTTGCTCTTAGCTGAAAGGCTTAGAGGGGATGTTAACGGAGGTGGTGCACGGTTTAGGTCACGCTCCTGCTTCCACCTGCAAACCCAGGGTACCGACCTTTCATTCAACTCAGGAAACCAGAAAAGTGTCAACACCACTGGCCTGGTCCAGCTCCGTTGCGCCAGGCTCTGCCTATATACCGAGAGTGTGGCTCAGATCTTAACTGCTGGTTGCAGAGGTGGCCAGCAGTAGGGGTTGCTCTGTGAGGGGAGGTGACCCTGTGCCCTCTTGGGAAGTAGTTTGCCTGACGCAGCATTGGTTGGACAAGTTTCCTTCTTAGAGCTTTTGTTCAGAGTCTAAGGATGGAAACTTCAGGCTGGGAGATTTGAGCCCTGAGACTGGGGTCTGGATAGCATCCACCAGATGATAGATTTCTCAGAAACCCAACATCTCTCCAAGCCCTGCTTGAGAACTGTGAGGTGACACCAATCGGCCCAAGGAAACTGTAATAGGGCTGCACCAGGCTTGCCACCCACTTCATGGAGCTCATCTCTGCTTCGGTGTCTGGTGCCAGTCTGCAGTCCAGAAGCAAAACCTCTTCCACATCCATGCTTCTCACCTTTGCCTCTGACCTGGACGTGGCTGGAGGACGGTTCTAGTCTTCTCCATCACTTAGAGCCTCTGCAGTGAAGTCTAGTTACGGCAAGGAGGGAGCTAGCCACCTGGGCTTGTGCCGAAGTCTCCCTGCCACAGCAGACCCCCTTCGTGTCTGAGGCAGGTGACCACCCTCTCTGAGAGGCCAGTGAAGATGCTAGCTAGTGATGCCTGGGTCTCCAAATAGCTCAAGACCACACTCCAGGCTCTGATCAGAGATCACAGCTGTGGATGCGTGAAGCAGAAACTGTTACGGGATGGTGGGGAGACTTTCAGCTCTGCTCAGCTGCACCGGGTACAATACAGGACCCCTACATTGCTAAGATCAGCCTACCAATGAGATCAGAACAAATAAGAATCTCGAGATGAGTCAATAGACTGCTCTGAGCATATGGAGAGAATGAATGAAAAACCGACCACTTTACTTTTCTTGTGGCTGTGACCAAAGAAATGACAAGAGTTGACTAAAGATCTGAAAGGCCATGATGTCAGTTTCTTCTCTTGCCCCTTTGGAATCAAGCCGACTTCATCCAGGACTCTGTGCCAGCTGAGTGTAATTTCCTTGCATGCATCCTTTGGTATGCCTTGCTGGAGAGTGGTCAGAAGTTATGCCATATTCACTGCCAGCTTCAAGGGACCTGTGCCTTCTTCCAGTCATGTCAGTGCACGTGCCAGCTCTGTACCGTTGGCATCTGAATTTCAACCCCAGGAGTGTGTCTGGGGCGGGGCTCTGTCCTGCCTGCCTGCAACAAAGCCATCGGCCTTTCAGCCTTTCATGACTATGCTAGCTACACTTCCCATTCCTTGTGGAGCCCGTACATCGGGAAGGCTAACAACAGAGTGTCCCCCATCCGGCACAGAGTCCTGTGACCGCTGGACAGGTGGCTGTGGGGGTTGGCAGTAGCCATCACTGGCTTCCTGGGTGGCAGAGTTATATTCTCATTCAGTCCCTTTGCAGGTTTTAGTCCCTGAAAGCTTTCTCATGCCATCTCAGATGTGGAACCTTCTCCAGGAAATGGCAACGAATGAGCACGAATCCCATTGTTTTATGTTCACCAAATTTGTTTGTGTGGTTATTTTCTCCTATTTGGGTCTAGTGACACTTATTTTCTATTTGTGAATGACATGGAACTTTAAAAATCAGTGCATTTTATAAAATGTAATCAATCACAGGAAAAATATTAATTAAGCAAAAGGCCAGAGGTATAGAAAACTCACTAAGGTTTGCAAAATACTGGTAAGATTGGCGGTGCAGACTTGAACTTGATCCCCAGCTCTGCCATTTCCTAATCACATAGCTTATACAGGCCACTTAATTATTGCTAATTACACGAGCTAAGCGGCGTGGGAGTTCTCCTTGAACTATAAGATAATAGTCAGTGATTGCTTATTGTTGCTGCTGCTGAATGGAGATATTAAAGTGCACATGTCTCCGTCATGCTGCTTGCTATCCTTGTTACTATGACCACGATGGATGGGCAAAGGGGATGCACGCCCAATGCCTGACCCAGAAGGGTCACCCTGGGAAGGAGTCGGGATGGAGACTCAGCCTTCGGGTCGGGCAGCGAGAGGAGGTGACAGGCTCTCCCAGAGCAAGCGCTTCTCAGATGCTAGAGCCACTTCCGTTCACCATGTGCTGTGATGGGGAGCACTTCTCACGGGCATCCCCAGGTTTGGATCCTCTTCCCCATAGACAGGCTATTTCTGCAGAGCATGATTGACGTCAAGAGGGGTTAGATGTACTCATAATGGCCGTGGGCTGGGGGTGGAGTGGGGACCCCAAGCCTGACTCTATCAACAGTATCAAGTGGCCCTTGTGGTGCCTTAGACAAAAAGCCATGTGTTCCACAGTCACCTTTAACTTGAATGTTTAAACCTCAGACCCCAGACAGCATTTTATAACACAGGTTGCTAGTGTCAGAGCTTGAGCCCTAGGAACCCTAAGAAGCCAGACTTGACTACCAGTCCTCAGGGCACCAGATAAAGACACAAGGAAGAGCAAAAGTAGGGAAGGAGATTTTTCCAGTGTGGTTGTATTGGAAAGAGGACCAAACACAGAGGACCCGAGACGCCCTAATCCATCCTCCAAGTCCTGACACAAGGTTGAGGTTTGACTGGAGGGCAAGAAGCATGCAAGGTGTTTGTCTGTCTACCGCTGACTCACCCTTGTCTCTGCTCCAGTCTCTCCTGCAAGGCATGTCTGACAAGTTGTCAGAACTGTGTGAAATTTCTTCCTGGGAGACTCGCTTCCTTCTGGCTGGCACTAGGGCCCTAGCCTCTCTCTTTCCCAGCATGGCTTCTTTGGAAAGATCCAATTACTTGGAATCCTTTGTCTCAATAGTCTGATAGTCAGAGGGAGAGACAAGCGTCATCTGAGGATGGATAGAATGTGAAGGACAGAAGTAAAAACAACCCTGTCCCCTAGGGTCAGCGCTCAAAGCCTCTCCTTAGGTTTGCTCTTTTATAGTATTTTCTGTGCACAGGCACCATAATTGGTACTAAAGGCGAAACAGTAAACAGAATTGAGATCCTGGATCTTGAGTGGCTTCTCCTAATGGCAGAAGACAAATGCTCGGGAAGGTGTGTGTGTGTGTGTGTGTGTGTGTGTGTGTGTATGTGTGTGTGTGTGTGTGTGTGTGTGTGTGTGTGTGTGTGTTCATGCACCTGTGTGGCAGACGTGTGAATTGGCAAGTAGTTAGGAAGGGCTCACTGAGGAGGAGGGAGAGGAGCTCACGGGTAGAAGCAGCAAAGATTTTTCTTCCTAGACTAGAAAGTTTTTTCCTCTCAAGTTTCTAGGCAAAGATTGTGGTAGTGGTGATGATGGTGGTGGTGATGGTGGTAGTGGTGATGGTGGTAGTGGTGCCTTTTCATTTTCTGCCCATGGAAGCCCTTGTCCACAATTTCAAACCTATATATAATCCATATGGTCTGGACCTTGAGCTAGCAGGTGAATTGGGGCAGCCTGTGGTAGGCATGCAAATGATCAGAACAAGGGCTAGAAGGAGCAAGCGTGGGTAGGCTGCTGAGATCTGGGACTCTCTGGAGGATTGTTAGATCCCGCGAGGACGGAGCCCTAACTACGAGGAACTGTGTGCATAGTGGCTGGCAGAGTGGACTAGTCACTAGGTGGGAGGTGAGAAGCTCAAAAGAGCAGAGTGTCATGGGTAGAAGGACCAGTGAGTTCAAAGGTTCCAGGGTTGGAAGGGAGTCCATGGGATCCCAAAGGGAAGTCTTATTGTGTGTGAGGAACGGCTGTATACACACCTTGCCTGCTGGGTTGCAGACAATGAACAGCTCTTTGGGTTCTAAGAAATACATTTAGCTGGGATGAAGAAGCCTGACCACACCAAATGCTGGCGAGGGTTTTCAAGGAACCGAATACATTCTTGTGTGCTGTTAGTAAGGTTATAAAATGATACTCCCTTTTGAAACCACTTGGCACTTTCTTAAGAAGTTAAATACAGGCCTATTGTATGACTTAGCCATTCCACCTTAGTATTTAGCCTAAACAAAGGAAAACATACTCACACAAAGGCTATATAGAACATGCGTAACAGCTTTTAAAGGCACATTTTCACCTGACTTGCCTTCTCTTCTGCCCTTCATACTAGGAGATGAGTGGTCTCCTCTGTCACATACCCTCATCACCATGATATTCTATCTCACTACAGCTTCTAGAGCAGCTGAGTCAACCATGGGCTGACGCCTCCAAAACCCAGAGCAGAAATAAATCTTTCCCCTGTAAGTTGATTTCCCCAGTTATTTTGTTACAGCGGCAGAGAACTAACATTTACCCTCTACTTTGTTTTGTTAGGTAACCTCCCTCCCCCAGCTTTAGCAAAGTATGATTAACACATAACAAACTGCACATGTTGGAAGTCTATTACTAATGACTTTGGGCGTGTGTCTATACCCATGAGCCCGTAGACAGGGCCAACTCCTTCCAACCCTTTCTCTTGTCTCTTCATTGTTCCTTTCTCCAGCCTTCCCAGCCCTCCCTACCCTTGAACAGTTCTACTTTCTGTAATTGTGGATGATGGCAGGTTTCATAGAGCCGTACATAGACAGATTCACACAGTATTCTCTGTGCCGTTTTGCTTCTTTCCCACAGTATGGCTATTTTGAGATTTATTTATGTCGAATCAATAGTTCACCCATCCTAGTGTTGAATAGTTGTCTGATGTGAACATGTCATATCTCCTTCATACAACGACCTATAGTGGCTCGCGGTTTTATTCCTCTCCAACCTCAGATTTTTGCTACTACAAATGGAGCTGCTACCAGCCCTTGTGTACAGGCTTTGTGCGAGCATATGTTTTCATTTGTGTTGGGTAAATACTAGGGTGGAATGGCTAAGTCATATGGTAGTCCTATGTTTAACTTCCTAAGGAGCTGCCAGCATGTTTTCAAAAGGGAGTATCATTTTATATTCCAACTGACAGCATATGAGAGTGTATTTCAGGTCCTTGAAATCCTGGCAGGCATTTGGTGTGGTCAGCCCTTTTTGTTGCCACTGCTCTAGCGGGTGTGTGGTGACATTGCACAGTGGGTCTTCATCTCTAGTGGGTGTGTGGTGACATTGTGCAGTGTGTCTTCATCTCTAGTGGATGTGTGGTGACATTGTACAGTGTCTTCATCTCTAGTGGATGTGTGGTGACATTGTACAGTGTCTTCATCTGCTCTAGTGGGTGTGTGGTGACATTGTGCAGTGTCTTCATCTCTAGTGGGTGTGTGGTGACATTGTGCAGTGGGTCTTCATCTGCTCTTGCAGGTGTATGGTGACATTGTACAGTGGGTCTTCATCTCTAGCGGGTGTGTGGTGACATTGCACAGTGGGTCTTCAACTGCTCTAGCGAGTGTGTGGTGACATTGTGCAGTGGGTCTTCAACTGCTCTAGTGGATGTGTGGTGACATTGTGCAGTGGGTCTTCATCTCTAGCGGGTGTGTGGTGACATTGTACAGTGGGTCTTCATCTCTAGCGGGTGTGTGGTGACATTGTACAGTGGGTCTTCATCTGCTCTAGCGGGTGTGTGGTGACATTGCATCTCCCTTGCGTCGTCACAGGCTTAGTACCCTTCCAGTCTAGAACTTTCTCAGTAGAGTGTCTACTTACATGTCTTTCTGTTTTTTAAATCTGGGTCGTGTGTATTCATTGCCTTGTTAAAAATGTTCTGTGTGTATTCTTGATGCTTGTCTTTCCTCAGATAAATTGACACAGTTATATGTTTCCTCCCAGTCTGTGGCCTGCCTTTTGCTTCAGATGAAAACTGAATTGTTCCAGCATCTTTCCTCATTACTTTGCCTTGGACCTTTCCACTTAAGAAACAATATTTCCCCCCAAACAAAACCCCAATCCAAACTCCATCTATGTACAGGTTGTATTCTGGCCTCTGCTTTGTCCTGTTGGTCTGTGTTTCCATCTTCATGGCCATGTCAAGCTGTCCTGGTAACTAAGGCTTTTAAAATCTTGCAATCAGCTCGTGTGTGTGTCTTCCAAGCTCGTCCATCAAGGTTGCTCTGGACCTTGTATTCCTCCATAGAATTCACAATTAGCTCCTGAGTCCCCACCTGCCTTCCCGTGGGAGGATGGCTCCTGTCAGTTTGGGTTTCTTTGTTACCTACCCGAGCAGGATGGTGAGCGGGTAAACAGCGGATAGGATGAGATGTTCTGTTCAGTGTCTCTGTTCTCTCGCTTTCTGAACCCTCAACCTCTACCACCCACAACTCCTAAAGCAGTGGTTCTCAACCTGTGGGTCACAACCCCTCAGAAAAGGGGGTGGTGAATGATCCTTTCACAGGGGTCACCTAAGACCATCAGAAATATCAGATATTTACATTACGATTCATAACAGTAGCAAAATTACAGGTAAGGAGTAGCAAGGAAAATAATTGTACGGTTGGGGGTTGCCAGCACATGAGGAACTGAATTAAAGGGTTGCAGCATTAGGAAGGCTGAGAACAACTGACCTAGGGGAATACTTCTGTTAACGAGAACATTTGTTGTCTGGTCACTGGCATGCTGTGACTCAGGAAGCACATGAAGTGTGGTGGGCTAGAAGCCTGCTCCGCACCATGGAAGTGAATTGCACCCCAGCCGGCCATAAGCGACTAAGAAGTAGTTGGTAAGTAAGACCCACACAGCGCCTCTTAGTCTGCAGTGTATCCTCTGGTCACCTTCCCATCTGCCATGCTGCGAAACAGCCTGGCTCTCATTCTTTCCCTTTCCCTCTAAAATGTCGGGGGCAGACTTTGTGTGATTTGAACCGCTGTGTCCTCAATCCTCCCCTCTCTGGTTTTCAGTCAGCGTCACTCCCTCGTTCAATTCTTTAACATCAACTTAAAGTCTTGGTTTCCCTAGGCTATCCCACCCCGAATCAACCTCACACAACTCCGGTACTCACAATAAAGACCCTGATTCCCTGAACACAGCTCATGTAGCAGTTTAATTAATTTAATTTTTCATCAACCAGAGCTGTCTTTCAAAGAAATGTCCTTCCCCTGTGTCAGGCTCCAGTTCTCCAGAGGAGAACAGGACCTTTGTGAGGGGTAGGGATTAGCCTGTGACCCATGAGGCAAAAGGTTCTGCAAGTTAGCCTGTGAGAAGAGTAGGAGACCCGCCCTGTGCCCCAGGTGAGGTCCTGAGGAGGTGGGCTCCTTTAAGCTTGGCCTGAAGTCCCAAACCCCAAATCTTAAAAAAAAATAAGAAAGAAAAAAAACTTAAATACATCTTATTTATCATGTGTGCATGGGCATGCATATGGGCAGGCATACTACTGTGGGTGTGTGGAGGGCAGAAGACAAGCTTGTGTTCTCCTGCAGGTGTGCACCTCATGTATACTTTATATGCGTGTACATTGCATGTGTTTGTCATGTGTGCAGATTGCCCCCATTTCACAGGTAAGAAAACTGAGACTCAGAGAACAGCCGGGTCCCTTGCAGATGATAAGCTTGAGCTGGCAAGCTGAAGAGCACAGCTCTGACCCCGAGCAGCCTCAGCTCACAGCCAGACACGAGCAGCGAAGTGCGTCAAATGTTCTCATGTTAAACATTGGATGGAAACATTTCAGGACCTTCGGAAGAGGCTCTCTTTTAGTTTTTCTTAGACTCTTTCAATATTTAAGTTTGAGTGCACTGAAAAGGCATCGCTGACATGTCCTTTCCATCCTGAAGGGGGGACGCAACGACAGTTGCAAAGGTTCTACCCTGCACACTGCCTCCCCCCACCCTGCCCCCACTGGCCCACGCTGAGCGCCGGCCATGGTGCTCTTCACCCTGTTGTGAATTCTGGAAGCTAACTAAGACTTTACTGGGGACAATAGCACCCGTCAGTTATCTGTGCTTTAGTGTAAACAATAAAATTCTTATTATGTACTCAGAATCCACAAAGCCATTGCCATGGAAACTGTTTTCATGTCTGTATCTTTAATGAATAGGTAATGAAAGAAATGCTGCAGTTACAACTTCATTACTGGGCTAAGAAAAAGGAAAGCACACACACACACACATACACACACACACACGCATGGCTATAAATTTGAATTATGGTCCTTATCACATTTCAGAGCATGGGGAACATTGCAGAGGCATGCTCAGACTGTCATTTTGGACTGACTGAGCCAGAGGGAAGCAGAAAGCATATGGCCCAGATCATGCCCACCATGATGGTGACTGAGTCATTGTCTTTTGGGTTTTTTTTGTGATTTTAATAACTCCAGTCCAAAACAATTCCCTGCTTGGGAAAAGTACCACTCAGGTTGGGGAGTGGAGAAGGGGATTTACACAATATCACTTGTCTTGGACATTATGTATTGCTTGATCTGCATCATACATGAGAAGGCCTGCCCACCCCACAATGGCTGTCTTCTGCAAGACTTCCTTATCATGACCGACATGACAGATACGGATTGGGTTTGCTGTAGAAGGGATTGCTTTTGTGCTCATAAAAGCTTGACTGATCACGGCATCGAATCACCAAGAGAAATCAATTCCATGTCAATGGGAGTCCCTTAAAAATGACTGTTACAAGAATCATTACCATGGAGCTATGACATCTCCCTCCTGACAGCCTGGTTAAAATATGTGCAGAGCTCTAAAGCTCTATCAGGAGCTAGGGCCGGAAAGAGAAGAAGGAGCCAGGATACTGGCTGTTATGTGGTGCAAGGTGGGACCAGGGATCTCATGGCGGGAAACAAACACACCATCAGACAGAGCTTACAGGAAAAGGAAGTTTATTGGGGAAGGGAGAGGGGGAGAGGGGACAGTGACCTGCCACCTCAGAAAGAGAGAGAGAGAGAGAGAGAGAGAGAGGGAATGGGTGGAGCTTGTCTCTTAAAGGGACCTTTGCACCTGCATAGCAGCCATAGAACCCTGGACTGGCCAGTGTACTGCTTGAGTGTGTGCAGGGGTGGCCATTCTGCCTCTGCCCGGTCCCCATGGGGCAGGGTTAGGTTTGCATTTGCCTGAATGTCTGCCTGAATGCTAGCAATAACCTCACCCAAAGTCACCACCGTACCTTCTAGAACATTCCCTGTGGACGAAGGCCATGGCTGGAGTTCACACCTGATCCCTCACCTCATGCCCTTGCTAGGTTGTGCAGGCAGAATTTAAACAAAAAAGAAATAATCTCAGCAGTAGTTTGATCCTTACAGAGCACAATTTAGTTTTTATTTGTGTGTGTGTGTGTGTGTGTGTGTGTGTGTGCGTGCGCGCAGCGTGCGCGTCTACATGTATTCAGAGGTCAGAGGAAAGATTTGAAGAGTTGGTCCAAGCCTTCCACCTTGTTGATGTGGGGGTCTCCCTTACTGAGCATTCAACTCCAGTATCCTTAGCCAGAGAACCTTCCAGCAACTCTTCTGCCTCTACTACCCACCCGGCCATCACAGGAATGTTAGAATTATAGACATTTGGTTTTATGAAATGGCCTCCTGAGACAGAACTCTGGTCATCAGGCTTGTAAAGCAAGGGCGTTTACTGTCTTAGTCGTCTTGCCAATACCATGAATTCATTTTGAAACCACCCCAGCATGCTCTCAATCCTGGGGTCTACCCACTTTTGCCCAGGTCAAGTTTCCCAGTGCTTAGGAGCAAAGGAGATCTACCCACACCAGGCCCTATATCTGGGTTTATTGTGAGCTTGTAAACAGTGACAGCTCCCCACTGATTGTTTCTGGGGACAGTGTGCTAAGAAAATCCACAGGAAAGAGGGACACTGGAGAAAATACAGAGATTGCTTTCAAGTGCCCTTGAGGGGAAAATATCTATTTGTCTATAAACTGTATTATCTATTTGTTAAAGCTCTTTCGCTGAAGAGCTTGGGACGTGAGGTTTTCTTTCTTCTTTTCTTTTCAGTGTAGCTATAAGCACTTGAGGATCATTAAACTACATTTCCTTAATGAAATTTCTACAAGACAGGTACTGCTCTATCATGGAGAATTACACCGTCTGACCTTCCTTGCTAACTTGTTATGGAGTTTGGGAAATTCCCTTCTCCAGGTGTGGCTTTCTTCTCTGTCTGCTGTGTGTATTGGGCAAGAGGAGGGAGGAGCTTCCTGCGCTGATATTTTATGACTTTTCAGCTTTTCTCCCAAGTCTCCTGGGTGTGATGTGTGTGTGAGACCAGAACAAGAGCTGACTTCCTGAGGATCAGCTGTCTTAGGCTGTGCCCCACAGCTCGAGAAGCTGGGAGTCTGAGATCAAGGCGCGCGCAGGGCTGGGTTGTGCTGAGGGCTGCAAACAGTTGACTTCTTGCTGTGCCATCCCAAGGCACAAAGATTCCTTTAATTAAGCTACTAGTCCCCATTCACGAGGCCCCGTCCATCGTGGCCCAGTCATTTCCTAAAGGTCCCACCTACCTCCTGGTACCATTCTGCCGGAGCTGAAGGTTTCAGCAAATGAGTTTTGGGGGACATCAGCCTTCAAACATAGCATATGTAATCTAGTGGTTAGAAAAGACATTTGAAGGGTTTGGAGTGATGACTCAGCAGTTAAGAACATTTGCTGCTTTTGCAGAAGACCTGGATTCAGTTCCCAACACCTACATGGAGGCTTACAACTGCTTGTGACTCCAGCTCTCGGGGATCGGATGCCTCCTTCTGGCCTTCTTGGACACTGCAAATACGTGACACACATACATCCCTGCAGGCAAACACTCATACACTCATTCAGGACTGTTTGAAAGATCCCAGGTTTACAATGTTACATTTTGTGAGGTAAGTCCTCCAGAATGCGCATTTCTGACTCACTCAACAAACCTTTCTCCAATCTGCCTTGAGCCAGGTATCTTCGCTGGCTCAGGACAAGGCATGCCTGCTCTGTGCCTCAAGGAACATATAAACCAGTGGGCATGGGGGTGGGGTGGAGAGTGGATAAACACTTTCTCCAGAGAAGCAAATTAATGTGAGAAATGTCCAAGAGTGATTAAGCTACCGAGAGAAGACAGTGAAGAAACAGGGACAGTGACTAGGGTCAATCCTGACAAGATGTTCCACTGAGCTGAGCCAGAGGTTGACAGCTGGAGGTGATGAAGAGCTCAGGGAAGCCTTTGGTACCCCCAGATCAGAGCCCAGATGCCTTTTTTTGTTTGTTTGTTTGTTTTTCGAGACAGGGTTTCTCTGTGGCTTTGGAGCCTGTCCTGGAACTAGCTCTTGTAGACCAGGCTGGTCTCGAACTCACAGAGATCCGCCTGCCT
>JAQHUG010000016.1:692503-727355 GCA_028555095.1 Dicrostonyx torquatus | reverse complement strand
AGTTACTGAATGCATTACCCTGCTTTTGTCTTCCCCCCTCTTTCTCCATCCCTCTGTCCCCCCTCTCCCCATCCATCTTCCATCCATCATCCATCCATCCATCCATCCATCCATCCATCCATCCATCCATCCATCCATCCATCCATCCATCCTCCATCTGTGTCTGTGGGGGTTGTGGGAATTGAACTCTGGTCCTCATGTTTACAAGGCAATGATTTGACTTACTGAGCCACCTCTTCAACATTGCTTCTTCCTTTCTGTTTTTTTTTTGCTCACCCAAGCCTCTTAGATGTTGCAAGGGAAGTTGTTTAGTCGACCTCACTTCCTCCTCCCACTGGCTTTGCTCTCCTGGTCTCATAGATGCTAGAGTTGCTGGCCATGAGAATAGTGTTGCTTTCTTGGGCACCAATGGGAAGTGAGAGGGTGCCACCAGAAGCAGCTCATGCTTTTGTGCTTTCAGGGGTGGCCACCTCTGACTGGGTGGCAAACACTTCTTAGATGTCTGCTGTGAGCCTGGCCCAAGCAGCCAAGGCTCTAGGAGGAGCTTGGAAAGCCCATCTTCACTCCTCTCCTCCAGTCTCCATCTCATCCAGACCCAACTCTGTATTGGAGTTTTTAGAAGACAGGAGGGGGTGATATTCCCATCACTTTCAGTGTCCTCCTCTCTTTGTGGGGACCACAGAGCTCATCCCCCAGCAAGCTGTCTCCATGCTGGAAATTCTCTTGGATTTTCCAGCCTTGGGTACCAGAAATTTGACAGCTGAGGCCTCTCTCAAGCTTGCAATGGGCAAACTCCTGAATCTTTGGATGACAGATGCATGGCACACTAGGGATTGTCCCTTCTAGTCCACACTGAGATTTTGCCCCCCCCACACCATTAGATTTTGGAATTGGTGCAGCCACTCTCTTTTACCGCCGGTTCCCTGTAGACTGTTTTTTGTTCATTCTTGTTTTCCCAGGGCCTGGGACAGTAGCAGAAATGCAAATAAGCCAGTAAATTGTTCATTATTAATTTAGAGGCAGCCAAGGAGAGCCCAGCTCACTGCTCCTTCAGAATGGGATTTTATGCAAAATTCTGGGAAACTTAAAATGGTTATTTGCTAAAACTTGGGGAGCCATGTCATAATGAGAGCCACATACGGGTACAGTTTGCATGTTTTGCAGAAACTGAGGTGTATGCAAAATGACACCCTCTGGGGACATTCCCAGACTATCAGTATTAAGCCAAGGTATATACCAACATCACCTCCCCGGTAAGCTATAAGTAAGACATGAGGTGTGGCACTGGACCTCACACCCTATGCCTTTTAGGACTCGAGGAAAGGGGAAGAATCTTCTCCAAGCAGGCGAGACAGCAAACACATTTGCAGCAACTCTGCCGCAACAAATTCATTTTCAGTTCGAGATGGTGCACCGCAGACAGGGGACTCATCGGATGTATCATTAGGGTGCTAATGAGAAAACATCACACACCTATCACCTGAAAGCTGCAATCGAAAGCCTCACTGTATCACTGGAAGAAGCTGAAAATGGAGTAATCAACATCAACAAAATCTATTGTTCCCAGAGTGCAAAATTGAGGGATTATTTCTACCGAGCTTCAGAATGAAACCTGTTTACATTTGTCAGCAAAATGATCACATTTTATACCATTAACATTTGGCAAGATGAAGCACCATCCATTAGCTAATCTGCAGATGCCCCAAACACAGATTCAGGGAAAACAAAGAGCAGTCAGAGCAGGGCTGCATGATCCACACTGAGCCCAGGTCGGGAGCTGAAGCTGCTCCTGGGTTTCTGCCCAGGTTCCATGGGCAACAGGGAGTGGGCAATCCAGAAGCTAGTAGACACTGGGAAAGATGTCACTGGGATGCATGCAGTGTCAGGAGGTGCACAGGCAGGACCACTAGCATGGTAAAATGTGTTTGGAGGAGCTAAACAGGCTATTCATTGACTTACTGTCTCAAGGATGGTGGCCGTGTACTGGTGTATTTGGTCTAATGTTCTTTCTCCACTCCTCTTTCTTCTCCCACCCTCTTCTTCTCTTTCACCCTCTTTTTTCCCTCTGATTTTTGTTTTTGAGACAAGTTCGAACAATGTAGTCCATTATGACCTTGAATTGTCATCCCTCTGCCTTAGTCATCTGGGATTACAGATGTACAGGCACACCTGGGTGAGAATCTTCTCTTGAATCCCACCCCAGGATAATGAGCACATGAGAACTCAGGTCGTTCTTGGCCCTGGCTTTCTCTGAGGATATAGTTTGGTGCCTGTGCTTTCTCATGGCAGTCCTTGGCAGCAGCTAGCAATTGGCTTTGCCATGTTAGCCTACGTTAGCCCTCGGCCTTTCCCCCTGGCTCAAAACTAATTCCTCCTTAAAGCTATGGTTCACAGGGACCATTCCATCCCCGGAGCACCCAGCTCTCACGTGAGGTTGAGAATCAAGACCTGGCTGAGGCAGTCGATGAGCAGAGAAGCCAGCTCTGATGACTTGGGAATTAGCCAGCAGGTCCAGCTATCGCTGCCGCGTTAAGCACCATCCGTCCGTCAGCCTCCTGTCGCGCCTTCACAAGTAGTGAAATTGCTAGTTTTATAAGTATGAATCTAAGGAATCACTCTAAAAACATGCACATAGAATTTATTAAGGAAGAAGCATCATTCAGAATCTCCCTGACATGTAATGAAAACCCAGATATTCAATGACGAAATGAATGCAGGAATCCTGACCCCAAGAACCAGCACTCCTGTAAAGCTACTACTGTCTTGGTCTTCACACTGTCCTACTTCATGGAAACAGAACAAAAGCAAATAAACACAGGTCTCCGGGAGCAGAGCTGCCTCAAATACTTGTTTTACGCAAGAAGCTTAGTGATGGTAGAGACTAAGTAACATTCATGTTAAGTCCCTTAAGTCAGCAGATGGGTTGTTCAATACGTGATAGGGGATATCTTTGGACTGTCAGGGTCGAGCCAAACTCTAGCCAGAAATCTTCTAATCTAGAAGACTAAACTGCTGTACCCAACCGGTGTCTGAGTCATGTTGAATCACCAGGCAAACCTGCAGTCTGGACAACACACTGCCGTTCTTCGGCATGCTGTTCTTTGCCGAGGGACTTCTATTACTTGGCATGCACATTACCGACAGGACAAGAAGGGACGGGCATGTCCTCTGTTGGTAAACTGGATGACGAAAGCTGCAAGGAGCTCCATGACCACCCTGGGGGAGGTAGGACAGGAACTCACACTCAGTTCTGCTGGAACCTAGCGAGAGACCCACTTGCGCCATGATACCCGGTTCTTCTGTCTCTAGCCTCTTGCTTGCATGGTTCTCTCTGCTTAAACAATCCTCATCCCCACCCGACTCCATCGTCATACTCTGTAAGTGGGACTTCCACTTCATACCTCATCTCTCAGCCTGGAACTAACTTTTCAGAGAGGCCGCCGCAGGTCACCCCACCCAAGCTCGTCAAAGGATTCATGCCCTTCTCATAAGTTACTGACATTTGTGAGCATGTGTTTATCAGTGTGTATCTTTCGGTATCTGTCCATCCCGGTAGCTCTACTACACCAGGACACAGACCCTTTCTCTATTTTCTGACATGACCCAGGTCATTGTCATCAGCCCGGGCCACATTGTATATAAAGTCTTCTCTTGAAGTCCCAACCCCAGCTTCTGTCAACTCTAAGTCTCCTTTGCTAACTAGTCCCAAGTTGGGAGGCAGGGGGTGTGGGGAGCAGGTGGGAAGTGGGAGGGGGGAAGAGATGAAGGTTAGCTCTTTTGTGCTGGCTTTTCCTGCCAGGGTTTCCCTGGTGGTACCTGTCTTGCTTAGTTATAGACTTTTCTTTTTCATTTCCTTTTCCACACTTTAAGCAGTTTAAGAAGTCACCATTGCTGCTGGGTGAATGGCTCCATGGTTAGGAGCATTAGTTATTCTTGGAGAGTACTGGAGTTTGATGCTCAGCATCCTTATCTGGCAGCTCATGATCACCTGTTGTTCTAGCTCCAGGGGACCAGACACCTTTTTCTCGCCTCCTGGTACCCACAAGCACATGCACCTACAGACATGCAGACACACATATACACATAAAATTGAAAAACTAATAAAGTAAACCTCAAACCAAGAGGTTGCGAGCACAGCTCCTCAGACTCAGAACTTGAGTTCTGCTGGGCATCTATTCCAAGGGTCAGCAGCGCGTGTCATAGTCATCCCACAGTTCATGTTTTCCCTCCTCGGGTGGGTGGTGGCTGCTATAGCCATGCCTCTGTCACTTCCCTATTCTCTCACCTGGCCTTTTTCCTAGTGCTTGCTCAGCCAGTGCCTTATGTTAGATTCTTCCTGCTAAAATAGAGGCTGTAGTTTCTCCTTCCTGACTGGACGCCTGCTGATGGAATCACCATCTTAACATCTCCGGGCTAGCGTTTACTTACTGCCTATCCTGCATCAAAACGTGGCAGGTGCCTTCTGTGAACCCCTCCAAATCTCCCAGACCTATGAGCTGGGCACAACGATTACCCTCAAATTACAAAGGGAACTGGGAGAAAAAGAAAGATCTGGAAAAATTGCCCATACTTTACTGCTACTAAGCAGCAACATTGTGGCATTCGTGAATGGGTCAGTAGACTCTCTGGTTGAGGGACTAGGGCACACCATTGTGTGATAGGCATTGTGACCGTCCGTTTCACCTGACTTGCAGGCTTTTGTTTGGTTAGATATAGAGTCTTGGTGTTTCTTGTATCTTTCGGTGCATATGTGCATGTGCTCGTGTGTGTGTGTGTGTGTGTGTGTGTGTGTGTGTGGTGTGTGTGTGTGTGTGTGTGTGTGTGTGTGTGCAGATGGGTATGTGAATGGAGGCCAGAGGCCAATATCAGATGTATTCCTCAATCACCCCCCATCTTATTTTTTGAGACAAGGTCCCTCCCTGAACTCGGGGCCCACTGACTCAGCTAGACTGGCTATAGAGCAAGACCCAAGCATCCTCCTGCCTCTGCCCCTCTGGTGCTGGGTGACAGGTGCATGCTGTCGTGTCCAGCCCTTTATTTTGACTCTGGAGATCCCAGTTCTGGGGTCCTTTTACTTGCACAGCACACACGGTACTGACTGAGCCATATCTGCAGCCCTTGGAGACTAAATGGTTCCGAGCGCTCAGCTTTATGTCCTTTTCTGAAGGAAAACAAAAGACTCCCAGTCTCTTAATTGCAGCAGGGTCTTCATTTTCATTCCAGGTGCCTCCAAATGGCAGGAGAAGTGTTCCCTAAGCGTCAACAGGGGACACGGTGGAGTGACATGCCAGCGATGTGTCCCGGTGGGCCAGTTCCTTGTGCTTTTCTCTGCTGTGCAAGACCCAGAAGAGCCACTGGGAAAGGCATCGTGTTTCTTGGGCCATAATTTGGAGACATGGGGCTTCAAAGTGCTGGTGAGCGCCCTGCTTTTTAGCAGAGCTCCGATTGCGGAGTAACGGTTATTAGGAGTTAGGCTGAGCTCTTTGTCTGGGGTACTCTGGGACAGAAGAGGTTTTCCTCTACTCTGCAAGATAATTACTTCAATTCCGCTCATTCACAGGGATGTTTAATTTTATAATATTGTACTGGGCCCAGAAAAAAAAAAACCTCTAGAGCCCATTATTAACATCCTGAAAATGGAAAGCGTAATCTCAGGACAAATAGCTAAAATAATATTTTGCCAGGGTTTTATTTTTTGCATCGAGAAGAGAAAACTAGGCAGTCATTGTCTTTCTTTTATTTCTTTTAGGGTTTGGTATGTTCAACTAAAATGCTCCAGGAATAAAGGAGACAAACCACAGCCTTGCCGTTCACCAGCCATGCCCTTGACAGGGGCACCTTGCTCTCGGAGCCTGTGTGCTGGGTGGTTCCTGCATGGTGTGCATCAATACTGCCTTCCACATGTAAGCTCGGGCTTAGTGACTTACCTTAGCTACTCTGTCAGACTACGAGCTCTCTCAAGATGCTACACCCTTAGTCAAAACTGTGATGGGTGTTATATTGCACCGTTCTGCTTGCTGAAGCTCCTGGTCACGGAACGGTTTTGGACCCGTTTTCTAGTCTCAGGGCTGAGGGTCTGCATCTACTTTATCCCAGAGCCTTGGGTAGCCTAGTTCACATCAACTGGGAAGTGGAAAAGGGAAGAGTGGCTGTCCCCTTTCCTCAGTTCCTGTGCTGTCTGCATCAGAGCCATGGCATGAATGTGTGACTTTGTGCTGGGGCTTGCTGTGCTCATATGTCACCCTCAAAATGAGTGCTTTGTGAGTTATCCTGCAGCCACGGTGACACAGCACTTCAAGGACACTGGTCCTGTCACTGACCTGACTCAATCCTGGCTGGGCAGCTGTCTTCAAGTGATCACTTACAGCATCCCAGTTTAATACCGTGCAGTATTGTTTCATAAGTGATCATAAGAAAGTGGTTTATAAAATATGAGTAATAATTTATTGGTACAGGAGGCTCTAGCATGGAGTCTTATTCCAAGATATGCATTAAAATTATAGGCTAGAAATGCAATTTAAAATTTAAATAAAGGGGCCGAGTGGTGGTGGCGCACGCCTTTAATTCCAGCACTCGGGAGGCAGAGGCAGGCGGATCTTTGTGAGTTCGAGACCAGCCTGGTCTACAAGAGCTAGTTCCAGGACAGGCTCCAAGGCTACTGAGAAACCCTGTCTTGAAAAACCAAAAAAAAAAAATTTAAATAAAGGGGCTTGAATGATGGCTAAGCAGATGAAAGTGCTTGTCATGCAAGTATAAAGACCTGATTTCAAATCCCAGCTAGGCATGACTGCTAATGCACTGTATGTAGCCTCAGCATTGTGGCAGGGTGGGGAGAGACAAGAAGCTCACTGTACTTTCCAGCTGCTAATGGAGCCCCTGTCTCAAGGGAGTAGACAGAGAAGGACAAAGCAGGACATCTGACATTCTCCTCTTTTTTCCACGCATGCATATGTGTGTCCATGTGCACCTTTCAACACATACACAGTAAAAAAATAAATAATAAAAATTTTAAATAAATCCATTGGCTTTGGGGGGGGCATGTTGAACATTGTAATGGTTACATTTGAGAGCAGAGGGCTGCGATGATGGTGTGTGCTTGCCTAGCAAGAGTGAAGCCCTGAGTTTAATCCCGGCTACCACAAAACTAAATTCAATACAATCTAGGAGTTGATGCTGACACTTGCCATGGCGTTTCAGGTCCCATTTCAGAAACCCTGGGTGGTATGGGAATCTTTCAAGGCGACAGTGAACTGGATCTGAGGTAGTCCCTGGACACAGAAGTTGAGAGGAGCCAGGTGAACTGTGCCCCTGGGACAAGAGGTGAATATCTATGCTCATCCTCATCACAGCCCTGGCATAATGTACAGGCTGCTAGAGTTAGTACCCTCTGCGTGCGCGCCTTCCTCCTCACCCATCCTCCTCTGCTGGCATAATGTACAGGCTGCTAGAGTTAGTACCCTCCGCGTGCGCTCCCTCCTCCTCACCCATCCTCCCATCCCAAGACTCCTCTGCTCGCGCTTCAGGCTTTATTTTACGTACTAGCCGCACTCAGCTCAGAGCTCAGGTACTTAGAATCCCCCATTACTATCGCTCGGGCTCTTTACTGATTTTTTATCTGCTCTATCACTCCACAGTCCAGTTGTTCCCCGCAGCCAGGTGGACTGTAAAATACTCTGATAACAAGCTCCCGCTGAGAGTCAGTTGGTGGCGGTTTCTATCAGTAATGACCAGCGTGTCCCCAAACCCAAGCCCTCAGAACTGTGACACATTCTGGTCCTTTCTGGGAAGTGCTCCTCCTTGCTCTTCTAGTTCACCGCTCAGAGACCAGCTTCTTTCGTGCTCATAAGTTTCCCTTTAAATAATCAAGCCTTTTCCACCTTAGCTTCGTAATTACCGCTTTTCTCTAAAGGTAGTTTTAATCTATTGCTATGCATTTAATATTTCTGTCTACATTAACTCACATAAATATGAAATAGAGTTGGTCTCTGTGGAATGCCTTCGTTAACATGGCATGTTCTGCTGTGTCTTCAGGGCACACCTCCCAGGCGTGGTGCCCAGGTGGACAGTGATGCTGGTTCACAGTCTGGTCCATGCGATCAAACTGTCTGTGGGTCACAAACTGTAGCATTGACCTCTCTGGGCCTTAGTTTTCCATTTTCTTTGTGGTATGGCCTGAAGCCAGGTCCTTCCTCCTTCCTTGGGGCTTTCCTGAGGATGGCGTGAGAAGGCCATGCGAGCACCTGGCTCACAATGGCTTGGATGTTGCAGTTTGTGCCCTCTGCCTTCTGAGCATTCTGTCCCTGGATTACAGCTCAGCCCTTGCTTCTTCCTGCCAGCTTCTCCTTATCACAAGGAAGAATGGGTCAACTGCTCTTTGTCACTGCCTGCTCTAAGAACCAAACCATAAAAGTGCAGTGAAGCTGGCCCTGAGCTGGTGGCCTCTGCTTTGGAAGTGAGTGTTGTTCCCAAACCTTCCAGTTCAGCATCAAAGCAATTTTTAAGACTGTGTTGACTCAATAACAACCCAATTTTCACTCAATTTCTCAACCAAGTTTGATTTTTTTACTTTTTCTTTTTCTTTTGGTGTGTGTGTGTGTATGTGTTTGTGATCAGTTCTTGGACCTTCCACCTTTTTGGTTAAGACAGGCCCCTTATTGACCTAGAAGTTCATAGGCTAGTTTAGTGAGCCCACAAACCTGCAGAAACCCAGCTGTCCCCACATCTAATCTTGCCGTCACTAGAATGATAGGTGCATACTCTTACCTGGCTTTTACACAGGTTCTGAGGATGCAAACTCAGGTCTGAAAATCTTCCCAGGCCCAATTTTGCTTTTAAGTTTATTTCCCAAGAACAGACCGATGACTTCCATAACCACGGACCAGATTTTGAAATGTACCAGGCCACAATCAAGAGTAATATTGTAGCTTTCTTTTTTTCTGTATAAAACACATAAAACTTACAAACTGCATGTAGGCAAAGCCAGAGGCACTCAATGAGCATTCTCAACTCTAAATCCTAAACCATGGGTGATATTTTCATAAATTTTACAGATAAAGAAACTGAGGCTCAGAAAGCCTAAAAGCCTTTAAAGACCAGGCAGCTACAAATTGAGTGGTGGTTGGCATGCAGTTGCAAGCCTTCTCCCAATACCCTCGCCTGCACACAGACTGCATCGCTGGCCTCCCCTGGTTCCCTGGGGACTTGGACCGTCTGGCCTCTCACTTCCCGCCGCCACCTGGGATCCTGGTGCCTTAGTCGGAGGCAGGATGTGCCAACGGAAGGAAGCAGAGTATCATCTTCGTGAAAGGAGGATGCAGAATGTGTCTTCTGGAACCATCTTCTCCCTGAGCTCCTGCCATGCTGGTCACCACCAGCTCTCTAACAACAGTGGCCTTTCCATAGTACATCAGTCTTATTTTACATACGATTTTGGAATTGTTTTTATCTGAATTTATGCAACAAAAAGGAATAAAGTTGAGGTCCACCACTTTTCCACCATATTTTTCTTTAAGACTTACTCCCTTTCGAATAGAAAGGACCTTGAGATGATGATGAACTCATCCACAGGACTTGAGACCTATGAGCCCAGATAACGACACACTTACAGCATACCCATCCATTTCTAAATGTTATCTGAGGCGATACACAGCAAGGACTATGTAGATGTCCGCCTGCCTGGGGATGGCACTACCCACAGTGGGCAGGGCCTTCCTATGTCAATCAATAATAAAAAATGCCCCTACAGACATGTCCACAGGTCAGTCTGGCTGAAGCAATTCCTCAACTGAGAGTCCCTCTTTCCCGGTATGTATAGGTTTGTGTCCAATTGCAAGAACTAACTGTGATAACATGATGAATTGTGGTTCTCTAATCCAGAATAAACCATTCCTTCCCTACAGTTCTTCTTTCAGGAATTATTACAGAGATGAGAAAAGTCACCAGGGAAGGTGTTTGGATGTTTGAAGACACAGGTGTGTCTGCGTTAAGGTGAATCCGTGTTCAGTACATAACAACAGGTTATGCCGCGCTGTTAGGTGTGTGGCGGACCATGCCATGTAGGCCTGGGTCAGTATGTCCAGTTAGTGTTCACAGCATCCGACACTATGCCTATCAGAACCTGTCCCCATTACTAGGGGACACATGAACTATTTTATCAAAGCCTCACAGCTGTCAATTCTTGGGTTCAAGATGGGATAACGACTTGATGCTTGTGAGAATTTGCCAGATGCCTCAGCCTCTGCAGGTCCTGAGAAACACCGCCCTCAGGATTTGGTCACAGAGCTGCACCAAACTCCACTGCATGGTGCCCCACTTCAGGAAGCTTCTTCCAGACCTGGCCTCTGGTCTGCGTGCTCCTCCCTCTTCCTAGTCACTAAGGAAGGGTGCTGGACCCTTTGCTTCTCCTCTTCCCATCCCTTTGGCCTGGCCATCTTCCTCCCTGTCACACTCCCTGGCCTAGCTGGCCCAAGAAATACAGCCTCCTTTGGTGACAGGACATCTCTGAATAGCACATGATCACCACCTGTTGACCTTTATTACCCCACGTGGGCCTTGGCTGATCCATCTATCAAATGACAACCATCCCTCCTTTTCTCAAGGCCACCAGCTCTCTCCCACTGCTCCCAAGAGTTATGTGTTCACAGCACTGAGTGTTGAGTGACTGGATGATAATCAGCACCACCCAGGGTCACATCAGCAGGGTAACTGATGAGTAACTGGTAGAAGCCAGGGGCAGGCTAGACACCCAAAGCCACACACCTCTACCAGGTTGTGTGTAAAAAAGGCTGGGCTCTGAGTGTGCTACATAGCCTAAGTTACCTTCCAACCTGGATTCCATTTGGATGGTGCCTCCTGAAGATGTGTAGAACCCCAGTGCTGCTCTCCTCTGGTCCCCTGGGCTTTTTCTATGAGGGCACTGGCTATGTTTTCTTGCCCTGGTGGCATCACCAAGGACATACCCTTCCAGGGCATAGCTAGCCAGCCCCCAGTAGATGATCACCAAGCTTTGAGGAGGAGCAGGCTTAACTCTTCACAAGCTGTCTGCCCTGGAAAGTCACAGTGGAATATTTTACGAGAGTCACATTTGGCTTCCTTAGAACGCCTGTTCAACAGATTGTTTGGATGGCAACATCACAAATCCATTTTGTGAAAAGCCAATGATATTTGCGCCCAAGAATTCAATAATGGGACATAAAACTCAGGGAAAGAGATAATCAAATTGTCTATCCAGAGAGGAGCTAAAATTGTCATAAACATTGATCCTTCATTGCAGGGGACAGGAATAATAAACAGTTACTGAAATTGCATAGCTGCGGAGATTTCATTCTCTAATTGTCAAGAAGCATTAAACATCACCCATTTATTCCGCAGCAGAGGAAGCACGAACAGGCTTTGGTGCATTCCTTCACTGGAGGTTGTCCCTAATTGTCATGCATAGTTTGCAGCAAGGTTACTGAGAAAAATTGTTTGCATTTATTAATCAAAAGGAGTCAAAGACACACAAAGATATCATCAAGGCTCCCTTGTGCGAGGGGGAGGCTGACAGAGAACATTTCTGATGAAGTGTTTGCAGAGGGCTCACAATCTGTTCAGCGCCCTTTTTCTTTGCAGGTGCAAAACCTTTCTATCTGAAACATCAAAGAAACAATTGAGAATTAAACAGAGTAAACATCGAGATGCAGGTTTCAATCTTCCATTTTTTGAAGACAATGGGAGAGGTATAATTAATTTCCAGGCAATATTTGTGTTCTTTCAAAATTCATTTGTGCACATTAGCATCTCATTAGCTGTGTAGCAAGCACGGCTGCTCCTTTCCCCCTCTCTTTGGCACCTTTTGTTTTTTGAAAAATTAGAAAGTTGAACTACTCCTAAGATGTCTTTTACTCCAAAGCATCCATGCATGGATAATTATCTTGTGCGGCTTGTTTGATCAGTTGAATAAGTCAGAACTGCTTGGGAAAAGATGGGAAGCTGGAAATAGGTGGAGAGAAAAAGAGGCGCTGTAATCACGTGAAAGCTGAGAACTTCAGAAGTGTGGCGGTTTGAATGAGAAAGGCTCCCCTTAGTCTCGACACTGGAATGCTTGGTCCCTGTTTGGGAGGCTTAGGAGGTGTGACCTCATTGGAGGAAGTATGTCACTAGGGGTGGGTTTTGAGATTTAAAAGCTTGGGCCATTTTGAGTTTGGTCTCCTGGCTTTCTGTTTGTGGCTCAAGATGTGAGCGCCCAGCTGCAACGCTGGCTGTCATGTTCTCGCGCTGTCGTTGTAGACTCTCCGGAGAACTGTCACCCCCAAAACCTCTTTCTCCTATCAATCCTTGGTTGTGACATGCTATCACAGCAATAAAAACCTAACCAATATAAGAAGCAAAATGGCTTTTTGACCCTTCTGCTACCAAGCAATGTATCTTAATATTCTCAGAGTAGGCCACCTTAATATGTTGTGATTCTTCACCCTTGTTTCATTTTTTTAAAGATTATTTTATTTTATGTGTGTACTGCTTGCATGTGTGTAAGTGCACCATATGTATGCCTGGTGCCTGTGGCAGTCAAAAGAGGACATCAGAGCCCCTGAAACTGGAGTTACGGCTGGTATAAGCCACCCTCTGAGTGCTTGGAACTAAAACTATGCCTTCTGCAAGAGCAACAAGTGCTCTGAAGCAGTGAGCCATCTCTATGGCTCCTCATTTAGTTGTTAAGTGTTACGTGTGTGTGTGTGTGTGCGTGCATGCATGCGCACATGCGCATGCACACTTATTTGTACAGGCACATGTAGAAGGAAACCAGAGGCTGATGTGAGAAAGTCTTCCTTAGATGCTTCTCCACCTCAGTTTCTGAGACAGGGTCTCTTACAGAACTTAAAGCTTGCCTTGCTGTTTAAGCTGGCTGGCCGGTGCCGTGAGTCTATAAGATTGTCTTGTCTTCACCCCCTACCCCCACTTCTGCCCCAGCACTGGTGCTATGAGCAGATACAACATGACCCCAGCACTGGTGTTATAGGCGAATACAACATGACCCCAGTACTGGTGTTATAGGCAGATACAACATGACCCCAGCACTGGTGTTATAGGCAGATACAACGTGACCCCAGTACTGGTGTTACAGGCAGATACAACGTGACCCCAGCACTGGTGTTATAGGCAAATACAACATGACCCCAGCACTGGTGTTATAGGCAAATACAACATGACCCCAGCACTGGTGTTACAGGTGGATACAACATGACCCCAGCACTGGTGTTACAGGCAGATACAACATGACAGGGCCAGCTACCTCCTGCCGCTACCACCACCACCTCTCTGGAGTGATAGATCCCATGGAACTGCGAGCCAAAATCATTTATCTATTTCCTAAGTTGCTTTTGTCACAGCAAGAAGACAGGTAACCAAGACACCTGTCACCACTTCTGACCACAGAGGACACTAACACAGATGGTAGAAAGCCAGGTTTCTACAAAATTACAGAAAACCCTGCAGAAGAGTACCTTCCTCTTCCTGTGGGCTTTCTTCCAGTGTGTGTGAGTTCCAAGGCACCTGTGTGGCCGGTTGCTTTGGTGTGTGCTTTTGTGTCCTGTATAGGCTCGGGGACACTCAGATCCCCAGCTACTGACTTGCTGGGTACCTCATGCTGTCCCTTGGAAAGTGCACCACTTTGAAGCGGCCAGCTACTCTTAAGCAAGTGGCAGTTGGACCCATGGACCACCGAAGGACCCATGATCTACATGTTTGTGCTGTCTTGGCGGATGGATTTGAGGCTAGGAACCAGGCAGAAAACACAGCTTTGCAGCTGGAGAAGCTGGAGGTGCAGAATGCTCCCAGCTGGGAGAGGGGCTACAGCCCGGGAGGTTCCCTAGACAAGAGGATACACGTGCTTGGTGTGTGCTGGAGTGGATGCAAGGCTCTGGGAGCTTGGTTGATTTGCCAGGTTGATAATTTCAAGGTCCCTTTGGAAAGATTTCCTTCAGAGAGGAGAGCAGCAGCTCCCCGCAGATGTGGAGTTAAAGGACTTTTACTGAGAACTGCTGTTTTGCGTCAGAGAGCCTGAGGCTACATGCTGACCAAGGACAACCTCTTCTCAATACAGAGCACAGGGATGTAATCTGCAAAGGAAACAAGTGGATAGTACCTGATTCTTTCCCCTGCTGAGACTGGAAAACTCGTCCATTATGAGGGAATTAAATCTTTTCTATTCGACTAAAAACCACGAGATTCTTTTCTTCTCCTTTTGTGATTTAACATGGCTTGCTACGTATGTGACCAAAGGTGAAGATGTTAATGCATTCAGTCATTTTATGGGAAATAGTTAGTGAGTAGCTATGCAATAAGTCCTGAACTCACATCTCGATGTGAAGAGGAGTCCTTTATCTCAGGAGCACAGCCTCAGGAGGGAGTCACAGGCAGTCAGCAGGCAAGACCACTCCTTTACAGTAGGCAGGCTGGAAGGCTCCTGAAATGTAGGTGCATTCCCAGTTCAAAAGAGCTTGTGCCAATGTCTCCAGGACACAGAGATCCACAGGCTGGAGCATTTTGTCTTCACGGGGCACTGGCATTTACCATGAGACCAAAGCATGAAACTAAAGATGACAGTTCATAATGACTCTGGTTAGTGCCACAACACATGGAATGGGGCTTGTTTTATTCAGATCCGTGTCTCCAGCTTCAAATAGTGTCTAATGTGTAAAACTAGTTACTTCATAACAAGTCAGCTCAACAGGAGCCTAACTATGTACAACAACCATAACTAGGAAAAATGTATGTTTTAAGTCTGATATAAAAGAAATGGCACTCAGAAATGTTAGTTTACCTTTGAGCTACAGTTTATGTCCTGACAAATCCATAAATCAAAAGTACATCTCATGGTCTAGCTGTCTTAGTCACTGTTATGTGGCTGTGGAGAGACCACATGTCCAAGGTAACTCTTATAAAGGAGAGCATTTAACTGGGGACTTGCTAACAGTTTCAGGTGATTAGTCCGTGATCGCCATCGTGGGAAGCAGACAGGCATGGTGCTGGAGCAGTAGCTGAGAGCTTTATATCCTGATTCACAGTCAACAGGCAGGGAGAGAAAGGGAGGAGAGAGGGAGAAGAGGGAGAGAGGAAGAGAGGGAGTCAGAGGGAAGAGGGAGAGAGGGAGAGAGGGAGAGAAAGAAAGAGAGAGAGAGATACTGGGTCTGGTATGGACTTTTGAATCTTCAAAGCCCACTCACTCCCAGTGACACATCTCCTCCAACAAGGTCACACTTCCTAATCCTTCCCAAACAGTTCCACTAACAGGGGACCAAGCAATCAAACACATGAGCCCATAGGGCTATTCTCATTCCAACCATCACACTCCCCAAGTGTCCTAGTCTCACGACACAGTGCCTCCCAGGTATCACTTGTTCTAACTCTCACTTGAGGGTCCGAGTGTGAGGTACATTATTGCTGCCAGGCACCCAGTGTGGAGAGAGAAACCTCTAGAATGTTTCTGGGCAGGAGAAGATCAGAATCAGAAATTCAAAACCTGACACATATAATACAGAAACTTACATGGTATTGTAACTCTTTCATCAGATGTTTGGATTTGCCGAGATCTTGTCTGTCTTTCTGCTCTGTTTCTTCTAGAACCTGCATCCAAGTTCAGAGTGGAAATAGGATTGATAATCTCCAGAGAGGTGTGACCTACGGCAGGATTCTAAGTGGGATAAAACAAAATCCTACCCAAGCCTTGGCTATTTTAAAATTTCAAATTCCAAGCTGTGGGTTCTGATACAAAAGTGCCCAGAGCTTTTGCACTCCAGCCCTTGGAAACACAACCTATAGACCACTATCTTTTCACCAGGCCTGATCCGGAGCTACAGCCAGGAGAGGCAAGAAGTTGGGAGGGCTTTACCCAATCAAGGACTTCAGCCCTTGCTCGATACACTGTCATGTCCAAAGAGTCTTGATGTGCTATCTTGTCCATAAAGGAAGATTTTTAAGCTGCTGTGTTTCTGATAGAGAGATGAAAAACAAGAATTTTTATTAAATATTTATTTCATTAATAAACACGAGATAATCATGGCGTTTTTATTGAATTGACTTTTCCATTTGGGTCCGTGCACATTTCACAGATACACTCTTTTCTTGATGTGAAAAGACTTAATTACAAAATCACAATAGTGATTCTTGCCTGCATGAAAATGAAGCCAGTGAAATTGCTTTTCTCCCCCCAGTGCTTGTTGCTACAAAGAAACACAATAGAATATGACAGTTCTCTGAGAATCACCAATTGTTTTTGGATGAAGTTTGGGGAATTACATGCAATTATCCAATAGCACACTTTTTTTTTTCCATGACCATCCACGTTCAGGGACTTATTTTTAAAACAAAATGGAATCCAAACCACAGAAGAAATGCAGCTATGATAACAAATATCTGCTATACCTCTGTCCTTGTTATATGGCTGCACAAGACAGTGCTGTATCTAGGTCAGAAATCAGCCTGACTAGAGCGTCAGGCGGTCATCTGGAAGCAGGCATCTCAACGTGGAAAGCAGTTCATTCTGTAGAGGGGCTGTCTCTGTAAGACATGATGCCTGCTTGCACTTCCTTTCTAAGTCCGAAATAGTCTTTGTCCTCCTTTCTAGCACGGTTAGACAAAGGGAAGTATTAGGAATGTGTCATCTGGTGCCAATGATGACACAATCCTGGCTCCTTGCAGGCAGGCCCACAGCAGTTAGGTCTGCACATGGCTTCCCAAGACCCAGCAGTGCTGCAGAAGGCCTCACAGGCAGGACTCTGCTGGATGGTGGGAGCAGGAGAAGAGGTTGGATGGCGCTTGCAGACTTCAGTGTGAGACGGGAATGAGGTTGTGTACATTGGTGGTACCATCTAAACTAAGCCTCTCGGAGGCAGGGGAGTCTCTAACTCTGTTTAGCTGTCCTCCAGTCCTGGCCTTCAGCTCTTGTCCCATTGGTCCCTTGCTATGAAGGGTCCTTTGTAGTATTCTGCCCTAGAACCCTTTGTGCTTGAGGTGGAGTCTGCATCATGAGACTTCTCAGCCACAGTACTCCTTCCTTGGCCCCTCTAGGGTTGGGGACTTGTGTCTTCCTTTCCCACTTCATGACAGTTACCTGTCCAGCCCTGGATTCTATCTTTTTCATGGAAGTATGGAAGCTCACCCATTTGTCCCCACAGCTCCTTTTCAGTTGCTTCTACAGCATCTACATTTTGCTGGAATCTTCCTCTGGCAGTCATGGACAGATCTTTTGGAATGGTCTCTGTTGAGATGTTTTCTGATTTGTCTCTCTTCTGTTCCACCTTCTTAGCTGGACACCCCAAACCCCCAGAATCTGTGCTAAGATCTGCTGGTTTAAGTGGCCCCTCGTTGCCACCATTGCTGACTGAATTCCTTTGATTTGTCTTTCACGTCATCCTAGGAATCAAGACAGCCGCTAGCCACTCTGGTATGCTGTCCCCAGCCTAGAAGAGTGTCCCTAGAGAGGTAGTTCAGGAAAAAACTTTATCTGATCATTACAGGCAATGATCAAAGAAAACTAATTCCACTGTGTTTGTTACAACAACATCAGTAGAAGAAGGCAGGGACAGAGTCTCCAGAGGGGCATAACGTATGCAATAAAGGGTGATGTATAATTAATGAGCACCACGTCTCCACATAGTGCTTTTCAGGCCCAAACAGAGAGCAGGCAGAAGCTGGTTGCCTCTTACTTTGTGTGTAAGAGGAAATGGGGAGAGATGCTGAATGATTTTTCCAAAGGAAACTACCATAGCAAAGAGAGAGGAACCCAACAGTGTGGAAATGAGGTTGTGATGCAGTTGTCAATCGAAATCTCCGTATCTGGTCTCCGCCGACCTGTCTGAGACAACCTGGAACAACCCACGGTCAAAGTCACACGGGAACCCTGTTGGATTGCTTGGAGATGGTGCTGTAGTCCGGTCACACTGTTCTGTCTCCATCCCAGTTTTGCAGTCACTTAATTTGTGTATCTTTTTGAAAGGATTAGGTTAACAGTCAGAGAGATGAGGCATGGATGACGTAGTACACACAGCAGCAGGGGCCAACCCCTCTAAATAGTTCCTCTAGCAATGTCATTATAATCACACTTTCACTATTTGTCATCATTGACTTGAAAACCTTATATTTAAAAAGTGTGTGTGTGTGTGTGTGTGTGTGTATGTGCATGTATGTGGGTACCCTCAGTAGCCAGAAGATGGTGAGAGGGTTCAGATTCTCTGGAGTTATATATATATATATATATATATATATATATATATTATATGTATATACACAGCTATAGTGGTTGTGAACTTGTGAGCTACCCATTGTGAGAACTAGGAACAGAACCTGGGTTCTCTGCAAGAGCAGCAAATGGTCTTAACTCCTGAACTATCTCTCCAGTTCCTGAAAGATCTATGTTTTAAAAGAAAGTTTATTTTAAAAAATTCAATATATCCTTAAAGTGAGATAAGCTGAATGTATTTGACAGGATCTCTCTCCCTCCTTCCCTCCTTCCCTCCCTCCCTCTCTCCCTCTCTTCCTCTCTCTCTCTCTCTATGTCTCTCACCCCTCCCTCCCTCTCTTATTCTTTCGTTCTTTCATTCTTTCCATATTATTTCTTTCTTGCCTGGGTTTCAGGTAGTCCAGGTTGGCTTCAAACTTACTGAGGATGACCTTGAACTTCTGGTCCTCTTATTCCAGACTGCTAGAATTATAAGCATGTGCTTATAATTATAAGCACCCAGTTTATGCAGTGTCGGGGATCAAAACCCAGTGCTGCATGCCTGCTAGGTGGGGTCCCTACTCACTGAGCCACATGCCCAGTCCCAGAATGGTTTATGTAAGTTATAAAAGAAAGATTTTCTGAAGGGTTGCAGGCTGAGCTTGTCCCATCAGGCTGTGGGAAGAGGATACACGCCGGTAGAAGCCACAGCAGACACCAGCTTCTGTTCACACTTGTGAAAGAAAGCTTTAGGAAATACACACGTTAAATTGTCTTCCATGTGTGAGCATTCTTTTCATCTTTCTGTTCTGAAACCAATTCTAGGTGGACATGAGCTAATAGAGCCAGTTTCTTTTTACTTCTACTGTGCTCATTATTTTAGCAATTCCCAGCCTGGGATCGTTGAGCTGCGTTTGTGTTGTGTCTGTTTGTGTAGCTCCAACTTGTGTCCTTGGGAATTGGGGTTTTCACTTGTTCTCTTTTCTCCTCCAGAGTAAAATTTATCAAGTGTAAGAACCTTTTTCTTCTCAGCTTAATAATCAAACATATTTCTTAAGTGACTGGCCATATCCAGCACCGAGCCAGAGGAGCAGGAAAGAGTGTCCAAAACTCCATTGAGCCTCTCTTCGATGGCTCGGACCTTGTGCTCTCAGAGTGCCGTCTCCAGTGCTGTCTGTCACACCTCAGGAGTGTGTGAAGTGCTTCCTATTATTTCAGACTCCCACAGAAGCCCCGTGAGGCCATTTTAATCATTTACTTCCTCTTTGCAGATGGGAAATGAGTAGAGAGACAGTGTTGAGGGCTTTGCAAAGGTGACTCAGGTACAACTTGCAGCCTTGGGGTGAGACCTGGGCCCTGCAGCAACCCTGGCTGCCTGCACTGGGGCTGCAGAAAGTTAATCAAGGGCCAAGGAGTGGCTGATGGGGACCCTACCTTTCCCTGTGGAACTTTTAGCTACTTATGGGTTCTGGGGAAGAAGCAGTCATGGTCTTCTACTGTATTTCCACGGTTGATCACCTCTAGACTCCAATGGTTAATTCTAACTTATGGCCATACAGATGGTCATGGTGAAACTCAGTGGGTCTCTAAAACAAAACGAAAAGACACAAAAGTGGGTGTGGTGGTTTGGATGAGATTATCTCCCATAGGGTCAGGTATATAAACACTTGGTCCCCAGTTGGTGGTGCTCTTTAGGGAGGATGAAGATGCTGAAACTTTGATGAAGGAGTGGGCTTTGAGTGGCCTCAGCCCACTTCCAGTTTATTCTCTCTCAACTTTGAGATTGAGGCTGAAAATGTGATCTCTCAGCTTCCTGTCTGGTCACCTGCTGCCACGCCTCGCCCACTGTTATGGACTCTGATCCTGGGCACTGTAAGCCAAGATAAACTCTTTCTTAAGTTATTTTTGGTTGTGGTGTTTTATCACAAAAACAAAACCTTGCTAATACAGTGGGGAAAGGACTTGTAGGGAGAAGGAGGGATCAGCAGGGGTGGGAGGGCAGAGAAGAGAAGGAAAGAGGGAGAGTAATCGGAATGCATTATAAACATGAATGAAATCCCTACAGGACAAATTATAAAGACACACACACACGCAATGTTCCATGCTGCATAGTGCCTGCTAAAGACCACACTCTGTGCACAGGAGACCTTTCACGGTTGTGACACACTCAGTAATCCTCTCTCCTTACACACAGCACACTCATTCCACACTTACTATATGAGGCAGTTATAGAGCCGGTCTTCACTCTGACCCCAAACCCTTGACATAGGAAGAAAACATTAAGCAGAAACAACTCCATAGTACTGAGAAGAAAATTAATGTGGTTCCTAGATAAGAGAAAGAAGATGGGATGGGGTTAATGGAGCAATAGTTTTGGACAGAGTCCTGGAAGTGGTAGATGCTGCTGAGACATCTATAGGTCTACTTGACACCAACGTGAATGAGGCCATGAGATTCTGGAATGATATAGTTTTATAAGTCTGATCTAATGTTTAATATAAATATTTTAAAACAAAAACACAGATTATCAACAGAGAATAAACACTCTTCAAACGTCCACAAAGCAACCTCAAGAACAGAACAGGACTCAAGCCATGCATAAAAATGCCAACAAATTCCAAGTGGGGCAGCCTTTTAGTGGTCACCTTTAGTACCTGTGCAGCATTGAAAATAGAAACTAACCACAGAGGGCAGGGCTGAGGGTGTGGCTCAGTGAGGAGGGTGCTGGATTAGCTTGCATAAAGCCAGAGGTTCAATCCATAGTACTACAGAAACTGGGCACAGTGCTGCATGACTGTAGACCCCAACACTTGGGAGGTGAAGACAAAAAAATCAGAAGTTCAAAGTTATTCTTAGCTATATAGTAAGTTTGAGGTCAGCCTGTCTTTGTGGAGAAGGGAGAGATTTGGGTGGAGAGGATCTTTGGAAAGGGTGGCTATGGTTTGAATATGTCTCCCAGAGTTTGTGTGCTAGAATCTCAATGCAGGGCAGCAATACTGGGAGGTGGGGCCTGTGTGACATTTCTATTGTGAAAGTTCCTCTCCATGAACAGGTCCATTGTTGCTATTTCAGGAGGGCCTGTGTTTTCTCCAAGAGTCTAATTGTTATGAAAACTAGTATGGCTCCTTTTGCTGGTTCTGGCTCTCTGAGGCAGGGTGACACTCCATGAAGGCTCTGCTGTAGCCCTTTGACTTTGTCCTTAGCAGCCTCTGGAGCCAGAAGAAATGCATGGTTCTCTTTATAAATTACCCAGCCTGTGGTATTCTAGTACAGCAGCACAAAACAGGCTAAGATAGGTAAGAATGCATCGCTTTTATCGAGTCTAGTGTATCTACGATTGCATTAGAAGTGAGCGAGAAGCGCCATGTTTAGCAACACAACAAAGATGGGGGTGGAACTGACAGGGTGAAATTGAGGCTCTTCTTGCCTAGTGTCTGGCCTTGTTTTCCTTAACAAGCTTCTAGGACCTTCCAAAGACCTACCTTAAAGAGAAGTGATTTGTGGTAAAACGTCCAAACAGCATTTGACCCTCCCATTGAGGTCATTGACCCTTACCTACAGTCCTGTCTCCACCCAAGCCTGGCTCAGCTGCAGGAGAGGAACAACCACCTTCCAGTCACCTATGCTCTGCAGCTGATGGAACTTTTTGATGATGACTGTTTAGTTTTGATCTTTCAGCTGTGATTGTCATTTCTAATTTTTAAGTATTGAAACCAAAGTCTGGTTTATCCAAGATCACAGCTGGGTAAGGCTTGCTTTCCCATGCTTTAAAGGACATAGAAGGGTCTATGAAACTAAGTGAAGAAGCCCAGATCTACTGAAAGTCCACCAGGTGGCTTCATATTTTGTAACTATGACCTTGTTTGATCCCCGTGGGAACTTCCCAAGGGTATTTGCAATCTCCATCAATCTTCTGTACCAAAAAGAAAGCCATCTGGTAATTTGTTCAAAGTCACATGGTCAACAAGTATTGCTGCCAGCATTTGAACCCAGGCCAGCGGTCCGGACTCATGCTCTTTTTCCACAGCTCCTCTCCTGACCTGACCTTCAACTTAACCTTCAGAGTCAGACAGGCTGGTAGAAACTTCGCTCTACTTTGTTGGCCCCTGGGGGTGTCCTTGACAAGAACTCTGCCTTTGTAATTTTAAAGTGATATTTATAAGATTAGCTAAGCTAGGGAACTATTTAAGAAAGAAAAATGCTATTGATTGCTTAGTAACTGCTGTGTAAATCACCCTAGGACATAGATCATTTGTGGGTCTAAAGAACAGAAGCCAAACAATGGACGATGGCAGGACACAGTAGAAGGCCGCAGGAGAGACCCACAGTACAGGTGCCTAGAAAATACATCATGGGCTCAGTAGGTATTAGCTCCATGGTTCTATTTTTGTTTTTTTTTATAAACACCACAATCAGTTGGTTTTAGAGAAAATCTAAGAGAGAGTGTGTCTTAAGAGCTAACTATAGTCATGCTATATGCTAGATTAACTTGTGATGGATCTTAGTCTGCAGGAGATCAATTTATTGATTTAACATGTAGGTTTGGTGATAGAAGCCATCCATAGGTACCTTCATACAGACAAATGAATATCTTCATTATTTGACCATGCTTCCTATTTCCACTTTTGTTACAGATTTTACAGCTATAAATAATCAAATATCTCTGCAGTCTTTTGTATTTTAAGTTTACCAAACTTGAGATCAATTTCCACCCACATAGGAACATAGAAAATATAAACTCCACACACCCAGTTTTCAGAGAGAAATAAAGCTACTGGGACTTTGTGTTAGGATACACAGCAGGATGGCTACCTAGCTCATGTAGTCACTTCCTTCACTTATTTACAATGTCAAGGAATGGAGACAGTAGCTTCTAGGTGCCTTCCAGTTACTGTTTGGGACAGAAGGTAGAATGTAGGCAGCAGGACATAGTAAAACCTATTCATGGGCATTCCTTAAAAGCCTTACTTAAGGGCTGGGGAGACAACTTATTCAGTAAAGTATCTTCCATGTCATACAGACATGAAGACCTGAGTTTGTTACCCCCTCATTTGGGGAGACAGAGACCATTTGCGGACCACTGACCAGATGGCAATTTGGCAAATTGGGGATCTTCACACCTCCCAGAGCAAGCTAGATGGCTAAGCAAGCCCAATCAGAGAGTTATGGATTCCACAAGAAACTCTTCATCAATAAATAACTAGAAAGCAATTGAGGAAGACACGCAATGCCAACCTCCACACACGTGTGTGTGCACATGAGTCCACATACACCTGTGCCCACCTACAAGTGTAGGCATGTGTGCTCATGTGCATACACACACATGCATACACACACACACATACATACACACACAAAGTTGGACAAAAAATAGTACATATATTATCCTGATTATATGTACCCACTTATGAATCCACCATTAATGTATTGAATGCTGCTGTCCCCAGGATTCCTCCTGGTTTTTCACAATCTTCCTCTCCTGCTCCTCTTCCCCTCCTGAGGTCCAGGCTTTTCTTATCATTCTAGATCAGTCTAATGTGCTGGGACTACCAGCGGGCTACTGTGTTCCATCTCCCCATCTCATTTCCCACTAAGCCAGCTTCCAGCCCCTATTGCCTTCTTTCGTACTGAATAGATATTTCCTGGCATTCTGCCTTCCTCCTTTCCTTGTGCCATTATCATATACATTTCATTTGTATATGCTATAGATCCTACTGTACAGCTTCATAATTACATGTGGCATGTGTCATTTCTGCTCATGCGTCTATCACGCCTGTGTGCATTTATCATTTTGTCACACATCACATTGTAAGCTCAATAATATAGTTTTATAATTGCTGTTTATGCAATTGTCTTTTAAATCAATTAACAGAAGGCAACAAGAACAGATCTGTTTCTATTCTTCTGTAATTTATGCCGTCTTTCATAATTACTTATCTAATTACCTTTACTGGCGCTTTAGATTTCTCCATATGGACTTGGGTTAGAGTCCGTTTACTCGCAATCTGAAGAATTTCTTGTAGCATTTCTTGGGTGCAGATGTATCTGCGCTCTGCCCCGAGTGAAGACAATTTAGATATGCAAACTGATGTGGAGCCTGGAGACAGAAGGGCAGAGTCCCAGGTCCAGCTGCCCAGGATCCCACTGAACAATCTAGACTCACAACAGCTTCCAACTGATGTGGAGCCTGGAGACAGAGGGGCGGAGTCCCAGGTCCAGCTGCCCAGGATCCCATTGAACAATCTAGACTCCAACAGCTTCCAACCTCTGCTTACTTTGCTATGCTTGCTTATTTGACAGTGTTCTAAATGGGTTGTTTCTGACCTTTCTGTCTAGTTCTGTGCTGTTGTTTAAGAGAGATGATTCGCTGAGAATTTTTAAGTACTATCTTACTGTTTTGGTTTTTTTGTTATAGTCTCCATTTCTTTATGGCCGTTTTTAAAAGTTTCCATACATATATGTACTGTGATAGTTTTATCAACTCGATAGAATTGAGAGTTACTTGGGAGATGGGGATCTGGTCATGTTTGTGAGGGATTACCATGACGAAGTAAACTGAGGTGGAAAAACTTGTCCACTGTGGGTGGAGCTATCCCCTGGGTCAGGAATTTGGACAGTATAAGAAGGAAAAAGTGAGCTGAGCTCACTCCTCTGCTCTGCTTCTTGACCATGGAGGCAATGTAGCTGCTGCCTCAAGCTCCGACTTCCTGTCGTCATGAACTGGGGGACAGAATGGACCAGTCCCCCCTTGAGCTGCATTGGTCAGAGCATTCTAACACAGCAGCAAGAAAAGCGACTGTAGGCATTGTGTGATGAGCACATCCCCCTCACATGTCTGCTGCTGTCTTCCCTCCTTCAGTCTCCTCAGTCCCCACAGGTAGGGGGCCTTTATCTTCATATCATAGATCCATACCTTATTTCATGCAGCTGTTTAAAACCCAAAAATCACAAATAAGAGAAAATATATTTGCCTGAGATGTTTTGGAGATAGGGTCTCCTGTAGGCCAGGCTGGCCCCAGATTCAAAATATAGGCAGGGATGACCTTGGACTTCTACCTCCCAGCTCCTTGGTGCTACTTTTTTTTTTTTTTTTTTTTTTAAAGAAGCCTTGGTGAGGCCAGAGGACAACTCAGGAATCATTCTTCAGGAATCTTTCATCTTGTTTCCTGATAAAAGGTTTCTCATAGGCCTGGCGCTCTGCTGGCCAGTGAGCCCCAGGGGAGGGAGGCCTAATTTTCATGAAGAATAGTGAGAACAGATGACCTGAGAATTCCAGTCCAAGAGGCTGCAAGGAAGGTGACCTTGGAATTTCCATTTGGAGTTTAAGTTTATTAGGGGAAGAACAGTGGTAATGAAGAGAAAGGCATTTTGTTGGTTAGGAAGCTAAGGTCAACCTGGAATAGAATATTCTGGTGAGCCAAACAGGTGATGAGGAAGAAGGCAGCTTAGGGTGACACTACAGAAGACCCCAATAGACAGGCTGGAGGATGGAGGCTCTACCGTTCAGGATTTTTGCAGGAAATCAGAGTTTTGAGAAGACTATTCAAGTCTCTATGGATGGAGGATAGGTTAGAACACTGGAGCCGTGGTGGGAGAGATGGATGAAGTTGTCCAGCAGCAGCCATGTGAGCGGTCACATCAGGAAAGTGGCAATGATTCTGGAGCCCTTAGCATCAGAGTCTGGGTCCTGATATCTCCAACAAGTTAGATTTGGCTACCTGTCCTCTGTAAGTCAATAAAAGGAACAGGTAATGGTGGGAAGCTGAGAAAAATTTATTCAATGTGTCTACACCAGAATGAGAAAAAAAGAAGTTCAATGACAGCTCTTCTATCTTCATCTTCATGTTTTGATAAGATGTTTAAGTTTAAATAGAAGGCAAGACATTTGCATCACTTACTGGTTCTAGTCAAAGTATGGTCCCATCTACCACTATTAACCCACCATTGCTTTGGCTCCTAGTCTCTCCTATAAGGAAGTCTGACAAGTTGTCAGAACTGTGTGAAAACCCTTTCTTGGCCAGCACTGGTGGCACAGCTTTCTCCTTCTCTGAGCATGAAAGTTTTGGGGGAAATTCTAATTTCTTGGGACCACTTTTTCAATAGTCTAACAACTGAAGGGAATAGCATATGTGCCTTCGAAATGTGCTCATCTCCACCAGGATGTTTCCAGGAGCTCCAGTCAGAGGGTGTAGCATGTAGATGCTCAGCGGAATGTTGAAACTCCACCCCAATCCTATAATTAATAATTTAATTGGGTCACCATGGTACAAGTTAGTTGTAAATATTGAAACTCAGGAACTGTAGATGAAGATGGAAATCAAGCTTCCTCACAAAGGAAGATCCATCTTAAAAGCATCAGACTGTTGATTCAAAACTACGCCCTTGCTGTGCCTTTTTTGCAATCCTCTGACAGAGGACGATGACAGCAGCCAGCTCTCAAAAAACAACAGACTTGATTTCCAAGCCAACATTTCAAACGCAGCATCTTTGAAAGGTCTGCAACACTCCACGCAACCTGCCAAATAGGCAGCATGTTCTGAAAACCATCGTATTCCCAAAAGTCACGTTAATTTTCCCACCAGGCCAAGGATCTGTGGAAAGGGAAAGGCCAGCTTCTTCAGACGTCATGGAGAGAGCAAGCTACGCTGGAAGGACAACTGCAGAGGGACTAAGGGAAAGGACAGCTCAACAGATGTGACAAACAACTGCGTATTTCAGATGGTCAATCACAAACGGGAACAACCTGAAATCATCAGAGGTCCATTATGAGGAGAATAATGATCTCAGGACAAGGGATACTTAATGGCTTGCAATTTTAGATACAAAATAGACATTCATCTACATCCAACTGGTAACTTTCAAGTTCTGGTTGTTTTCAGTGCCTGGGAGTATTACCTGGAACAGTGGGGGATACTTTTAGAGAGGAAGAGGGAACAAATCCTTCATCTTCCATTTTAATTTCACTACAATTGCGAACAGAGAGGCACACTACAATTGTGAATGACACACGGAGGGTATCTTTTTCACATTCCAGAATATCTCACTGTTTGCGAGGAATTGTTCTCTTACTGGAATTGCTCACAAAGCAACCTATTATATGGTGAGAGGGACCCTCCAGGCACCATTGAAATTAATATGAAAGGAACAATCCAGAATGCCAAGCGCAGCGCATAAAACGTAGGTAGGTGGTGGAAGACAGATAAGCAGCCTGGGAGGGTTAACTTGAAGAATCCGAAGCTGCAGAAAGATGTGTTATGTAATTTACATTACAACCAGTCACGATTTCAGAATGGGTAATGAAAAGCTCATATAGTTAAGGATTGAATCCATAAAAGCCACAAAAAGCCTTGCCGCACAAGGGAACTAAATGATGGGTAAACAGACAAAGAAGGAAATGCAAGAGCAGAAGGAGGATGCTGGACTTGCTTTCCCAGATTCCTCCGGTCTTGGCAACCTCACCTGCATGATGCATGTTTCAGCTGGTCTCGAGGTGGGTTAGTTTGAAAGCAGGATTTGGCAACCTCGGCAAGACTGACATTTGGGGCCAGATTGTTCTTTTTAGCTAGTGGTGGTGGTGGTGGGGGTTGCTGGTGCATCGTGGGATGTTTAACAGCACCCCAGGCCTGAGCCTCCTGAATCCCAACTGCACCCACACCCACAATCACAACAACTAAAAATGCCTTTGATGCTACCAAGCTAAAAGTTAGCAGCTACCCCCATGGAAGGCAATGCTGTCTCCTTTGCTTAAAGGGAAGTGATGGTTCAGCAACTCCAGGGAACTATTTCACCTTGTAATCATATGCACACCCCCTTTTAAAGATAAACTTTGGCAAAAAAACAAACCCAAATTAATCTAGAAGGTAAACCCATCACACTTTGATCAAAATATATATGCATATTAGAAAAAACCTTTTTGCTGATTTCTGTGCCCAGACTATCTTAAAACACCTAGGAAAGTGTTTGGTCTCCTGTCCATTCACATAATAAGCAGTGTTCTGTCACAGATTAAAACCCCACGCTGGCACTTGCCTAGAACACAGTGGCAAAGATAATGTAATCGCATGCTTCATTTGGTGACATGTAAAAAGAAAAGTGGCTTACTTTATAATGACAGGGAAGAAGAGAGGCAAGTGAGGGCCGGTGGACAGGACAAATGACTCAGGGCCAGTCCCATGGTCATCAGGACATCACAGGCATAAAGAGATTCTTTCCTGGTAAATTGCTCTTCAAGTCTGACTACATTCTGACTGTGTGGCCATCGCTGTGACTTAGGCTCTCTTTTCCTAGAGAGAAATAGGACTAGAGCATTAATTCCATGAGGGCAGGAATGATGGCTCAGTGACGTTCATCTTTGTATCTGCGCCCCCCCACCCCGGCGTGGGCTCTGTAGCAATCAGTCAGCTAATGCTCTATGAATGAACGAATGAGGACAGAAATGCTCACTTTCAAGCCCACGGGTGTCAGCGTAAACGTCTTAACAAGTCCTCCTCTTATCTCTGTGCTGCAGGCAGCTCCATGGTTGGCCCATCCTCCGTGATCAATGAATGTGGAACCCTGCATGTGAGGACTCTGCCTGTGTTGCTCAGGCAACAAAAACCATCTAGCTCCTGCTCAGACAAGCGTATTGCCTGAGTCCTTTGTCCAGACTGCAGAACACGATGTGATGGAGCCTGGTTGTGATGGTCTGGTTTGCCTGCTCAGAAGTGTCCCTGTGCATCAGAAGGACCGTATTCCTCTGCCACGACCCCGATGAAGACAGTGTGAGAAGACTTCCACGCGTGCTTTACGGAAGGATGGGAAGGATAACGCCATTCAGGGCTCAATGAACGATGCAGGTTTGGGTCTTCATCATTCCAGTCCCACTTACAGGTAATTTCTAAAATAGCCACCCACGTGCAGAACGTGACTTTACTGTCATACTGTAGTTTGGGCAAAGGCTGTGCAAATGTAATCATAGGAGCCATTGAAGAGTTTATACCAGTCTTAAATAGCATTATCTGTCATTTTGAGACTTTTTAACATCTCATCTCCAATGAAAAAATCAAGTTTGGGCCAAAAAGCAGGGTGGCTGGAGGAATGAGGAGAGTGTGACTCCTGGGGAAAAAACAGAAGCTCTCTCAAAGATGAAGGCCCAGCAAGTGGCATGTGTTATGACACATTAGGCTGGTGAAATGACAGTGCCCAGAAGCTACTATGAATGGTAATGACAGGCAATAAAATACCCCTTTAAAACTCCAGCAAAAGATCAGGGCAGTAGATTGTAGCAATGCTGTAAAAACCAACCACTAGCAGATTAGCACAGGCAGGCCAAGAAAACCCAACTGAAAATTATTCAATCATACCAAATGCTGCAGGGAAATGAGGCCAAGAAAGCAATCAAAATCAAATAGAAGCAAGGTGTGTTTATATCGTTCAGTGGTTCAAATGCATTGCAGAGACGGTTCAGGGGTTCCAGCCCCAAATGAAGGGGGAAAATGAATGAAACTTTTACTAGGAGAAAACCTGACGTGGAATCTCTCTGTTCCCTTCCCACCACCCCAAGTGGTCTTACTGGGAGAACTCAGGTGCCTTGTGAGAATTCCAAGATGCTCTCATAAAACAGAACATACGTTGTGCGATTCCGTTAAGCTTGCTTCTACGACATACGTGACAGACCTCTTGAAATAATTGCATTCAGTGTTTTCAGTTGTAGAAGATTCCTGACTCATATAGGCAGTAATTATCTTTAATGGCATTCATGGGTCTTTGATGATAAATTAGGCAACAACGATAATTTGATAGCTAAGGTTGCAGTTAGTCGGAGGGACCCTAAATGACCTATGGAAGTTACTTTTTTAAAAAAAAGTGTCTAAAATTCACACAGGTTAATTGCATTAAAAATTCCGTACAGTTACGGCAGAAATGTGGTTCTATAAATAAACTCTCGTGGCCTTCTTTTAATAATTGCTGAACTCCTCGTGATGAGGTGGAATTTCACATGCTCGTTCATGAGCTGTGAGCGGGGAAAGGCTCAGACTTTCACTGAGCTCCACATTGTGACCCCTCCCTCACTCTATTTTCCTGGTGGTCTTGTGCAGGTGACCATCTCTCATTCCACACTGGGGGGAGGGGGAAGCAAGGTGGTGGGAGTGTGGCTTCTTCAAGGAGAGGCTTGTTCTTTATCTCACCAATGATAAGGGAGGATTATGTGCAAATGAGATAGCTGTCCAACCAGCAGCCAGGGTTGGCTGAGGGGGATGCAGGCCAACTTATTCCAAACATCTCCCTATTCATTCCTAAGAAACTTGCTAGACCTTGGGGTTCTAGTGGAGCTGACTTCAGAGTCTAGAAACCTGGATCTGGCTGGCCTCCTAGAGCACAGAGTGGTGCTGTTAAGCCAAGAATTTCTTGTTCTGGGTTCTCAAGAACCAGAAGGAGGGATCGTGTTACTTAATGTGAGGTGAGCTTGTCTGAAAAAGGAATGAATGGATGATGGGGGAACTGGATGGAGGCACTGCCTCCCAGAGCATCTTAACTACCCCAAAACCAACCTGGTCTCTGAAAAGCAATTGTTTCCATCAACTAAATTCTCAGCATCATTCCAGTTTTGTTAGTCTTTCCAAAGTCCTTGTCTTGTTTCATGATCTCATCTAAGATGATAACCCATTATGATTCATTCCTGAGGATCCTTTGACTTCCCCAGATAGTGACAGTTTCTCATAGTATTCCTTTTTGTGTTGATTTGGACAGTTCTGAGATTTCTGGTCAGGTATTTTGTAGAACATCCTACAGTTTTGTCTTGATGGATCCCTTTCTCAAAGTTGGATGAGAAGTATAGGTTTGAAGGAGGAAGCCTGGGTACTGAGTGATCCTCTCATCTCATTTTGTATCACAGGTACACAGCCAGTCACTGTCGCTGAATGTCCTTCCGTCCAAGACCCCCAGGGTCTTTCAACGAAGGAGGGCATACACCTTGGAGAACTGTGAGGTACCTCAGCAGGAGGATGCTAGAAAGAATCCCAGATGGGACAGGCTTTTGTGGGGCTATTTGGAGTAGCTCTAGAGAAGCAGAGGTTTCTATGGCAACATAAAGCTGTTAGAAAGCAGGACAAGTCTCTGATTGGGTAGTTCAGTAAATCTCATCTGTAGGGTTTAGAGACTAGTACAAATCTCACTAAAATAAAAGTGTTACTGAAAAATGAACACTCAAAGAGGAAAGCACTGTTAGTGATCTATTTCCCATGACTCCAACACACTGCCAGAGCCCCGTGAAGTACTTTGTAAAGATAATGGGTTTGCTCAGCTCAACTCTGGAGGAGCATGGTTCAGACTCTGGCTGTATTAGCTATGGTGGACCTGTCATGACAGGAGTGAGTGTGAAAGGGAGCAACCACTGGGGTGTCAGGAAGACATGGATAGGGAAGGGGCTGGCCGCTCTCTTTTAAAGATGTTTCTGTTATGCAACTGGCCTCCCAAAAGAACTTGATCCCTCTATCAGCGGTTCCACCAATGGCCCAATCATCCCCCTAGACTGTGCTTTTTCATCATCTTCCAAAACCACCATCCTGGGAACCCAGCCTTAACACACAGGAGCTAAGAGTGTGTCCCCTCTTAGGGGACACCAGCCACATACCTTACAAAATCACTATTCCTTATTATGTATCCTGTTAGATTTCCAAACCACTGAATCATTCTGCAGCATGGCACAGAGTCAGAGAATGGTAGGATGGTTAGTATTGCTGCCTTGTAAGTGAATGCACGCACAAATCACACACACAAATCACACACACACATCACACATATACACACAAATCTCTCTCACACACACACCACCACACACACACACAAATCACACATATGCACATACACTCATACACATGCACACACGCAAACACACACACTTCTTTAGTCTGATTGTCCTTCCTGTTTGCTATCAGAACCTAGCCCAACAACTTAAATGGAGAATGACTGTCTGAGTGTGGCTGGAACGCAAGAAAATCTTGTGGCAACTTGGACATTCCACTTTTACACAGTAAGAACTTACATTTTGAACAAGATATTCTCATTTTTGTTTTTTTCCTCCTCTAAGAATAAATATAGCAAATCTCTAGCCAAAGGCATACCAATCCTTCTCTCTGCCAGCCTACCTACTTATAGATGCCTACAGCTCTCAGAACCTTACCCACAGGGAGAGAAAAAGCTGCCGTCAAGGAAGAGACAACGGTAATCATTGTGGCCAGTGAGAGGGGTGTTTGGTGTGAGCATCATGGTGACTTTGTTTTATCCCTCATTGTAACCATCCTGGCAGGAATGAAGATCTGCAGACACCAGTACCAGCACCACCCCACTTTCGCTATCAGATTTTAAAGCAACAGCCTCAAGGAACTGGAGTTTCCCCAGCAGTCTTACCCTAGGGGAGGGAGGAGGTTGAAGCCTGTGTCAGTCAGAGGCAGAGATGTCCCCAGGTTCCGACAACTTATTAGACTACTTTGGAGGAAGGGCTGGAACCAGGACAATGATAGGTCAGTAATGGGCAGGACCACACCTTGGCAGGATTTCTCAGCCATATCAACTTCTTAATCACTACTTAAACCTCAACCTTATATCAGAACCCCATACACAGACTGGGCAATGGACATTGTCTCTGGCTCTGTTGTTTGTTCCTCTTCCCAAGGCAGGGGCCACATTGAGTAAACCTCCTTTCTCCACTTTTCACTATTCCCTGTTCCTTTTGTGGCTTGTTGAGGATGGATGGCTCGCTTGCTAGATTTACCAGGGCCTGGGCCGTGACCATAACATGTTTTGTAATATGGTCAGGTGAAATTAGGAAGTGCTTGGCCTCATTTTCTCAGTTTCAGAACAACGTTGAGTTTGCTGGGAAACTGTCCGTGCCTGTTTAGAAAACAAGCTGGGCTAGGCATCAGGGCCAGGACATCTCCAGCCTCCGAGTGTCAAGGCCACCTCCGCTTTCAGTTACCCTGAGCACCGGTGCCACCGGGTAGGCCCTTCATGCCGCTCTCTGAAGCAGTCATACGTAAGGCAGCTGGCACAGCATAGTGAGCTGCACCGCACTTCCTTGCGGCATTCACGCTCACTCTAAGTATTTCTCAGGTCACTTGGTGGTGAGTCAGGCTTGGAAAAGCCCCAAATGGGCCTGGAACATGGTCAGCTGCAGTGTCCTTGGCCTCTGGCTGTCTGGCCTCCTCGTTTTGCTCCTTGCTCCAGCAGCAAGCCTGGGAAAGAATTTCAGAACGAGCCAATGCAAAGCAGAGTGAAAGATAGATATGCAGAAAGGAGGGTGCACTCAAGAGCATGTGCGTGCGTACGTGTGCAAGTGTGTGTACGTGTGTTTCTCAGAGAAAAGTACAACTTAAGTATTTTTGCGGTAGACATAGATGCCATTTGGGTTGCTCTCTAGTAACATTTCTAAGGGTTGCTAAGAGACTTTTTCTTTCTTTTCTTCATTTTTGACAAGTGAGATAGATTATAGGCTCCAGAGGTGCTGTAGGTAAGATTGAATCTGATCAGAACCAGGAGCCACAGGGCTGCACAGGGGCCAGGACTCTCCCTTTCCCAGTAAATGAGGTTTCTGGTTTCCAAGATTCCTAGAAAATCGCAGGTTTCCAGCTAGGAAGGCATGAAGGCCTTCAACACCTGGTACTTGTGCTCAAATTCTTGATACTGTGCCAGCAGAGACTTTACCCAGACTCCTGAGGCATTACGTTTGTGTGTGTGTGTGTGTGTGTGAAGTGAGGAGGCTCTCTTCCTTTTCCATTGACCGTATAGTTTCTGTCTTTCTATCCTGCTTCAATGGGACTCCGGGAGGCATTTCTCTCATTGCCTTTCATAAAATGGGAATTGAATTCGAAACCCCACAAGATAATTGTTACCTTCTCAGGTTCCCCATCTTGTCCTCTTTCTTAATTGGACCATAATCCCACTGTCATATCTCCTCTTCCTCTTGAGTTTCAGGACACAAGAAGAGATGTAGAAGGCTACCTACGTGTCTTAGTCAGGGTTGCTATTGCTGTGATGAAACACTATGACCAAAAAGCAGGTTGGGGAGGAACCTACAGGCTCCACTCCACTGCTGCTGCTGGTCTTGGTGATCATCCCATGGTACTGGCGTCTCCAAAGCGCTGGGGACCTCTGTTGCAACTGGGCCACACTTTCACCAATAGCCCCTTATAGGCCCTCTTCATGGTGCCAAGTACCAGTGTCTTTGCATGACCCTTCATGCCTTCAAAACTAGTACCTGGGCAGCTCTTCCACTACTGAGTTCAGCTGCCAACACAAGAAACAACCTTGACCACCCCTGAAGCACAGCTTCTGTGTGCTGACTTCTGTCAGAAAACACTTCCCAGAAGATCACCTCAGCGATGCTGGTCTCTTTCAGTCACCGCTAATTTCTCGGCTCCAGCTGACCAGCAGTGAGTGCCCGAGCAAAGCAAAGGCTTTTCTTTAGCAGTTCTGGTGTCTTGTTAACCATGCTGATTCTTCAGCCCCAGTGAACCAGGACCACAGGATCTTAATTCAAAATAACAAATGCCTCTGATGGAACCTTTAAATCCCCTTCTGAAACTTTACACACCCGGCCTTTGTTGTCTGCTTTGCCCTCAGCACTCTTATCTTCCAAGCTCTCACAGAACAGTTCCCCAAGCACTGAACACTCAATGC
>JAQHUG010000016.1:665576-678286 GCA_028555095.1 Dicrostonyx torquatus | reverse complement strand
CATGTCACTAGAATTAGTTTAATAAAAAGCTGATTGACCAGTAGCCAGGCAAAAGGTATAAGCAGGGCAGCCAAACTGAGAATGCTGGGAGGAAGAAAAATGGAGTCAGAGGAGTTGCCAGGAAACACAGAGAAGCAAGATGGGCATGCCATACTGAGAAAAGGTATCAAGCCACATGGCAAAGCATAGGTAAGAAATATGGGTTAAGTGTAAGAGTTAGCCTCCTGCTTACAGTTAAGAAATGAGAGTACAAGTATGTCTGCTACCATGCCTTTGTCCTGCCATTGTGGATTCTAACAGCCAGGAGCTAGTAGCCCAACTAAATACTTTCTTTCATAAGTTGCCTTGGCGTGGCGTTTTATCACAGCAATAGACAAGTAACTAATAATACATAGTGACATCAGGGAATCATATTGTAACAAAAAATGTTCCTCTTGGGGATTTCAGAACTCATTTGTTGAGTAGGATGGACAAAGAATAACCTGGAAAGATAGAAGACCAGTCCATAAAGAAAAAGGAACTAACAGTTTCATCCCTTTGGCATGTGACTGGTCTGTAGACAAGAAATCTGCTAAAATGATGGTGGCTCAAGTATTTTTAGGGCTCTTGGATCCTCCCCTTTCTAATATTGGTCTGTTTAGATACCCAGCCCTGTTTTCCCACCTTTCTACTGCAAATGCCTCCCTAGAACACGATGTCACTATCTCCAGGAGCCCACAGTTACTTCCGTTGTCTACATATGTTCTTATAACTCTTCTTCATTTTGGGGAAATCTACCAACTTTAGAAATATAGAGGGGCCAGAGAGGTGGCTCCATGGTTAAAAGCATTTTGGCTCCTCTTGCAAATAACCAAAGTCTGGGTCTCAGCACCCACTTCAAGCTGCTCACAATTGCCTACAACTCCAACTTCAGGGGACTGGATACCCTCTTCTGGCCTCTGTGGGTGTACACACACACACACACACACACACACACACACACACACACTTGCTCATACATACTTGAAACCTTTTTTTAAAAAAGTGAAAGAAGGAATAAGTCTCTGAGAAAAAGCCGAGAGACATTTGATGTCAATATACCTTCATAAACTGGGAGGGGAAATATTTAATACAAGGCTTCTTACTTGCAGCCAAATGGTCACTTTTATATAATGGCAGTACAGAGACAGTCATGAATGCACAAGGACTAAAGAGACACATTACTCGTGTGTGGGACAGAAAAGACAGCATAAGCGGCAAAACCACCGAAAGAAATAGGGTGGAATTTAATCTGTCCAGGTAAAGCTACATGTCTGGCAGTTGCATTATTAAAGACACAGTATGAATGTATGTGCAAAAATCTAGAAAATTTTTATGAAAAAGTTAAGAAATTTTAAAAAATAGAACTTGTGAGCTGGGCAGATAGCCCAGCTGTTAAAAGTACTGGCTGCTTTTTTAGAGGACCTACATTTGGTTCCCAGCACCCACATCAAGTGGGTCACAACCACCTATAACTCCAATTCTGGGGGATCTGGCTCCTCTGGCCTCTTTGGGCACCTACGTTGAGCTGCCCTTACCTCTCACCAGATATACATAATTAAAATTAAAATCAATCTTAATAAAAAGCAACAAGTCTTTTCCTACTGCTTTAGTTAGGGTTTCTATTGCTGTGAAGAGGCACCATGACCATGGCAACTCCTATGAATAAAAACATTTAATTGGGTGGCTTACAGTTTCAGAAGGAGCTGAGAGTTCTACATCTTGAAGGCAACAGGAGGTGAACTGAGACACTAAGAACTGAGAACTGAGCAAATGTGAGATCTCAAAGCTCACCTCCACAGTGATACATTTCCTCCAACAAGGCCATACCCACTCTTAATAGAGACACCTAATAGTGTCACTCCCTTTGGAGGTCATTTTCTCTCAAACCACCACACCTACCAATAACTAACTACCTTAAATATAAATTTTTCAAGCAAAAGCAAAGAATTGATGAATGGGTTTCTTTTATAAAGTCAATTACAAAGGAAGAAAAACAAACTTGTTATCGCAAAGCAGATGTAAATGCCTGATAGAAAAATAAAACTATGTTAGTATAGCTCTTCTACCTAAGGCTCAGGAATCACTGCAGAGGGAGGATGGAAGGGTTGTGAGAGTTAGAGGAGCAGGAGATTTGCTGTGAGACTGTCTTCTAGGAATGATAGAAGCCACACCCGTAAAGTCTCAACAACATGTCAGCCTAAACATGTGTTGAACAAGGATGACATGAATGAGCATGCTAGGTGGACAAAGGAAAGCTGCTCACAAGGCCTCAATCCTACACAAATAACTACAGGCAGCTGAGGAATGCTGGGAGCAGGAGCGGGAGGAACAGCCTTCCCAAGGAAGAGCGCGTTGACTGATAGATACTAAACAGTTAACCCTGAAGATATTATACAAGTAACATTACACAGGTTGAGCAGGATATATTTATGTATTTAAGAATATATATATATTATACATATAATATAGATATATAATAATAAAATTATTACAATCATATAACAATTATCTAATAGCATAATATATAATATATATACAATTGATGAAAAAAGAGACCAAGAACTTGAAAGACAAAGAGAGGGTTTGTAGGGAGATAAAGGAAGGGGGAAATAATGTCATTATATTATAATATCAAAAATAAAAAGCTATTTGAAAAGTAATAATCATCTGGGATAGAAAATACATGCTAGTTAAGTTTACTAGAATATATAAATTAAAATTAGGAAAAATAAATGTAATCTAAACAAAAACAATGTAAGGCTACTTAGTGACCACAGATGATTCTCCTTCTGACTGGCAAGTGGAGAATTCATTCCAGTATTTAAGGCTGCAAAGAGAGCCATTAGTTAGAACTAAAACAGACAAGTACTTTCCATCTACTCCTAAGGAAAACCAGGAAGGAGAACACCCAAAAGATATGTTGAAAAGAAAAATAAACAAGAAAAAATCCTGGGAGGAAAAAAACTAACCCAGAAAATATGAGATAAGATTACAAAATTGAAATGAAACATGGGTATCGTAAAACATAGATGTAAAGGTCATCAAAGTTAAATTCTATTTTGAACAAAATAGAAAGAACTTCTATAAGGGATTAGAAGCTGAATCCAGCTGCAGGCCTTAAGGCACAGACTTAGAAATTAGGACAGCCAAAGATACTGTCAGCCTCCGCAGTTAGAGGCTCCAGAGAAAGCTACCTTGTTGATGGATGAGCAGGGAGATTGAAAACCTGAGAAATGGGTGTTCTCATAAATGGCAAGTGAGTCTGGTAGACCAAAGAAGACTGGAAGGATCTTTACATTGCTTTGAAACAGCAACCCTTAGCTCTGAGCATCCATCACAAGGGTGGTGTCTGGGCAAATGCCCTCCTAGACATATATCTTGGTGGCATAAGGTGACTTTCGTATAATGCTGTGGTCTTCAAAGAGTCCTTGTTATGGTTCCTGCCACTGTGCTGTCCCCCATGCCTTCCAAATCTATCTGACTTTAGGCTTAAACACTTTCCCATTACAGCAGGCAGCAGGCAGAAAGAAAGCCATATTTGTGATATCAGCATCAGGCAAACAAATTCCAGGAGACCACTGAGCAAGAAAAGCCACAGAGAAATGGTACGTTTTATGTATTTTATATGTCAAACAGTTTAACATTAAAATAAAGTGAAAATTGTAGGAAAAGGAATAAATTGTTAAAAACAAAATAATAAAGGGAGGCAACATACTTTTCTTCGTCACTAATGACTCCATAAACTGAGCATAAATAAGAAAGCAAGCAAAAACAAAACAAACAAAAGCCAGCTGGATCTGTCCACTTCTCTTCAAGTGTCCACTTATTTATAAAAATTGAGTAACAAACAAAACCTCAGTAAACTCTGAAAAACAAAACAAAACCATTAAAGGTTAGTTTTGTTTTTAACCTCCGCAACGGAATAAAACTAAAAGTCACAGCAAAGGAAGGTAAAATCAGCTTCATCCATGGTATAGGACCCCACACTTCCTAGTCTACTCTAAAGGCAGAGGAGGGGGCAGAGAGCAGGAGAGGCATCAAGCCCCAAAATGCACAGTAACTAAAAATAAATAACAAAAGCAACCCAGACTGCATCCTGAAAGTTCTCTGAGAAAAATGCAGTCTTTAAGTCTCTCATTACTAATCATTAAAGAATTCAAGTCTGCAGAAAATAACTAACACAAATAACAACAAACAAAAAAAACTAGTGAGTCAACAACAGTAAAAGCAGCAATGGATGGAGAAGCAAACAAAACAGAGCAGAATCAAATCAAGGGCTGTTTTTTTTTTGTTTTTTGTTTTTTGTTTTTTTGGTGTGTGTGTGTGTTTTAGAGGACATAAAGAAACCCTCAGTCAATTCTTGTTAGATCGATCAAGACATGTGAGAAAGCACAAAAACACAAAACTAGAAATAAAAAAAAATAACCAAAAGGAGTTAAGAGAATTAAAACTTTTTGCCAAAACATGGATGAAAAGCAATGGTCCCCATTCCCAATCTCCCTTGCCAATGGGACAACTGTGTAAGGGTGATGGGGTGGTTGGCATCCTTGGCAAAGGGATAGACACAGATGTTTGACCAGTTTCCACATAACCATGAGAGAAGTCAAGAGATTCACAAACATGAGACCTTGTTAAGCTATGCATGGCACAAACACATGTTAGCTTTCTTGATACTGGGGAAAGTAGATTTTTGTGTGAATCTCTCCTACCTTTGTTCTAGGTTAGTCTCAACAAACACATTTCCCACCAGAGAACTTTATTTCCATGACAAATCAGTGCAGTGCACTCATTTCTAAAACAGCAAGGTAAAGAAGCCCCTATGGGTGGTTTCAACCGCTTATTAAAGTGCTAGCCAATGCAACACAACAAGAAAACCAAATGGGAAAATTAAAGATAAAGAGGAGAAGTCAATTGATCATGACTGACACAGTATGTGTCCTAGATAGCTGGCTTTTAATCTCAGTGATAAACATTGTGATCAAAAGCAACTTGAGGAGGAAAGGGTTTATTTCATCATGCAGCTTATAACTGTCATGGAGGGAAGCCAAGATGAGAACTCAAGACAGAAGTTCAAAGTCAGGAAATGAAGTAGCTTCTTAACTGAGATTCTCTCCTCTAGATGTGTCTAGGTTTGTTCCAAGTTGACACAGACTAACCACTACGGTAAATGAATAAAATGAAAAACGTTACTGAAAGTGCACTCTGACTAATGTGGCTGGCTGCAAAGGTGTGTACAAAACACAGAAAAGGGTACTCAAAATGAATTTACTATAAGCATAATAACTAATTAGAAAACATAATAGAAAAAATATTCCACTCACAATAGCCACAAATTGAAAATAACTAAGAACATGTTTGGGAAAAAGAGACTTAAACCTACAGCGTTTTTCCTGGTTTCCAAGGGCAATGAGAAATAGCAGAATGCAAGTTCTTGCTACAAATCAAATCATAACAGCAATCCAATGTTAACATGAAAAAAGTCAGTGGAAACATGGAGCCAAGCCACAATTAGATCCGGAGGAAAAATATTAGATGGAATGAGGGTATTTGTGCTGCCCAGAAAAATAATCCACTAAGTAAATAAGATAGTTATAAATGTTTATAATTATAGACTGCAATACAAAAACCGCTAGAAAAAAATAATTAACAAGAATTGTGATGGACAAATGAAGACACAGAGATTTAAATAATATAATGTATAATTATGATATATATCAAGAGAGAGGGAAAATATGTCCAAAACCAGAAAATAGCAGTTCTACTCAAAATTATGCAATATTTCAAAAACATATGTTCATGTATTATTCCACAAAGAAATCTTAGAAGATAGATTATAGATAGAAGTCATGGTTGTTATTGTCTCTGTCTATGCTTCAATTAAGCTGGAAATTAATACTCTGGATATTTAACAACTTTGTTCTAGATAATGAAGCTTAAAAAGAAAATACAAAATAAATTAGAGAACCTCTAGAAATGGACACAAACCAAAGTGCAGTCAAATTCTTGTGATAGAGCCAAAATAATTTTGAGAGAGAGAAGAATAATTTTATCTGAAACACATTTGGAACAAAATTTGGATGGTTGTGGTGGTTTGAGTGACGTTTCCCCCATCATCTGGGCATTTGAATACTAGGTCTCCCCTTGGTGGCTATTTTAGGAAGCTTAGGAGGTGTGGCCTTGTTGAAGTGTGTTGCTGGGGATGGCCTTCACACTGCAAAAGACTCCCAGCATTTCAAGTCCAAATATCCCTTTCTCCTGAAATGCCTTAGTCATGGTGTTAGTATATTGTTACTGTTAGTATACTGTTAGTCACGGCAATAGAAAAGTAACTAAATTGAAAGCTAAGCATTCAGTTCAAGAAATCAGAAAAAGAAGGGCTAACAAAATAAGAGCTAATTTACTCTCAACTCAAGTATAAAGCTGGAAATTACTCAAGTCGGAGGTGTGGAGACAAACTTGATACATATAACAAATTGTTGTGTCTTTAAAATTGTTGGTCAAATGAGCCAGTCTCTTTCAAGGTCTAATCAAGGAGGAGGGTGGACAGAGTGAGGGACATACTTAAAATATTAGAAAAGAAATATGAATAGAAAATCATGAACCCCCCCCCGCAAAGAACAGCCACATTCTTCATCTTTTCTGAGTTTTAATAAATCTCACAAATTATGTTAAAGGGAATGTCATCACTTCCAAGCAGAAAAGTATTGGGACAGTTATCCAGTTTGCTCACACATGAATGTGGCTTTGCTTAGGAGCTCCATCTCCCTTCTGCTGCCACCTCCGTGAAGTTAAGCGCACTGGTGATGAAGAAGCCAGTCAGGTTTTTAACAAATTTAGATCCCTTGGAGTCATGTCAAAGGTACCCAATGCCTTCAAAACTGACCATGCCACAATAAAACATTGGTGGGAGTCAGGCTGTGTTCAGGTCTAATTCAGAAGTCTCTTTGTATAATATCGAAGGCAAATTCTTCCTTCCTTCCTTCCTTCCTTCCTTCCTTCCTTCCTTCCTTCCTTCCCTCCCTCCCTCCCCCATTTCCCTTTGTCCCGCTGCATCTGGTTGGTCCCCAATAGACCCTGTCTTAGTGTTCTACCACTGTGAAGAGACACCATAACTGTGAGATTCTTACAAAGGCAGCAGTTAATTAGGGTTGGCTTGCAGTTTCAGAGGTTTAGTTCATTATCAGAGCACGGCAGCACACAGGCAGCTGGAGAAGTTGAGAGTTCTACATTCAGATCCATGAGCAGAAGGAAGAGAGACACTGGGTCTGGTTGCTTTTGAAACCTCAAAGCCCACAACCAGTGACACACTTTCTTCAACATGGCCATGCCTCCTCATACCTCTCAAGTGGAGCCACTCCCTAGTGACTGAGCAGTCAAACCTGTGAGCCTATTGGGGGGGGCATTCCTATTAAAACCTCTACAGTCCCCATTTCTGATTTCTTATCGTATGTATTCCGTTGCTCTCTCTTTCCCCCTCCCTTAAGATTTCTCCCTTCTCTCGTGATTCTTGTTCTGAATCAGGTTCTCACTACAGAGCCTAGGATGGCCATGGACATTCATCAGTACTCCAACCTGGGCTACATGAGTGCCGGATTACAGGCAGGCACCACAACACCTGGTTTAGATGTTCTGCTTCCATTTCATTTGCTGCTTGGATACTATAAATGTTGGTGGAATAAAAATGGAGTTGCTTATGTGAAACTCCACTAAAATGTAAAAACATAGGGAGAGTTTCAAGGCCTCCACCTGGTTACATACACTGTAGGGAATCAAGGACCCTCCTGGCTTTGGCTGTTTCTCCGAGAATTGTTAGAGAATTCCAGCTATAAAAACAACATGGTCTATACAACAAGGGACACATAATTGTATTAAATAGAACAGGAAAAGAAGAATCCAGAAGCACTGAGCATACTGAAACCCCAGACCTTGCTTTCTAATCTCGTTCCCCAGTAAAGCAGCCAAGACTCCTTGGACTAATGGTGAGATAGAACAGAGGCAGGGAGTAGCACAAAAGAAACCGAAGCGTCTGTTAGGACCAGAAGACAAGATTGTACTCAAACCCAAGCCTTGGGGCCTCTCAGTGAGGGTCACAGAAACCAAGTGAAAGGAACACTCAAGGCTGAAGGTGGAGAAACTCGAGCAGCAATATAACACAGTCTTGCATACTAAGCCACACAATGCAATGGTTAGCCACAAATCCACCCTGATGTGGCTGCACGTGGATGCACAGTCGGCCAGTGGTGACTAGACAGGCCTCCTTGCCAAAGAATCGGATAGTTTAGGTAGATTCTCTGTGTTCAAAAGGGGAAGGGTAACTTAGTGCTTCTGGGTATTGGTGCACTTGGGGGCCTCTTTCTGAGGTCCAGGGGCAGCGGGGAGGCTTCAGCAGGTGTCTGGCACATGCCCCGGAAATGATGCAATAAACTTAACTTTCCCTGTGTGACTACAACCAGAACAACCCTGCTTCTGGGATGAAGAAGGGGAGAAAAACTTCACCATGGGACTGCCTGAAGCTTCTGAGAAGCACTTCTCAAAGCTGCCAAAGTCAGGGGCTAGAGATGAAGCTGGACTGTAGAGCTCTTGATTAGCATGGAGGCAGTGGGTGGGGCTTAATCCCCAGTACCATAAAACCAGCCGGCCCTGGTTGAGAAGCTCACTTCGGTGATCCCAGCACCCAGGAAGTAGAGGCAGGAGATATGCATTCAAGGCCAGTTGGTGCTGCGTTTTAAGTTCAAGATTAAAGATTGAAAGTGTGTTTCATAAAACCTACTGACCAACCAAACAAGCAACCCGATTAAAATAAAAACTATCAGCCTTTAATCCCAGCTTTCAGGAGGCAGAGGCAGGTGGATCTCTGTGAGTTCAAGGCCAGCCTGGTCGAGAGAGAGAGAGAGAGAGAGAGAGAGAGAGAGAGAGAGAGAGAGAGAGAGAGAGAGAGAGAGAGAGAGAGAGATAGTTCCAAAACAGGTTCCAAAGCTATAGAGAAAAACAACAACAACAAAAACAAACAAAAAAACTTAAAAAATAAATAAAAACTGTCAGCCTTATCACAAACAGGACAATCTGGGAAACTGTCACAGTTAAGAACACTTAAGGAGCACTTGGGAGGCAGAGGTAGGCAGATGTTTGTGAGAGGCCAGCCTGGTCTACAAAAGTGAGTTCCAGGACAACCAGGATTTTTACACAGAGAAACCCTGTCTTGATTTTTTTTTTTTTAAAGAGCACTTAAGGAGACATGACCACTAAATGCAATGTGGCCTTCTTAGTGGGACCCTGGGAGGAAAAAGGATAAAAGGAGACATTTGGTAGAAATGGAAGGAATCTAAGCTATGGTCTTTAGCTAATAATAACATTTCACTATCTGTTTGAATCATACATAAGACGTTAATCCTGGGGAGCAGTGGACGCAGGGTACATAGGGACTCTTAAATTTTCCAAATCTAAATCATAACAACACAACAAGTCTGCTAAAGAAAGAGATGCTAGTGGCACTGGGATTTAATGAAGGTTTTTGTGGCTCATACTACAAACATATGAATAAGCTCCTAAGAAAGTGGACACTGTCATAGTTCTCTCAACTAATGGAATAGGATAAACACAGCAGTCCAAATCACACACACCACTGTTCTTTCTCCCCCAAAGGCTGGCTTCTGGATAAATAAGTTTTGACAAAAGAACTTAGAACTCTTGTGACATTTAGATTTTTCCAGGGAATAATTTTTTTTTAAAAAAAATGTAGTGTTTTCAGATCTTCCTACAGAATTGGTATAATCCCGACATACAAAGGACAAAAAAGGCACAAATGTCATTTGTGAATGTCCATGCAAAACCTGATGCAAGGAGAAATGCCATTCCAGAGGCCCTGGGGCAGCCCTGTGGGGGCAGCAGGAACAGCTGGAGACAGCAGCAACTTTCCACACAGTGAGGAGCTAGTTTACTCTTTAGCAGCTTTCCTGGTGTGCTCTGGTCGATTGTCTGCCCAACACTGGAATAAACTTATACGTGCATTGCCCTGCTTTTAGTTTATAAACATATCCGTGGAGGATTAGAAGGGAACACTTCAAAATGCATAGCAGAAACTATGACCATGAATGGTAAATAGAACTTGCATTGTTTTACTCAATTATCTCCTGCTAATTTATTTTGTGGTCAAAATATGATACGCATATTCATTAAAGCCCAATAAAAACAATCAAAAAGTATTTGGCTGGGGAATATAGCTCAGCAGTATAATGTTTGCCTAACATGCACAGGTCCTATTCCAGTACAATCACCATCACTAAAGAAAAGAAAAGGAAAATGTATGATGTATGAAAACCTAAGATGATGTAATAAAGTGACAGCAGCTTATGCTAGTGGAGAATCAAGAGCAGAGGAACAAAAGCTTGCTTTAATGAGATGGATCAGAAAGACCCACATCTCTCTGGAGCACTGAGTCAGGGGCTAACCATTACTAACACACCATTAACTACCATTAAAGTTAACAATAAGGCTTTTTTGCAAGTATCCCATTTAAACATTTACTTCCTTATAGGCAAACTGTTAGGGGCTACAGTGACTTGGTTCCTTGACTCATAGCTGCTAAATCCTCCCCTGATCGACAACCAGCTGAACTCCCTCATGCCAGCACCAGCTGTTCTGATGCTCCACAGACCCTGCAAGGGAAGTTTATACTGAAACCACTGATCCCTTGAGGAAGCTACACTGCAACCGCAGCTGCTTGATGCCAAAGCAAAACTCTGGTTCTGAAAGTTATTGCCTCAACTACCACAGTTTCAATACCTGTGCTGGGCTCTTTGCCATGGTGAATTCCAGAAGACCCTGTAGCTATTCTCACCCAGGTCAGAAGGGGAGGGGTGCTGGTTCATTTTTGTCAATGAATACAAATTGAAGTCATCTGGGAAGAGGGGACATTAGTTGAGAAACTGCTTCCATGAGATTGACTCTGGTTGAAGAAGTTTTTTCTTGACTGCTATTTGATGGAGGAAGGCCCAGCTCACTGTTTTGTGGTGCCATCCTGTTATATATACCTGTGTTATATAAGAAAAGCAGCTACCATGAACCTGGGAGTGATCCAGTAAGCAGTACTCCTCCATGGTCTCTGATTCAACTCCTGCCTCCAGGTCCCTTCTTTGACTTACTTTGATGAAGAACTTGAAACTGTAGGATGTAATAAACCCTTTCCTCCCCAAGATTCTTCCAGTTGTGTTGTCTATCATAGTAACAGAGAAGTAAATTAGAATGGGAGACATTTCTCTTGGTTGTTCAAAGAAGACTTAGGGTGGTTCAAACACAATTCTTCATTTGCATGCAGGAACACGATGATTGGTGTGAGGTCATTCATTTGCACACAGAACTGGGCTGTGGAACAATCTCTGTACACTGTAAATATGTATTACTCTCATTGGTTAATAAAGAGCTGACTGGGCAGGAAGAGATTGGGTGGGAAAGCCAGACTAGGAAGACACTGAGAAGGAAAAGGGTGCAGTCTCAGGAGACGCCATGAGACACAGAGCAAGCAAGATGGGAAGTATGTACATGATGTAAATGAGCCTAAAAATAGCACATGGATTAATGGAAATGGGTTAATTTAAGTTACAAGAGCTAGCTAAAAACAAGCTTAAACTATCTGCTAGAATTTATAATTAATAATAAGTCTCAGTGTGGTTATTTGGGAGTGGTTGCTGGTAAATAGAGAAACTCTGCCTATAAATGGTACCCAACATGGGGCACCTGCATCCACATAAAACCTGAGAAAGCTTTAAAACTGTTCTAAACACACAGACAGAGCCAAATGCAGCTTCCTAGTCTCATGTTTCTCATGCTAGTCACAGTACTGAGAGATGTCTCCCAGCAGTTGCCTGCAGGAAGAGCCTGCTGTCATCTGACATGCACTACTGTCATGCACTAGATCAAGCTACACTGGTAGCAGCTGACATAGCAGTTTAAGAGTTGTCTCATATGATCAGAAAACAATACAGATGCTCAGTAAAGCAGGTTCAGACAGAAAAAAACCTCTAAACAGGTTACAGTGTGTTTAACAATGAGAATAAGCTTAAGAAAGAAGAAAATATAAACAGTCATATAAATGGTTTAAAAATAATAAAATAAAGTCTTTAAAGAGAAAAGTAAAGTAATAATGAAAAAGGGGGAGGAATAGGCCATGTAGGATGGAAAATAGAAAGGGAGTCTGGATCCTATATGGTGTCTTGTTAACTTTGAAGTCTTTAAATGGTAATATACAAAAAAACAATAGCTGCTGAGAGACATTGGATTATGGAACTGCTAAATTAAACCAACCTGTATTTTTTTTTAAATGTCTTAACTTCAAAATGGAAGTCAGAAAACTTGTTGAGTTGGTAGAGAGGTTATGCTTTTGTATCTATAAGAAATGAAAGGCTGTGGATTCCTTCCAGATTAATAGAGATCAGATTTGACTGGGGGAGACCTCCTGAGTATCTTGGCTACAGACATGGGAGAGAAAGGCAAAAAAGACTACAAGACAGGTGACATGTAAGCTGATCCCATGACATGGGAACAGCTCTGAGATGAGATGAGACATGATAAATCTTGTTGACAGAGTGATGTGGGAGTGTTCTCCTGTATTTTGTATTACTCTTATTGGTTGAATAAAGAGCTGCCTGGCTTATAGGATAGGTCAGCCCTTGGGTGGGTGGAGTAGACAGAAC
>JAQHUG010000016.1:647321-658019 GCA_028555095.1 Dicrostonyx torquatus | reverse complement strand
ATAACTGGATATCAGCATGTAAAAGAATGAAAATAGATCCTTATCTATCACCATGCACAAAACTCAAGTCCAAATGGATCAAAGACCTCAACATAAAGCCAGCTACACTAAACCTTATAGAAGAGAAAGTGGAAAGTGCACTTGAGTGCTTTGGCACAGGAGACCACTTCTTTAATAAAACCCCAGCAGCACAGACACTGAGAGAAACATTTAATAAATGGGTCCTGAAACTTAAAAGGTTCTGTAAAGCAAAGGACACAGTCAACAAGACAAAACAGCAGCCTACAGAATGGGAAAAGATCTTCACCAACCCCACATCAGACAGAGGTCTGATCTCCAAAACATAGAAAGAACTCAAGAAATTGGTCAACAAAAGAACAAATAGCCCAATAAAAAATGGAGTATAGACTTAAAAAGAGAACTCTCAACAGAGGAATCTAAAATGGCTGAAAGAAACAAGGAAATGTTCAACATCCTTAGTCATCAGAGAAATCCAAATCAAAACAACTCTGAGATTCCATCTTATACCTGTAAGAATGGCCAAAATCAAAAACACTGATGACAATTATGCTGGAGAAGTTGTGGGGTAAAGGGAAACACTCCTACATTGCTGGTGGGAGTCCAAGCTGGTACCAGCCCTTTGGATGTCAGTATGGTGATTTCTCAGAAAATTAGGAAAGAACGTTCCTCAAGACCCAGCAATATCACTTTTGGGTATATGCCCAAATGATGCTCAATTGTACCACAAGGACATGTGCTCAACTATGTTACTGCAGCATTGTTTGTCATAGTCAGAACCTGGAAACAACCTAAATACCCCTTGATTGAAGAATGTATAAGAAAAATGTGGTACATTTACACAATGGAGTACTACACAGCAGAAAAAATTAACAACATCTTGAAATTTGGAGGCAATGGATGGATCTAGAAAACATCATATTGAGTGAGGTAACCCAGACCCAGAAAGACAATTATCATATGTATTTACTCATGAGTGGTTTTTAAACATAAAGCAAAGAAAAATAGCCTACAAATCACAATCCCAGAGAAACTAGACAACAAAGAAGATCCTAAGAGAGACATACATGGATCTAATCTACATGGGAAGTAGAAAAAAACAAGATCTCCTGAGTAAATTGGGAGCATGGGGACCATGGAAGAGGGTTGAAGGGGAGGGGAGGGAAGAGAAATCAAGGGAGAGGAGCAGAGAAAAATTTATAGCTCAATGAAATCAATTTAAAAAAGGATATTAGAGGCCGGGCGGTGGTGGCGCACGCCTTTAATCCCAGCACTCGGGAGGCAGAGGCAGGCGGATCTCTGTGAGTTCGATACCAGCCTGGGCTACAAGAGCTAGTTCCGGGATAGGCTCCAAAGCTACAGAGAAACCCTGTCTCGAAAAAAAAAAAAAGAGGATATTAGATAAAATGGGGGAAATGCTGTGGAACAATCTTTGTATACTGTAAATATGTGTTACTCTCATTGGTTAATAAAAATATGGTTGGCCTATAGCTGGGCAGGAAGAGACTGGGCAGGAGGGCCAGACTAGGAAGATCCTGGGAAGAAGAGGGGTGGACTCTCAGGAGACACCATGAGATGCAGAACAGAGCAAGCAGGATACAAAGTACGTACATGAAGTATATGAGCCTCGGGGCAGCCCAGAGATTGATAGATATGGGTTGATTTAAGTTTTAAGAGCTAGTTTAAAACAACCTTAAGTTGTTTGCTGAGAATTTATACTCAATGTGGTTATTTGGGAGTGTCTTCTGGGCCACAGAGAAGCTCTGCCTACAGGGCTGTGCAGCGATGGCTGTAAACACAGTTCTTTATTTTCATGAGAGACTGATATGCTTGTTGCAGACACCCTTGCAATACCCTCTTCTTTCTATCAATATCATTAGGCAGTTTGACACACTTTGGAAACCAACCAGGAGACACCCTCCTGTGCTGCAACGTTACAATCATTAAGTCCATTAAAAGGTTTGTCTGAAGTGACCTTTTCTTGCCTACTTTCACCATTTATCAGTAGTAAAGGAGGCTAAGCTGGCAACACAAAGAGTAAGGGACAGTCAGTAGAATGGGCCCAACAGTAACAGTGGGGATCACAATGAGAGAGGAGTTGAGGAGCTCCAGAGAGGGGCTGGGACAGACACAGAGGAAGGCAGATGCAGCACAGTGAGGGCTGTGATGAGCTGAAGAGGAAACACTGTAGTCACTGGAATAGTTCTGAGGAAATGACAAGACCCAAGGGTCTCAGCTGTAATACCTGTTACTGTCTATGGCTGGGTGTCCTGAAGTCTGAACAAGAATTGTAGCACTAGAGGCACTGCCTGCTGCTGCTTGCTGTTATCTGATGCCATTATTAATGTTAATTAATTATTAATTATTAATGTTGCCTGAAGCCAAGAATTACAAAAGCTGGGGCCCTTGGTGGTTAAAGCCCAGAGCAGTATCCTTCCACCTTGATTGCCCTCAGGGTAAGTCGTTAGCTTTTAAAATCTGAAGAAATAGGTTCTATGGTCTCAGAGTATAGTTATTAGCTACTTGTCAACTTGACATAATTTTGGAATTACCTGGGAAGAAAGTCTCATACCGGGTTGGCTTGTGGGGAGGGAAGGGCTGTCTAAATTAAGTCAATTGATATGGGAAGACCCAAACCAGGGTGGGCAGCACCATTCCTTAGACAGGAGGGCCTGAACTGTGCAAGCGTGAGGAAATCCAGCTGGGCACCAATAGGCAAGCAAGAGCATGTCCACACTGATTTCTTTCTGCTTGTGGCTGTGGATATAGTGGGACTACCTGCCTTGAGTTCCTGTCACAGTAACTTTGCTGCAATGCTAGGGAGAACCTGAACCAGAGTTAAGGTAGCTCCTTTGTCCCCAGGTTGCTTTCTGTCCTGTGTTTTATCCCAGAAACAAGACATGAACATAGAATGCTCAGTTTGGAGCTATAAAACTCTGGGTCCAGCCTATAAGGCTTAGCAGCTCAAGATTGCCAACAATAGAGGAGCTTCTCCTCTTCCACACATGATTCCTATCTTGGCGGAACGGATCAAGAATCTCAGTGTTATTAAAAAGTATCTTCCTGACTCAGGACCAGGGAGAAACACAAAGCAATCACAGCACATTGTCTAGAAATAGACCTGAGTATACATAGACATTGAACAAGTGACAAAAGCGTCATTTCCAGTCAATAGAGAAGGGTGGAGAGCTCAGATGGCTGGCCATTTGGGAAGTACAAAGTTAGCACTCTGCTGAACTGTTTACCCTGAAATGGGTGATAGACATTTCAGAGACGGGGATATAAAAGTCTAAAACTGTGAGGGCACCAGAAAAGATGTAAGTGACATATAATCTTGGCACACTGAAGGTATTTCTAGAAGGGCAAGGAAAGTATGCATAACTGGATTATCAGGTTCCCTAACAATTTTACAATTTTGCCCAATAAAAATACCATAATTGACGTGGAAAAGATAAAGGATAAATTGGGTGGAGGATCCTTGCTGCACCCAAGGGTCAAAGCATTCATGTCTTCTAGAAGACATAAGAAAAACTGAAAATCCCCAAGATAAAGTTAAAAAGAAATGGTGGGAAGGGAGAGGCAAGATCGTTATGGGTGGGGGAACTCAGCAATTTGTCCTCACACACACTGCAGGTGCAATAATTGGGTGAAAATGTGATCTTGGTTTTGTAAAATAGTTAAAACGTGTATTGATAAAGACACATGAAAAAAGGATCTTGAAAGAATATGTATCAATCTGTCAAAAGAAAGCAAAATCTACCCTCCCCGCGGGCTGTCTCTTCTCACCCCCCTGTGTGTGTTCAGGTACACATATGTGTCCCGCCACCACACCCCCAGATGTGCAGGTATGCATGTGTATTCCCCAGCCCCCATGCGTGTGCAGGTATGCATGTGTGTCCCCCCCATATGTGTGCAGCTATGCTTATGTGTCCCCCCATCCCCGTACGTGTGCAGGTATGTATGTGTGTGCATGAAGCCCAGAGGACTACTTCAACCCCCATTCCTCATGTGCCATCCATTTCGTTTTTAAGACAGGGTCTTTCATTGGCCTGGAAGTTTCCACAGGCTTGATGAGTTGACCAGGTAAACCCAGGAATTGGCGAGTCTCCATCTCCCTGTGCTGTGCTGGGATTACACGTGCCTGACTCTTTTCTAGGTGCCTTGAGGGTGATCCATTTATATGCTCATGCTTGTGAGGAGATCACTTCTACCATCTGAGCTGTCTTCCCGGCCCTCTGTTCTAATTCTACGTTTCTACATAGCGGGATATCTTATGGCGTGTGTTAAACTATCAAGGAAAATAACAATGACAATTCAGGAGTAAATTCAAAATTATTCACGTTCTTTTCTCAATTCCAAATTCTGTAAGACTGAAAAATCAAAATTCCTACGCCAAGAACAGAAAGAAAGAAAAATCACTAACTGGATTCATAAACCACGCAAGTTCAGGGTCACAGGAACACTCAGCTTCCAGTTGAACATCAGTTCATTCAGAGGGAACTTTCAAAGGCAGGATTAGGAGAAAGGCCGGAGGGGAAGAAAAGCAGTCACAATTGCTTCCCTTTGTACCATCTCCCAGGGCCGGTGGTGGCACTAGCCAGGGACAAGGAATAGGGAATAAATAGCTTCGGACAGGAAGTGGCCACTCGGGTAGGAAACATGGCACAGAAAGTGTAGGAATAGAAGCTTTGTGTACTGGAGAGAGCCCAGCGGCTGTGGGACAAAGTGGGCCACTCTGGTGGGGTGAAAAACATGGGGCTGGGAATTTTGGGGTTGTGTATCTCTCTGGTACTCCAGATGAAAATTCAGATAATGGCTTTGAGTCTCGCTTTCTTTTGGAAGTGAGATGGATGCTGCCCATCTCCCTGGTACTGACGAAGGTTAAGTTTAAATATGGATGAGTAATAGCTCAGACATAGACAGCACGCACGAGCACACAGCCTTTCTGCCACTCGTGGAGTGTGTCGGCTAACAGAAGGCTGTTGGGGGACTGTAACTCTGTTCCTGAAGACAAAAAGACCCCAGACTTGTTGTCAGATAAAATGCAGGCTGCCCATTAGATTTGAGTTTCAAATAACAGTGAATAATTGATTTTATCAGAAGCACGCCCTGTGCAGAATGAGTATAAGTTAGTACTGTTTTTTTAATCATTATTTTCCTATTATTCCTCCTTTCAAATAAATTGATGCCTCTCTACAGTCCCAGACTCAGCTCTCCTCTGGCTGTTAGGAAACTGTGAAGCCCTAGAGCTCAGGGCCTGGGCCGGTGGCCTTCGTGTGTGAATTAGCAAAGATCCCCAAGGCTCAACATGAGGCAGATTCTTTCCTCCCATGCTGGTGACACACCATGCCAGGTGTGACTCAGACTTCTAGAATACTATTTAACAGCCCTCACCCACCCCGCCCCACACCAATCCTCTGAGTGCTGTTTTCTGCTCCTGATTGAAAGATGACAGAAATAAAAATTTAGATTTATTTGAAGTATTGAAAAACAACAAAGATAATTTAAGCCTGCCTGCCAGCCCACCTGCCTTTTTCCTACCTTCTTTCCTCCTTCCTTTCTCCTTCCTTTCCACCCTCTCTCTCTCCCTCCCTCCCTTCCTTCCTTTCTCTCTTAGATATTTACGTGTACTGTGGCCTGTGTATTCAGGTGTGTGCATGCCTTTGGAGGTCAGAAATCAGTGCTGAATATATTTCTCAATGGCTCGCCATCCTGTTTTTTTTTTTTTTGACAAGATCTTCCATTGTCTTCGTTTGCTTCCTCTTGCTGTGATAAACCCCATGACCAAAAGCAGCTCGGGGAAGAAAGAGCTTATCTCAGTTTACAGTGTACAGTCCATCACAGAGGGACGTTGGGGCAGGAGTTCAGCAGAAACCTGGAAGCAGGCACTGAAGCAGAGGCCGAGGAGGGATGTTGACACTACCTTGTTCTCCCTGGCTAACTCAGCCGGCTATTTTTTCTTTTGTTTTTATATTTTAAATATATATGGATATTCTGCCTACATATAAGTCTGTGTACCATATGTATACTATGCCTGAGGAGGCCAGAAGAAGGCACCTGATCCCCTGGGACTGGAGTCATAGGTGATTAGGGCTACCATGTGGGTGCTAGGAACCAAACCCCGGTCCTCTGGAAGAGTAGCCAGTGTTCTTAGCTGCTGAGACAGCTCTCCAACCTCAGCAATCTGCTTTCTTATATATTTCAGGACTACCTGCCCAGGAGTGGCACTGCTCACATTGGGCTGGGCCCTTCCACATCAAGAAAATGCCCCAATAAACTTGCCTGCATGCCAATCCAATGGAATCATTTTTTTTTTAATGAGTTTTTTTTTTCCCTTCCCAGACAACCCTAGTTTGTGTCAAGTTGACCAAAACAAAACAAAACTCCAAAACCTAATCGGCTCACTCACTGACTCTGGAGCTTCCCGTGGCTAGACTGGCTGCCCAGAAATCCTGTCTCTGCTTCCTTGGTGCTGAAACTCTAGATGTCCAGAGGCCTGGCTCTTTACGTGGGGCCGAGGAGCTGAATCAGGCCCCTGACTGTAGTACAGCCCGCGCTTTACCAGCTGAGCCATCTTTTCAGCTAACGCCCGCCTTTAAAGAGGGAAATGAACTCAAATCTGGCCGAACTTTTTCCTGCTGGGTTTTGAAAACGAGGCTCTTCCTAAACACTGGTCTCTTCCTGTCATTTTTCCCACTTGACTCTTTCTTGCTTAACTTTTTAGTGAGATTTAAGGGCACACCATCTCCAGGGTAAAAAGAACATTAATTCAGAGTTTGCTAAAACAGCACAGACATCTGAAGAAGAATCGCTCCACCTCAGACATGGTGGTAGCTATAACACCCATCAGCAATGGTGTACTTTCTTTGCGTGAAAATCCACGTATTTTTATGGCATTCTTTGATAAAATTATACACTTGGATCACAAAGGGAATGCGACAAGAAACCCCTTTGCATGCGGAACAGCAGCCATGGCTATGATGGCAAGAGGATCAATTCCAGTTAAACAAAGAGATCAGCTGCAGAAAAACAGCCTTAAGAAGAAAGAAAACCGAGTCTCTCTGGAAGAAAAGTGGAATTTTCAGTCTACCTTATTCATTAAAGTTCGAAGCCGCGTCCCTTTAACGAGCAGCCCAAGGCTGGGGGAATTGCCTTGAACAGTTAAATTCCAGGGAGCTTGGCACCATCCCCACGACATGATGTGGGATAGCAATTGTATGAAGTTTCTCCCAGTGAATAGGAAGTGATCAAAGATAACACTGCCTGGGAAAGAATTAAAATAGTGTAACATTGCATCGAGTCCTAGCCAACGTCAATCATCGCATGGGCGGATGCACAAGGGCCTTTAAAGAACCGTAGGGCTGCGCTGTGCCATTCACAATATAATGACCGGCTTCAGTGGGGCTCAAATAAAAATGCAGAAGCATGTGCCCCCTTCATCTAGGCAGGACCGCGGAGTGTAAGCACGGCTCTTTAAATAGATCTCAGAGCCGCAGCCTTCATTTACATCATTTATTAAACGCTGGACTCCAGGAAGTGGATTAATTCATAAGATGCCATACGACTGCGACTTAACAATGGAAATGCTGTCTGTAAGGAGACTAGCAAAATTAGGGCACAACTGGGAAAAAATATAAAGCAAAAAGGACTTCCATAATTGCGTGATCACCTTTCCTTCCGTGAAAGGACAGGGGGAAAGAAACAGTGCAGGAATTGAATTCCTCATTGTGCAGAAAAGAGTTCCTGGCATATAATGCTAGACAGAGCCATTTACTGGAAAAAATGTTGCTTTATTTACATGCTAAACAGCACCACTTTCCAGCTCCCACCGACAAGTAACAGTTTAGGGAGGGGGAGGAAGGAAGCCAGCTCCCTGTTCCTGAGAGAAACAAGAAGACAGGGCCATGTCAACCAAGCATCCTGACTCCGTCGTTATAAAACAGAACACTCAGTTTTCCTGCGCATCGCTGAGGAGATCATCTTGGCTTTTTTTGGTAACAAGAATCATTGCAGGAATCACGAATAAATCAGACTTCGCATCCAGAAGGAGACATGTGGCCTGGAAACCTGGTAGCAGGACATTTCTGGAGTGCAACTAGGAAATATCCTGTGACCATCAGAGGACTCAAGGACAAGGCCAGGCACAGGACCCTGTGCACGTAACAAAAAGGAGTGGGGGAAACCTAAGGAACAAAGGCAGATGAACCCAGCGACCTGTTGTCGGAGGCGCCTACAGCTGCAGCTGTTCCCAGCCTGGGACAAGAGGAGGAGGAGTAGACTGCTTGCACGGGGCCACCTGTCCTCATCTAGTTGTCCACCTTCATCAAGGCACAGCCTTGTAGCTTCCTCAAAAAGTTGGTGCTTCCAATTTTTTTCTTTTTTTTAACTTTTTTGCTTAGGTCAACTGAGACTTCAGTAAGTGCAGAAATCTGACATGACAGGAAGTGGTTGCTGGGCAGTATGAGACACCGGGGTCTACCCTCATAGTTTAAACTCTGGGTAGCTGTTTCTAAATTGTATGTGCTCACTTTACCCTACAAATCATTTTTAGCAATAATTTTCCTGAAAAAGGAGAGATTGTGGTTGTTGTTTTCTCTTTAAAACAAAACAGAACACGATCTGGGGAGACAGCTCAGTAACTTAAGAGTGCTTGCTATTTAAGTCAGAGGACCTGAGTTAGAATCCCCTCACCCACAGAAAACATGGGCATAGCTGTGTGTGTGTATGTGACGCCAGCAATGGGGGGCCAGAGAGTAATAGATGTGGGATGCTTACCAGCCAACGAGACTAGCAGATACAGCAATAGGCCCTGTCTCAGGGCACTAAGATGAAAAGCAGCAGAAGAGGACACCAGTGTCCTTCTCCGGCTTCTATATGTGTCCACACTACATCACAAACACATACATGACCAAAAAAATAAACAAACATGGTTGGGCACGCCTGTACTCACAGCACAGGAACATGAGAGAGGAGGATCACGAGTTCAATGCTAGCCTGAGAAACAGCAATATGAAGTTAGCCTGGGCTACATACTGAGACCCTGTCTCAAAGACAAAGATGGAATAAAGAAAAAATTCACAAAGGAATCTTCATGGTTGGGATTGGTGTAGCACAAATTTTATTTGGTCTTAATAATAAAAGCCCAGTGTCAGATATTAGGGGGTGAACGCTGAAAGATCAGAGAAGCAGAACTGCCAGCCACTAGGTTTTTTTTTAAATTTATTTATTTATTATGTATACAATATTCTGTCTGTGTGTATGCCTGCAGGCCAGAAGAGGGCACCAGACGTCATTACTGATGGTTGTGAGCCATCATGTGGTTGCTGGGAATTGAACTCAGGACCTTTGGAAGAGCAGGCAATGCTCTTAACCACTGAGCCATCTCTCCAGCCCAGCCACTAGTTTTTACCTCTATGAAATCCTCAGACCAAATGGGGTATCCTGTTTCTGCAAGTCCTCAGACTGAATGAGCTCCTGTTCTCCTCCCGCCTTTTATTCCTCTCTCAGTCCAGCCATATCCCTTCCTGTCTCCACCTCCCTAGTGCTGGGATTAAAGGCATGCGACTCCCAAATCCTGGGATTAAAGGTGTGGCTCTGTTTCTCTTTTAGACTGAATCAATCTTGTATAGCCTAGGGTGACCTTGAACTCAAAGAGATCCGCTGGCCTCTGTCTCCTGAGTGCTGGGATTAAAAGTGTGCGCCACCACTGCATGGCCTCTGTGGCTAACTAGTGTGGCTAGTTTTGCACTCTGATTTTCAGGCAAGCTTTGTTTGTTACAGCACCAACAAATATCACCACAGACTAGAGCTGCAGTTCAAGAGCTAAGTGCTTGTTCAACATGAACAAGGTTTTGGGTTCAGTTCCCACCACCGAGAAGACAAGATGACAGCAATAAGGTGGAACAGATGGTTCTATGCAAGAAAATCACTTTCTTGCAAGCTTGAGGACCTGTGTTTGATTCCTAGCACCCACGGAAAAAAGTTGAGCATGCCAGTCAGCCAGTCTAGCCTAAGAGGGATGACCAGCCAATGAGAGGTCCTGTCTCAAAAACAAGGAGAAAGGTATAGCACCCGAAGGGATCGCACTCAAAGTTGACCTCTCACCTCCACACACAGGTACACACATGTGCACGGGCACACACGCGTGTGCACACATGTGTGTGGCATACGCACAAACGTACTAGTCGATGCTGACAGAATGCCTGTATTTTCTCTTTTCATGTGATATGTCCTTGCTGAGTGCCATCGCCAGGAAGTCTGTTTCTCTGGTCCTCAGCAGTCACTGAGCACGAGTTCCCAGTATCCTGCCATGCAGCTGTCCCACAGTGTCTACCGGTAAGCAGTCTGTAGATGCTCCTTTCTTTTTTTAATATTAATTAATTAATTAATTTTACTTCCTGGTTGTAGTTTCCCCTTCTTCCTCTTCTCCAAGTCCCCTCCCGCCCTCCCCCCTCCCCCACTGTTCCCCCCCAATCTATTTATTTATTTCTATTCAGAAAAGGGCAGTGTCTCTGATGAATATCAACAAAACATAGCATGTCAAGTTACAGTTAGCTAAGCATGCCTTCTCCCCCGCCCACCCCATTTTAAGGCCAGATAAAGTGACTCAGTATGAGGAGTAGGGTCCCAAAAGCTGATAAAAGAATCTGAGACAGTCACTGTTTCCACTGTTAGGAGTCC
>JAQHUG010000016.1:549906-639984 GCA_028555095.1 Dicrostonyx torquatus | reverse complement strand
ACAAAAAAAAATGACTGAACTGTCTTTGAATTTTCCTGCTTCATGGAAATGTCTGCTGGATGCTATGGGCCTGTGGGCTGAAGATGGGTGCCCCAATGCTACAGAGGAACTTTGGGTGACTGTACAGGCCATGTGGACATGTGGCCGGGAGCCGGGTGGGACACAGCCCACTGCTCCCCCCTTTTGCAACAGAAACTTGACCTACATCAGCTGAAATGTAAATAAATGCTTGCTCTGTGTTCCTTCTGGGAAGTAGAAGGCTTATAAAAGTTCTGAATGCCAGGTGTGATGGCAGACACCTTTTGTCCCAGCACTCCGGAGGCAGGGGCAAGTGAATCTCTGTGAGTTTGAGGCCAGTATAGAAAGTGCTGGGCAGGTCAGCCAAGGCTGTAGAGCTTCAGTCTCAAACAAATAAAAAAGTAAAAAGAAGAGAGAGCAACACTGGTATCAGCAGGACACAGTGGTACACCCATGTCATCCTAGCACTTGGGAGGTGGAGTCAGGAAGATTGGGATTCAAGGGCAGTCTACACAAAACCCTCAACAAAACCCAGTCAACCACCAACCAAAAAGCACTGTGGGTGTCCTGAGGCCAGACTTCTCTGAGTTCCAGATGTGCTAATTGTACAGTAAAGCAGGAGGACAAAGAACCAGCAACGTCCTACACATCTAATAAAGAAAGTTCCTATAGATAGGGTGGTGATGCACATATGAAATCCTAGCACATGGAGTACTGAGGCGGGAAGACGTGAGCTCAAAGCCATCCTGAGATACATAGTAAGATATTATCTAAAGAAGAAAAAGAAAGGAAGAAAGGAAAAGAAGTGGGAAAGAAATAGGGAGGGAGAGAGGGAGAAAATAAAGCAGAAAAAGAGGAAGGAAGGAAGGAAGGAAGGAAAGAAGGAAAGAAGGAAAGAAGGAAAGAAGGAAAGAAGGAAGGAAAACAAACCGCAGTTCTTCCACAGTGGTCCTAAGCAAAGTTAGAAACGATGCCACTGTCCTGAGTAATATGGCTGTCCCCATAGGAGTCTTACCACAGGCCTTCTCTGCTCACCACTGAATTACACAGGATGAGAGTCCTACAAGACACAGTCCCTGGGAACAGGTTACCTTATTATAACTGGATTGCATACCCTGCATACCACCTGGTCCTTGTCACCTCTCTTCCTCTGATTGGTTTCCTATGCTATTTTGTCCCACCCTGACCCTACTAGACACATTCAGCATAGAGGCAAGCGAGACAGAAGAAAAGGGTCAAGAGGACATCCTGCACCACCTCACCCAGCATACCACCTCTCCCTTTCTTCCCTGAGGTTGTCCCCTCAGATTACTGACCTTGGCTTGCTAATTCTTACTGCATTTGTTTTGTACAGTGTCTCTTAAAGGCTTATTGAGACCAGGATCTGCCAGCCCTGTGTTGAGTGAGGGGATGAGCCTGGGTGGGATTCCTGCCTTTGAAACAGTATCCAGGGCTAAAGAAACGCCTTGCAAAGGTTTTGATTAACTAGTCTCACAAGTCAGGAAACCCTCTAACTTGAGATGGAAAAAGAAAAGATTCCCATTGGTTTTAGACACATAGACAGACAGCCACACCCTCTTCTGCTCACTTTTCTTTGCCACACCTTTTGCTAGCTTGCAACACCCACTCCAACAAGAAATGAAGGGTTCTTTCCCAATTAGCTTCAGACTCATATCTTTCTACACAGATATGTGACCTTAAACCTATTTTTAGGTAAGGTAACTTAGAGGCAAGGTTGGAATGTTAATATCATTGCTGCCCAATGTTACAGCCTCTTTTTCTCCTAACATTCTTTAGGTTCCCCATTTCTTAGTAATCTTCTCTTAAGTATTTTTAAATTTTTCTACGTAAAGTCAAATAAGACAAAATAAAATCAAAGTGGAGCTACTAAAAAGAAAACAATTATTCAGCATTACCCCCTTAGAATTTGCTTTATGAAAATATTTTTAAAGCTATTAGTCATGTTGAAGTTCTAGCCTTCGTTAATATATGTATTTTGTGCAAAATCAGCGCCCTCCACATTCCCGGCCTGGCTGTTATACACACAAATTAATGGATGTACTTAAATGAATTTGATTAATATGCAGCAGCTTAAGATCCATTTTGTGTTATTAGCTCAGAAATTTTCCCCCTTGAATGCTGCTGAATCAGAATGTTGTGTTGGCTTAGGAAGCCACACACACACACACACACACACACACACACAGAGCAAATAATGTAAAGCTAAGATTTTTCATAATTACCATAATTCCCTCATTAAGATATTAGCAAACTGTCACATCCATGAGACAGCCGCACAAATGCATGGAGTTTTCCATCCTCCTTGTGCATCCAAGAGGCACATGCCAGGGAGCACGCTCAGCCGAAACCCCACTTCTGCACTTTATTAGAGAATTCTGCAAAGTCCAAATGGCTTGAGTGTTGTATAAATTCCGAGTTGTGCTTTCACATTCGTGACGGTGGCTTTCAGCAGGTTTATCTGAGAGCTTTTACTTGGGACTACAGAGAGCAAAGCCTCAAAACTAAAGGAAAATAAAATTGAAATGCCTTCACAATTGAGTGATTTATACATTAAAGTATTTATTTTAAAACAAGATTAAAAACACTGCACTCCCAGAAGCACTCTCTCCCGGTTGAAGCACTCAGATGGAAAATTTCATCCATTTCAAACTGATTTTTTGCCTGAACGGTTCGCACATATTTTCCTAAAACCTAGTCATATCAAATGATTTATTTTACTTTAACAACACTGTGCAAGTAGGCAGGACGACTCAAGTGTTGAGAGCATAGAAGGTACTAGACCAATTAGGTACTTGCCTATATTTTGAATTTTTATGCTTGCCCATACTTAACCCTCTAACTCTCTCCACAGGACTTGCTCTAGATGAGGATTTGTATATATTTATGTCATAAGAGTATTTACCCTAATTTGAGATATAAAATAAATTTTATTTTGCTTTAAAAAGTGTGTGTGAGCCAGACGGTGGTGGCGCACACCTTTAATCCCAGCACTCGGCAGACAGAGGCAGGCGGATCTCTGTGAGTTTGAGACCAGCCTGGTCTACAAGAGCTAGTTCCAGGACAGGCTCCAAAGCTGCAGAGAAATCCTCTCTTGAAAAAGAAAAAAAAAAAGTGTGTGTGTGTGTGTGTGTGTGTTATGCACGGGCATGTATATGTTCAAGTGTGTTTATGTTGTGAATGTGTGTGCGGAGGGCCGTGGTTAACTACAGGTGCCTTCACCTTTATTTTTGAGACACAGTCTCTCGCCTAACTTGGAGGTCATCCATTTGAGCCAGTCTTGCAGGCCAGAAAGCTCAGGGATCCGTGTCTCTGCCTCCCCAGAACTCGAATCACACACACATGTTGCTATGCCTGAGTTTCTACATGGGTGCTAGAGAGCAAATCACATTATCTTACCTCCTGTTATGCCTTTTATTTTATTCGTCTGTGTGTGAGTGCGTATGTGTGTGGGTGTATAAGCCGTGGCAACAGTGTGGAGGTCAAAGGGCAAACTTTGGTAATTGATTCTCTCCTTCCACCTTTTTTTTTTTTTTGAGGCAAGTTTTTTTTGTTTTTTTTTTGTCTAGCGCACTATGTACTGTAAGCTTGCTGGCCCACGAGCTTCCTGACAAGTCTCTTATCTGTCCCCTCCCACCTCTCTGTGGGAGTGCTAGAACCACAGACGTGCACCACTGCGTCTGGTTTTTTGCACGGGTTCCAGAGACTGAACTGAGGTCATCAGATTTGCATCACAGATGCTTTTACCCACTAAGCCACTTTGACAGTCCCTGTCAAACTGTGAGAAACCCATCCCCACCCCCACATTTTCAATGATAATCAAATAGGGCACACAAAGAGCACTTACCTTTTTAAATGTCCCCCTGAAGGTCCTCAGCATTGTCCTGCCACACCAGCGCTGCTTGGGGCTTAGAGATAGTGCTGTTCGGCATCTGATTGGCATTGACCAACCCGCCGTGGAGCCATGTGCCTTTAGCACGGCAGAGGTGGGAAAGAATGGTAAGGTCTACCTGGACCACAGAATCGCCACACGGGGGACAAGGGATGTGCACGGAATGTGGAAGCTGAGCGTGGAGGGTAGAGGGGGTCTCGATGGGAGACGACATATATGGAGGGTGGAGGATGCACACGGAACACGTCACCCAGTCTGGGTCCTAAGTTGATGGGGGCATAGCTAAAGGGACAGTCCAGTGAGCGGTTAGTTCCTCTGCTGCCTGCTATTTACTTCCTGCATTCCGAGGCAGTCCCCTTTCTCCACGAATAACACCTCCCTGACAGAGGCTCAGCTGGCTGAACCGTCTACAAGAAAGTTTTGTTGTCTTGCAATCGGAGGGGAATTTTCCAGAAGCTCGTCTTGAATCTTGCTATTTCAGGAGGCTGGCTCAGCTCCTGGGTTTGTTTTTTTTTTTTTTCCTGCAGTCCCATCTATTCCATAAATTGGCTAGGCATAATGGGAGGATGATTGTTGGGGTCAGGCATTAGGAGGAACAGAACACCAGGTGTTGCATTAGCAAAGGTGGCACCAGTCCCTGGCTTAGCCATGTACTTTAAGAGTGTGGAAAATAACTGTTCACAGTTAACACCAGAAGTGCTCATTAAACTGACTTTCTGTTGGGAATGAAGCCTCTGAAATGTCACAGGCTATCAAGTAGCTCAAATTCTATCAGGATTATGATACCCACTGAGTTGCAGGCTATAAGAAATGATACTTGAAATAAAGGCTTTGCGGGCAAATTAAAATAGTAATAATTTCAGCTAATGGAATGATATCTTTTTTTAAATCCCTTAATATCATTTGGCCAAAATTACATATTTGGAAAAAAATGAGCCACTCAAGAAGACTTCCTAATTGTACATAATGTGCCCGAAGGCATATTGCGGATGTAATTCTGAGGCCTGGACACAGAGGAAGCCAGCTCTGATGATAACACTGTGCATTGGAAATGCATTGTAGTTGCAAACAGTCATAATGTGGAGTGATTTCCAGACACAGGAGCTGGGAGAATGAGGCGGCTTCCACGCTAAGCTCTGGAATACTGGCTGCTCTCTGGAGATGGCTCCTTCTGTGCGTGCGGACCTCTTGCTATGCCCCTCCAACTATTCCAGTCTAATGGAGGCATCTAATAGCTCAGCACTTTGTAAACAATAAAGCGTATTTTCATGAAACTCAGTTGAGTCGGGAGCTTTCTTTGTTTAGCTTAGGCCAAGATAATATTCTTGCAGTTGGTTTGTGTTAGCTTATGGCCTCACCCACAGATCAACAAGGGCCTGAAGAGAGGGCTTAAGATGGAGAGAGAATTACTCAGGCCACACCAGAACCTCTGGGTTAAACTATTAACATGGGGCTGGGGTGTAGCACTACAGTAGAAAGAGTGTGTGTGTGGGGGGGGGGGCTGTGTGAGATGATCCTGGGTTTAAGTTTAAAATCAAAAGCAAATTTTAAACAGTTACTTCTACTTTCAAATAGTGTGTGTGTGTGTGTGTGTGTGTGTGTGTATATGTGTGTGTGTTGCTGGGAACTGTATTCAGGGCCCCAAGAAGCTGTTGTTTATTTTTAATTTCCCATAATTGAGCCACAACATGCTGTCTGTCAGTCCATCCTTCAGTGCTTTTGCATTTTTTATAGTTCAATGGCCATGCAATTTTGCACATAGTCTCGTGACAATGTACATGTAATCTTGACAAATGACTACAAATCAAAGCTCCCATCTGACCCATTCTGATGTGTGGTCCAAGTCAGGAAGTAAAGGAGAGACTTTAAGTTTGTGTGGAATACTCAGGCAAGATCCCCAGAGCCAGCTGGTGAAGGCTCATGCGTAACAAATCCACGAACCACTATGGGGTCCACAGGGGCACAGTACTACAGTACTGGTGACCACCACTCCCATGCTTTTTTATCCTGTCTTTACTGTTTCAGAGGCAGATACAGCCTCCTCTTCCAGGTATATTTACTTTTGCTGGGATAGACATACCTGGCATGCCAATTGTGAGCTCAGGCTTCATCTTAGGGTCCCTCACCTTCAACAAGGCTGGCTCCCCTCCCGCCTTTCCACTTTGCCATGTTCTGGGCCAGCTGTTCCATGGATGGGTAAACAGTGGGCTTCTTGCTGTTTTCACTGCCTTTTGGAGTCATCATACCTTCTGCAGGCTTCTGTCTCCCCCATCTTGCTTCCTACTTAGTGACAGTCTCTTTACACTATCTGCAAAATCTTCGGGATCAGCTTCAAGGTTGCTATTTCAGTCACATCTAACCACATAGGAGCACAGCTGTGGGCTCTAGCTGACCACAAAGGTTGCCACTAGCTTGGCCATAATACCTCCAAGGCAGTGAGCAGAGATGGAAGAACAAAACACAAAATGAAGACAGCTGCTTCTCCAATCTGGGTGACAAGTAGTGAGTATTCCTGGACAATGTTCAGATAAGTTCCAGACTCGTCTGTGCAGAAGATGGAGAGGCAATCTGTGTCTAAGTCCAGGGTAGGCCTTAGAAGGTGTCCTCGGTAGAAACCGGCAGGTATCCCTGCAACCATGAGGTCCAGCTTCAGGTTGTTCTCCAGGAGTTGCCGTATGACGCCTGGTGCTGACTATCAGGAGGGCACAGCCAAGGTTAGCAGGTGTCTTCATCTGTGTTCTATTGCTGTGAAGAGACATCATGACCATGGCAACTCTTAGAAAGGAAAGCATTTACTTGGGGCTGGCTTACAGTTTAAATATTTAGTCCATTATCGTCATGGTGGGAATCATGGTGGCAGGCAGGTATATATGGTGCTGGAGAGGTATGTGAGAATTCTCCATCAGAATCAGCAGACAGCAGGAACAAAATGCCACACTGGGCTTGGCTTGAACATCTGAAGCCTCAAGGCCTACCACCAGTGACACACTTCCTCCAGCAAGGCCACACCTACTCCAACAAGACCACACCTCCTAACAGTGCCACTCCCTGTGAGCCTATGGGACAATTTTCTTTCAAACCACCACAGCAGGCATGCTCAGCCGCAAAGGAGGGGTGGTGGCCACAGACTGTACTTTCTCAGAAGTCAGTGTAGTATGGAGACCAGTGCAAGGACTTTGGCTAAGCAGAACATGGGTAGACTTGGCATCCATTGTACGTCATTAGCAGTCTGCTTTCCTGTGTCCCACTGCACTCTGAAGAGGTCTCAGATGGCGTCCATACTCCCTTCACAGGAGAAATAGCCTAGGGTAGACTGGCCTAGATCTTAACAGGTGACTGCAGTGCAGCCTTGCCTTCACACAGGGAAGGTGCAGAGCAGACCCTGCGCAGGACCTTGAAGATCCGGGATTTTATTTAACATCACGAGCTAGGATTCTAGTCATCCATGTCTCCTTCTGCAAAGATGTTTGACAACAAAATAAGTTATTTGGATTTCCTGGTTTTGTTGGGAGACTGCAAATCAAAAGAGGGACATCCATGTCCACAGTCACATTTGGGGAAATAGTGGGCAGCCAATGTACTAGGTCCTGTGCTGGACTCTGGGGGTTAAAGTTGAAACTTATGGCTGCCTTCAGGTAAACCAGTACTGGTGGACCTAGCTCCCAAAGTTACAGTATCCTTCTTATTATTATTGCTATTGTTACGATCTTATGCCTTTGTCCAAGGCCTTCCTCACATCCTCCTCTTCCTGAGAAGAAAAACAGTAACCTTTTGGAAAACAAGGGGCAATGAGTCCTGAGTCATTGATCGAGGTCAGGATTGATGAGACCAGAGAACCACCCACTTCTTCAACCAATGTCTCTTTTTAAAATTCACAGGTGACATCATACTGAATAGTGTGTACGCCTTCCTGTTTTTCGACAATGCTGTAGCAGAGCTGGGAGCATGCTCCATGGATGTATCAACAAGATAATGATCTGAGATCTCGAGAGGAACATTTTACTATAAATGAAAGGCGATTATCAGGCTGTAGGGAAAAGTCCTCTTAGGTCTTGCTGCCCCTGACTCACTGGGGAATTTATTTCTATTTGTTTGGATTCCCTTTGCTGAATGGTGGGCAAATGAGACACATTTTAATTCTCGTTTTCAGTCAGTCAGTACTGGAAGGGATAAGTTCCTAACATTCTAACCTATATGGTCCCCCACGGTGTCCTTTCCTTTGAAAGAAGATGAAGAGTTATTGAAGAGTAACCACCAAAAGAATTTCCTGCAAAAGATGAACAGAACCATTTGTTTCTGCCAGTGGTGCAAGATTTTCTCACGGTTATGTTCTCAAAACCCGAATCTGTGATAGTTTAAGAGCTGAATACATAATTTAATACTGCCCAAGGCAGCATTAGCTAAAGCAGATGTTGGAGATGTATGTTTCTATTGGAGGGTTACATTGCCCTAATTCTGTCCATCGCACCAAGCCCCTCTCTCTACACTCGGCCCACCCTAGGTTTCTACAATGGCAGATACAAACAAAGGGTTTCTTAAAGGAACTCTACCTGTTCCCTGTGCACGAAGTGCACACGAGGCCATCTGAGATAGACACGGTAGTTTCCTTTAGGGCGCGGTTTTACAAATTCTACTGTTGAAAGATTACTAGATGCCCAAATCTTCTCTTTGAAAACTTTCAGGGGGTTACTGGTTCCTGACAATATGTGGATTCCTCTACCATAGCTTCTCTCAACCTGTGGGAAATGACCCCATGGTTGGGGATGGGGGGTCAAATGACTCTTAGGGGTCTCCTAAGACCATTGGAAAACACAGTTATTTACATCATGATTCATAAAGTAGCAAACTTAAAGTTCTGAAATAGCAATGAAAATAATTGTATGGTTGGGGTCACCACACATGAGGAACTGTATGAGAGTCACAGCATTAGGATGCTTGAGGACCACTGTTCTACAATATCCCAGGAAACAGGTTAAATTCTCGCTGGGGTGGCCCCATGTGTGCTACATGACACAATTCCCACCAAGAAGCCAGTTGAGGTCAAAGCTAAAAGTGTAGTGCCTTTGGAACGATGGTCTTGAGCTCACTCATTTTAAGCGGTCTGTACCGGCTTTGCCTGAACATTTGCCTCACAGGGCTTTGTGGAAGATCCTAAGGGGTAGTGGTAGTAGAACCCCAGACACTGCATCCGGTGTGGCCTAAGACTAAATCACAGGGAGCTGTCATCGTCATTTAACCAGCAGGCAGCGTTTTCATGCTGAGCCTGTCCCCGTGAACTAGCCAGCTCCTATAGAACAACCTCGTGTCTCCAGCCCACGCCTGTCTGATAGTGAACGTGGGCGTGGCTTTAGTCTCTTTCCCTTATCCTTTTGTTGTTTCTGTTGTTGCAGTCAGCTTGAAGTACTTTCACTTGGTGCTTCTGTTGTTGTCTGCCATCCTGTTCTTTGGGCACATGTCACGCATGGTCTGAACTTTCCCCACTTACTTCCATCGCTGTTCGTGTCTGGCTCATTCATTTTAGCCTTCAGCTGCCATTCTGTCTGGAAGCTTTCCTTGGTCCCCAGGGCTGGGCTAACCCAGGCTGCCTTGTATCCTTGCCTACCTACATTAGTTCTCTTGTTATTGCTTGTTTTACTCTCCACCAATCCCTAAACTCTATGGAGGGAGTCAGTGAGTTGGTATTGCTCACTGTGAAGTTCTAGCACCCTCCACAGTGTGCGCACATACTACGCGCTCCATAAACACTCGCCATGTTAAAAAGACTGGTATGGCAATTCATACTGGTCTTGCCCAATGATAACATCACATCTGCACTGACCTTTTCAAAACGACCATGAACCCATGGTTTCAAGCACCCAAAAATTAGAAAAAAAAGAAATGGATCTAGAGTTCAACAAAGTGCCTAGCTTTCCCAAATAGTATTTTAAAAAAAAAAATCAAACCATGGAGAGCCTTTGACAACGTTTCCTTGTGTGAGAGCCCGGAACTTTCGGGTAAGGAGGAGCATTTTCCACAGGGACCTTTTTATTCTAGTCCTGGAACAGCTTGCTCTCCTTTTCCACAAGCCAGGGTAAGCTATTTCCATTCCCTGTCCCCTGCTTTCCCTCAAAGATCACGTCTCCTAAGCGCAGGCTCAGCTAAAACCTCATTCTGACACTTGTTTTTCTTCCAACCCCTCCCCCCACGCTTTGCACACATGCCCACAATGTATGCAAGGCCTACTCACGTAGAGTGCTGATAAAACTTAATTAAGAAACAAATGAACGCATCCAATGTCATCACTTTGCTATAATTATTTCCTATGCATCTCTTCACAAATTTTATTTTTAAATTAATTTACTCGTTATTATACATGGGAGGGCACCCATGTGCCATGGCAGGCATGCAGAGGTCAGATGACAGCTCCGTGGAGTCAACCCTCTTCTTTCAAACTCAGGTGGATGGCCTTGAAGGGCGAAAGCTCCATCCACCGAGTCATCTTGCCAGTAGTACTCTGCCCTACTACTAAGCCATCCGCTGGCCTTCCTGTCACATATTCTAAAAAAGTTTTTGGAGTATTTTTTTAAAGAGTGAGATGTCAGGGACCTTATGTAAAAAAGTGATCCTGGCAACTGGAAAATGTAATTTGTCTGTCTCCAATGTACAGTGGAGGTCTATGGTGAGGGCTCAGAGAGTACCAGGAGATCTCAGCTGGAAGGACTATGTCAGATCAAGGACAGGTAGACAGGGATCCGTTTGTTTGTTTGCATTTATACACCAGCCGCAGCTGGGGACAATGGGCAGGCAGACTTGGCTAGAGGTGGTGATAGCCGTGCCAGGCGATCATCTCCTCTTTGACACAAAAGAGGCCATGCTTCTGCAGGAGGAAGGCAAATCAGCCTGTGGATGGGTAAAGTGATGCTGGTGTGTGCCCAGAGGCCAGGGAACACTGGTGGGCAGATGAGCAGTTGCTCAGCTAGGCTCTGGGCATGCTGGCAGGTCTCAGGCAGAGGGTAAGGGGCCGGAGAAGGACTTGTGGGCAGCTGGCTGAAAGTGCTCAGAGACTAAGGTGTTCACGCTCCCAGACTCCCACCTGCTGTACCAGACTGAGTGAAGCCCATCCCCAAACTCTCTGGAAAGTCTTTCCAAGCCTTCCATTCCTCTCAGACAGTTTCAGATCTGTAGCATGTTGTCAATATTTTCTTTTCTGTTTCCTCCAGAAGCCATTTTTCAGGGTGTGTGGGTTAAAGCCAAATGAGGCATCTGTCAAAAACAAATAAGCAAACAAAAATAAAACCCTGTTGCAGTTTCGAAGAGTTTCCCGCTTGTCAGGCCGAGGGGAGCCCCTTCTCTCCGTCTCTGTCTGCCTTCCTTCATCTGGCACAGAGGAACATCCCCTCTGTCCCCAGGGGCTCAGAACAGAGGAGGAATTCATCTCAGGGCCATTGTTTAAGAGCAGTGTGTACAGCTGTCACGAGACAACTTTTGCTTCCTGTCCAAGTCGCCGAGAAACCGTCCTTCTCCAGCCGAAAAGCCAGATGAACGGTGTCCTCAGCTAAGAACATGAACGTGACCTTTGCCAGATGTTTTTATTCTCTAGCATTCGTTAGAGGAGACATTGGTGCTTACAATACCTGCCATGGATGCTTCTTGCCTGCTGTTTCCAAGCTGCCTGAGGCTTTCTTGTGTGCACAAAAACGCCTGTTTCTGTCATAATGAAGTCCCGTTATTTATTCACCTAGCACTGCTGAGGAAATTGTTTTAAAGTAAAAACACAAAATGGCTTGTTTCAACCACAAACTTCCCACAAGAACAGAAACCTTACTTCCTAAGTGGAACCAGGCCCTACTCCATTCTTTACCCAGCAGAAAAAAATTACATGGCTTTTAGCTTTAATGGCCTTTTAGGCTTGTCGCCAAAGAAGTTCCAGAAAGATTTTTGCTGGTCCCGATTTGCCCTCTCAGCCCAGTTCTTTTGAAAGCTGGGAGGGGAAGGACTGGAGAGCCTCCAAGGCAAGCTCTATGAAAAGGAGCTGGAGGCCAAGACCCACTCCACAACTGAGGGACGAGGAGGAGCCCCACCATCACAATGGGTCGGACTGTAGGCCTTGGATGGCGGGCATAGTTTAACTGGTGGAAGACTCCTGGAGGCCAAGACCCACTCCACAACTGAGGGACGAGGAGGAGCCCCACCATCACAATGGGTCAGACTGTAGGCCTTGGATGGCGGGCACAGTTTAACTGGTGGAAGACTTGTGTGCATGTGCTACGAGCATCTCAGAGTTCAATACATAGGGCTGGAAGAGTGCCTGGCTGCCTGTGTGTGTGTGTGTGGAGATGTTACCCAGGGCCTTCTGTCTCTCTTATGCTGGTTCTTCTCTGCTTCTGTCCTCAAGAACATGACCTTTTATCTCTTAAAGATCGAGCTCTGGGGTTAGGGTTGGAGCCCAGTTAGTAGGGTACTTGCCTAGTGTGCACAAAGCCCTGGGGTGAATCCTTAGCACCACATAAACTGGGCGTGATGACACATGCCATGTGATCTTACCTCCACCTGGAGGTGGAGGCAGAAGGATCAAAACGTTTAAGGCTATCCTTGACTACACAGCAAGTTTGAGGCCAGCCTGGGCTACATGAAACCATGTCTCAAAAACAAACAAACGAAAGAGACCAGAGATATAATCTTAATGTTTTTATACCTTCTCATCACCCAGGCCAGTTTTGTATCTGAAACATGCTTCCAATACTTCGTAGGAATCTCCAAGCTACAGAAATTTTAGAAGAGTCTAAAAATACTTAAGCCAAGAGACACATGGGTATTTGAGAGTGACATCTACCATATTTGGCTGAATGTTTCCTTCCCACTAGCCCAGTAACCTCGATGCCAGCCTGAAGCTGAGGAATGATATTCTTGTAACCACTTACCTTCCAGGGTCACCTTGCCCTGAGCTCCCAAGCTCTGGCATTGTTAGGCTACTCCTTCCCTCCATTTAGCTCCTACTCAGACTGCATTCAGTTCAGTACCGGCTTCAAAGAACTGGGACTTGCTCAGAAAGATCTAAAGCAGGGGCACATGGTGAGGAACAGTGCTGTCCTTTGTCTGAAGCCATGAGGGCCTCTTGGAAGGCTCCAGAAAGCGAGGGTCCTCTGAGGAGGGGAGCAGGGTCTCCACTGTGGTGAACAAAAGCACCAGCAGGAGGCATGGCTTGGGTGAAAATCTGCAGAAGCTGGGCATGTGTGCTCCAGTTTGAATTGTCCAAACATAAAGAATCTGTTTCTCTCTCCTTCCTTTCAGTTAGGTGGGTCTCCTAGGAAAAGGGAGAATGTCCTGTTGATGCTGGTGGCTGTGCTGCAGGCTTTGTTTCCCCCACTGGCATACAGGTTAAATGTGCTTCGAAGCTGACAGGACTAAATAAAAACAAAAGCTTTAGGGAATGTGGATTTGAGAGACTTTTTTTTAAAAAAGTACTTAGAAGGAGGGGCGTGCTCCCTATTATCAGTGAATGTTTTTCTGGGATTTGTAGCTGTGTCTAAATGCTCTGGGGGCTCTCATCTTGGAATTATTATAATGTCTGGTCATGTGGGAGTGTCTCAGCACCAACCAGCCCTGCTATCCTCTGGAGAAGTGTTAGCGTGAAGGTTATCAAAACAAAAGATGATCTGTGAGAACCTGCAGCCTGAAGACTTGGGGACGAGCTCACACCTTGGGTCCCCTCTGAGCAAACCTGAACCTGTGGCCAGAATATACTTACATTTCTTCGCATGGCCAGAGCAGTGCTTCTCCTCCTGACCGCATCATTGCTGCCGAGACGAAACAGGAAGAGAGCGAGCCGAGGAAAGACAACCTTCCAAAACGCCATGGAACCAAAAGCCCCAGCAGTCCAGGCCTTTTGAACACAAGACAAAGCATATAAATCATTTTTACTCTACATATAAAATAACAATTAGTATAAGATATTAAGTGTTCATAACCACAGACAATGCTTTTTAACAATTTCCAGTAAATGGGGCGATCTAGCCACCTCAGTGATCTCCTGATTATTTTTCCTGATACATTGTATTTGCTGTTTCACCTCCAGGCATTCCATGGTAAGAGTCAATGGCAACTCTGTCACACTGGGAACACTAGCTCTGCAGTCAGGGGAACAGTCCCAGAGGGACTTCTCTTCTCTGTCCCCTCCTCTCTCTGTGGCACATAGAAGATGGTGGGAAGTACCCGGAGGCTGTGCTCCGTTCCATCCCATGTGGCGGCTATGCCAGAAAGTTCTATTGTGAGCTGGACTTGAGAAAGGATGGTTCACAGGGAAGAGGCTGAGTTTGCCATACATGTTGGAAACATGACAAAGCCAGCCTGCCACGGAGGCCTTCTGGTCTTCCCGGCTTATGGGAGCAGCTGGGTCTTCACGGTACTGTGTCTGGCTTGGAAGGTTTCAACCAGGCCAGCCAGGCAGAACAGGAGAGCTGACCCCCCTCAAGCCATGGCAGGAAGCTTCATCACCACTCTCTTACACTTTCTGAGACAAGAAAGGCCACCTATGCTGTATCTTACTAAGCAGTATGGGTCGCAAAGAGGCTGGCAGACATCACATCCTTAGGCCAGCTGGGAGGTAAGCAGAGTGCAGGAGGATGGAGGAAGGCAGTGTCACAGTGGTTAGGGGACCGGCACTAAGGGAGACAGCTACACTGAGGAAGGTAGCTGCCCTGTGCGGGATGCTGCAGAAGCGAGAAAGACATCTCTGTGATTGGACAAGGGTGGGTGGAGGTGGCTAAGGAAGCAAGCTTGATCCTACATGAGTGAGGAGAGCATTCACACGGGGCTGTGACTAAAGAGATACTTTGTATATGGTAGTAGAAGCCCATGGTTGTTTGCACATATATGTATATACTATAATTTAACAAGTTTATGTATTGAAAACCATCACTTGACCTCTCTCTGTATCTGTCTGTCTGTCTCTGTCTCTGTCTGTCTCTGTCTCTGTCTGTGTGTGTGTGTGTGTGTGTGTGTGTGTCTGTTGTACATACATTACTTAATTCTGTCCACCAAGAGGAACTGGTGATCTTGACCCTGACCCTGTGTGCTGGCTAGTTCTATGTCTACTTGACACCAATTAGGGTTATCTAAGAGAAGGGAACCTCAATTACGAAAATGCCTCTATAAGCTCTGCTGTAGGGCATTTTCTTAACTAGTAATTGATGAGGGAGGGCCCAGCTCATTGTAGGTGGTGCCATCCCTGCACTGGTGGTTCTGAGCCCTATAAGAAAGCAGACTGAGCAAGCCAGGGGCAGCAAACTAGTAAGCAGCACTCCTTCATGGTGCTTACTATGGTGATGCTCTGCATCAGCTCTGCCTCCAGGTTTCTTCCTTGTTTGAGTTTCTGCCCTGATTTCCTTTGATGATGAACAGCAATGTGGAGGAGTAAGCTGAATAAACCCTTTCTTCCCCATCTCTCTTTTTGGTCATAGTATTTCATCACAGCCATAGAAACCATAACTAAGACACCCGGTGAGTATCAAATTTATATACCTATATTTTATATATTGATAAATAAATCTATCACTTTGCATGTGTATTTGAGTATGTGTATTTCCCTGTTCTGCCCCACAGGGATGCCTAGAAATGGGGGGATCTTACAAATACCCAGCTGGCTTTTCTTTTTTTGAACATTCTTCTTTGCTAAAAGAAACCACGGTTAATTCAGTGCCTGTACATATAGAAAACCAGTTGTGCTTAGAAATACCATTTGGGCTGGGCAGTGGTGGTGCACACCTTTAATCCCAGCACTCAGGAGGCAGAGGCAGGCTAATCTTTGTGAGTCTGAGGCCAGCCTGGTCTACAAGAGCTAGTTCCAGGACAAGTTCGAAAGCTACAGAGAAACCCTGTCTCAAAAAACTAAAAAAAAAACAAAAAAAGAGATACCATTTGGGCTCCAAAGTAAGAAGATGTCTAAAGGGGCTGGAAAGATGATTCAGAGGGTAAGAAAATGTCTAAAGAAGGGGCTGGAAAGATGATTCAGAGGCTAAGAGCTCTTGCTGCTCTTCTAGAGGATGTGAAGTTCAGAGCCTTGCATCCTCATCAGGTGGCTCACAATCACCTGTAATTCCATCTCTAAGGGATTCCAGGCCTCTGGCCTTGGAAGGCATTTAAGTGAATGTACACATACCTCCCCCTAACAGGTACACACGGGAGGGGGGGAGAGAATTAAAAAAAAACCTAATTCTAAAAAAAGAAAAAGGAAAAGAAAATGTCTAAAGAATGGTGACAACAGGCCTAAGAACCAGAAGCCGGGTCTTATTGGCTAAATCCAGTACAAATGCAGACCAAATTAAATAACCTTTGTAATGGATTATAATTCGTAGAGTAAGACAGGAATCTAAGAGTCCAAGCAACATAAGCAAGGGGAAAGAAAGTGAGATGGGGAATGGGGTGTTATCACCTTAAAACACTTAGGAGTTATAAATCGAAGCAGAGTTACAGTTGTGGAACTGTCGGATTGAGGCTGCGGGCCCCCTGCAGAGTGGAAGGGCACAGCCTAAGCTTTGAGGTTCACAGATCTGACAATGAATTGTAGATCTTCTCACCAGGGAATATTAACCCAAATAACTAGCCTGTGATCCTTACAGTGCCAAGGTCACGGGAGTCAGAGGAAAGGCTGCGAGATCAGAGAGACGTGAGGGCTACCGCCTGTGCCTCTGAACCGGGCCTTTTGCTGTGAAGCACAGTCCTGGGATGATTGAAAATGTGGATGCGGTCTGCCGGCCTATGGTGGTATATCAACGTTAATTTCCCGATTGTGTGGCTCGGAATGCACCGTGACTTCTAAGTGCTCACGTGGGACAGCTTTTTCTGAAGATTCCTAGAGAGACGTCTTTATGTCAAGCCCTTGCAATTTTCTGTAAGTTTGAGAGGTTATGCACTCTCTCTCTCTCTCTCCCTCCTTCCCTCCCTCTCTCTCTCTCTCTCTCTCTCTCTTTTTCTTTGGTTCTCTCTGGTGTGTGTGTTTAAGTAGTTGATCAATTGCTTCTTTCTTCAATGTACATTGATATTTCATGATGAAATTAACTGCGCTTAGTTCTGAACTCTACACAGCGAAGAGGAGATGGGCTTTGGGAACACTGATAATGATTCACCATTTAAGCCACAGTTTCTGATCATGTTCATTACTACACACACTCAATTTTCTTTGTTAAACATATTTCTCCCTGTCTATCAGGGTTGGTGCATGAGAAAAGTTTCCAGTGAGTATGAACTCCAAATGGACACATCTCATCACACTGAAGACAATTCTTCAATGTGGTTTTTATTTTGAAAAATGCACCAGTGATACAGATTATTTCACTGTAACATTACGAATGAGACATCGCCTTGATTTAGCAAACTTCTGCTGTAAGTCCTCCTGAAACATGCATGAATAGAAGCAAATAAAAATTTGGCAAATTGTCCACTCATTTTCTTTGTTTGCATGAAAACCAACATTTCTGGGTGCTGCAGAGATGGACCAACAATCAAGAGCACTTGCAGCTTTGACAAAGGACCTGGGTCTGATTCCCAGCACCCACTTGGTCACTCACAACCATCTAAAACTACAGTTCCAGAGGATTTGATGCCCTCTTCTGGCCTCTACAGGCACAGCACACATGTGGTGCATATACATATGTACAGGCAAACACACACATTAAAGAAAACTAAATACATCTTGTATATAAAGAAAGAAAAACATCATTTCTCTCAAAGTTGAGCTGTGGCATATTTTCTGGGGAAGCTTTGAGTCACCCCCTCTGGGGGCACTTCTGATCTGTTGCAGAATTTTTTTGTGAAGAAGAAGAAGAAGAAGAAGAAGAAGAAGAAGAAGAAGAAGAAGAAGAAGAAGAAGAAGAAGAAGAAGAAGAAGAAGAAGAAGCAGCAGCTTGCGTAGGGATCAACAATGAGGTACAGGCTTTGGAAATTGGTACCATCCCTTTTATTTCTTTGCTGAATTTGTTTTATTTCTCAATGTATTATGTCCCTCTCTTTTATGTTAGCCAACTTAATAGTTCTTAATGCCAATTAGTTCAATGTTTTAGGACTTTGTACATGAAACAATCATACAATTTACACACTTTTGCATCTTGCTTTTAAAATTCAGCAAAACCTTGTGGGTATTCCTCCAAAGCAGCTGAGTCACCTTTACACAACCTTTTCTCTTGTTTTTTTTTTTTTTGTTGTTGTTTGGTTTTTGATACAGGGTTTCTCTGTGTATCTCTGGCTGTCCTGGAATTTGCTTTGTAGACCAGGTTGGTCTCGAACTCACAGAGACCTGCCTGCCTCTGCCTCCCTGAATGCTGGAATTAAAGGCATGTGCTACTGACGCCCTGCAGTTTACACAACTTTTAAAGTGAGACATAGCATTGTTTAATGTGTGTATGTCATACATTTTTCAGCCCATCCCAGGGAATACTTAATTTCCTTATTTATATATTTTGTTAAACTATGCATATCTAAACTTCTCTTCTGTATATACTCATATCCTGCTTTTATTTATTTTTTTAATGATTTATTTATTTTTACTTTGCGTGTGTGGGTGCTATGTGTGCATGTACTTCTGTGTACCACATGCATGCAGTATCCTCAGAGGCCAGAAGAGGGCATCTGAATCCCCTGAAACAGGAGTCACAGACAGTTGTGAGCTATCATGTGGTGCTAGGAACCAAACTCCAGTCCCTTGGAAGATCAGTCAGTGCTGTTGACCATGAAGCCACCTCTCCATCTTCTCCATTTCTTTTTATAGATTGGGTTTCTGGGAGCAATTGCAATATGCAACTCCACATACACAGACTCAATAATATTTCAGCAGACGAGATGATATTTTTAGATTGAAAGGTATTGAAATAAAATAGTGTCAGTCCAGTCCTATTTTTCTTGTTATTCTCTAAAAATATGAAATAAAAGTATTTGCAAAGATTTTATGTTGTATTATGTATAATAAGTTCTAGAAATGATCTGAAATATATAGAAGGGTACCCACAGATCATCTGCAAATACTAGGTTCTTTTATAGAAGAGAACCCATATCTTGATCATCTGAATGGTTTGGAGTGTGCTGAGCATCCTGGAACCAGTTCCTGCAAATAGTTGAGGAGGTAGCATACATTCAAAAGTTTGACGTCCCAGTATCATGTTTATTATGTACACATAGCAATTTATTATGTACACATAGCCTTTTATGCTCATCCTTAACAGTACTCAAGATGTTGTATAGCTTAAGGTTTTTTCTAGTCTTCTGACTGTAAAGGCATTTGCTTGCTCAGTCAACAAGTACCTGTGGACTCCTACAGACCAAGTACTGTGGTTGTCACCAGGGACTCTAACAGTAGCCAAGCTGGTCACACTGCTTTGTTCACAGAGCCCCATGCCAGCAGAGACAGACAGTAAACATAGGGCTACATGGGAAGTCAGAGGAGAGCTGATGAAAAGACAGCAGGAACAGATGTGGGGAGGGAACCTGCTACTACATAGACACCTCAAAGGCAGCAACAATCTACCCGAGACAAGCAAGTGTGGGATTGGCTCAAGGGGAGAAGAGTGGGTGAAGCTCAGAAGCTGGAACATATGTGGTGTGGGGAAGGTTGGGGAGGACAGTTATGGTCACAGAAGGCTGCCACCAATGTGCACCACAGCAACCCTGGCAAGCCACCTACAAAGACACCAATCCAGTAATTCCCTAGCCTGGGCTTGCTCAGTACCCAGGATGCTGCCCATGGCAGCAGCTGACTAAGGACACATGGAGCATAAAGAAAGCCCCTTTCCGCTCCTGTCTCCCTCCAGTGTCTCTGAACAAAGAACTGAAACCCAACCCTACACCCTTTATGTATTAAAAATACTGACTTCCCAATTTACCTTTTGTCTGTTGAGGCCAAATTTGTCTGCTCAAAGTTTTAAAAGGCCTGTCTTGTCTCAATTTCATCATTGTTTTTCTGATCAAGCCTGGAAAGGCTTCCTCTGGCTTTGGACAGTAAGTACAGACACAGGCTTTGGGGCTAGTCTGGGTCTTACTTTTGCATTCAAGCCTTTGGTCTATCTATTTGCAGCGCGCTGTAAGATGGGATCCAACTGTATTTTCTTTCAGATGACCTCTGTGCTAATACGTTTTTATTTGCTGGCATCTGCTTTTGGTTCTCTGTTCAGTCCTGCTGTCCATTTGTCCATCCCTAACTGGTGCCTAAGAGTGGATTGCTGGACTTTGTGCCATAACCTGGAGTTTTGTAAAGCAAGTATATGCACTGTTATTTTCCTTAACTTCCTTAGCTATTCTGGAAGTATTTACTCTTCCATAGAGACTTGGATATTATTCCATTAAACTGAAGAAAGACCCTCACTGAAGTTTTCATTAAAATTAGATTTACAGGCAGGCAAGATGGCTCAGCAGGTAAAAATGCTTGCTTGCTAAGCCTGTTGACCTGAGTTATACCCCTGGGTCACATGCGGTGGGAGGAGAGAACTGATTTCTGTGAGTTATTCTTTGATCTCAACATGTACCTTCACATCCATACATCCACACGTGCACATGTGTGCACCCAAACATGCACACTAAACAAATGCTTTTAAAAAGAACCTAGACACATTCTATACCTTTAAAAATATTTATAGTTTTTTATGTTGTGTGTGTTTGTGTGTCCGTGTGTAGTACGTGCACATGAGTGCAGGTGCCTGTGAATATCAGGGCGGGGGTCAGACCCCTGGAGCTGGAGTCCCAGGCAATTGTGATCTGCCTAATGTGGGTGCTGGGGATTAAACGGGTCCTCTGCAGGAAGACTCTTGATCACCGAGTTCTATCTCTACCCCCATTATTTATTGTCTCAGACTGGGGAGTTGACATTTTGCGGAATTAAGTTCTAATCCTGGAAGAATATCTACTCAGGTCTTGTTTGTAACACTCAGTACTCAGAGTATTTGCTTTACTTCTTTATATCCCTCATTCTATTGTTAAATTCATTCATTCATCCATTCTTGGACCTTTTATTACAGTGAATGGAAGCTTCTCTTGCAGTCGTATTGATGATTGCAGACTCATCGATAACTGTGAAAGAGATATTGGAGGCTTCTGTGACACCCCTCCCTCTAAGACGGAAACAGCCCAGACAGGAAGCTATTGAAGAGAGTTCTTAAAAACTATGATAAAGATGCTGAAAGACAGCTCTTCACAGTTGATGCCTTCTGGTGGGGGAGGGGTGTGAGGGATTGGGGAGTGGCTGGCCACTGGGAGTTTGACCTTGCTCCAATGAGTAGATGGGCAACACAGACTGGACTTGGTGGGGTTTTGATCAGGGTGCATTGTACAAAATTCCCAAATAATTAATAAAAATGAAAAATAGTAAGTAATAAAATATGATGATGGGGAAAAAAGAAATATGGGCTTCTGTTTTCCTGTAGCATGTGAACTATGCCAATGGGCTTAGATAGTGTTTAAGAAAAAAGTACTTACAGAGGTGTGGGATGATTAAGCGGGGCTTGACATCTTAGGACCAGCCTGGCTTGTTCACTGGTTTCTAGGTTTTAAGAGAAGGCTGATGCTGAGGCTCTGGCTGCAGGAGAGGACCACAGGGGAGGACCACAGGGAAGACTGAGTCTGTGTGTGGGAGGCCCCACACCCATGGCGTTGCCGAAGGGCTACACTCCCCATCTTGCCCTCCACTCTCCTGCCATGGATTCCCCTGGCATTAGCCAGCTGGAACTTTTGTGTGAGCCCACCTTAGATATTATCATATCTATTCTAGTAACTTAAAAAAAAAAAGACCAGATCCCTTGGGTTTTCCAGGCGTATGATTGTGCCATTGTAAACGCAGGTGATTCTGTCTCTTCCCATGTTTATAACAGTGACTTCATTTTCCTGGCATATCACTTTCCTAGAGTTGCTGAAACAAAGGATCCAAATGAAGTGGCTAAAACAGCAGAAACTTATCAACCTACAGTTCTGCGGTTCAAAATCCAAGACCAGGGCATCTGTTCACAGCTGTGCACAGCTGTGTCTCCCCCCAGCTCTTAAAGATTAGATAAATACGTCCAGCAGCAATAACTTTGTTTTCACCGATAGAAGTGCAGGTCCAACTGCCAAGTACCTGTGGATGTCACCTTATATGGAAATAGGCTCGTTGCAGAAGATCCTATTTGGCATCTTTGGTGGCTAGGAGGCATCTGTCCCAGTGCTTCCCCTGCTCTGGGGCTTTGCCAGCAGTCTTTGGTGTTTCTTGTCTTGTCTTGGCTGCCATGGCGTTGCCGAAGGGCTACACTCCCCATCTTGCCCTCCACTCTCCTGCCATGGATTCCCCTGGCATTAGCCAGCTGGAACTTTTGTGTGAGCCCACCTTAGATATTATCATATCTATTCTAGTAACTCCCTCTCCCCCCTCCTCCCTCTCCCCCCTCCTCCCTCCCTCCATCCTCCCTCTCCCCCATCCTCCCTCTCCCTCTCTCCTGTGTGTGTACACAAGTATGCATGCCACAGCACATGAGTGGAGGTCAGAGAACAACTTTTAGGAATCTTTCTCTCCCTTCGCCCGGGTCTGGGGATCAAATCCACCTCATCAGGCTTCTCCAGAAAGCTCTTTTACCAGCTAAGCCATCCTACTCGCTCTCCGTTGAAGCTTGTAAGGAACCTCCATACTGCTGTCTACAATGGCCTTCTCGGTTTATGTTCCTATCGTCTGCGCACAGTGTTCCCCTTACTCCACACCCTTGCTAACCAGTATCTGTGCCTCTCATTAATCAGCATCTCGACAAGCACGAGGCAACATCTCACTGTGGTTCTGAGAGCATCCCCGTGATGAGGAGCAATGTCAGATTGAAAAAGCCTGCCTTTTTGCTTTGCTCATTGTTTATTTGCCTTGCAGAATAAACTTTTCCAGTCTGACATGCTGTCACTTTTTTTTAAATTTAAAATACACCTGCATGTGGAGGTCAAAGGACAACTTTGAAGGAGTCCATTTCCTCCTTCCAACGTGTAAGTCCTGGGATCTTACTTCAGGTCACCAGACTTGGCAGCAAGCACCTTTACCACTGAGCAATCCTTCCACCCCCATTTGTTTATTTTTGTTGCCTATGTGCTAGCTTTCCATGCCTTAACAACAGCAACAGTAGTTGCTGAGCCCCACATCTAGGAGTGTTTTACTTGTGTTCCTACTAGCAGCTCTGTGCTTTCAGGGTTACATGTAAATCTTTAGTTTGCTTTGTTTATTTTTGTGTGTAGTGTAGCAGTGCAGTTTAGTTCTTCTTTGAGACTCTCTTCTACCAACACTTTGCACTGTGGAGAGCATGGTAGGGACAGAGTGAAGTCCTGAGTGAACAGGTATTGTTGATATTGGCATGGCTGTGTGAAGAACCCCAGTGCCTCAGCCCATGCAAGCAGATGAGTCTCACAGGGATGGTAGACCTTCCTTGGGTTCAAGTGCAAAGCAGACAGTGTTTGCAGAAATTGCCCAGCATGGCTTTCTCCCCACAGTATTTATAACCTAAGACTGCTCCCCTGCAGAGCCCCTCCTAATGAGATGAGTTAAGCCTGTCTCTTTATTCAGTTGTGTATAACGAACTATGAGCTTTCAGGGTGTTTTAACTTCTCTGTAAGTTGAACCTAGACCCCTAAACCTAGCTGTGTCCATGTGTCCATTGTTTCTTTGGTGTCTGTCCTTTCTTCAGTCCTTCACTGCCTCTTGTCAAGATTCCAGAAGCCAGCCTGTTCACAGACACAGTAGACCATCTTTTCTCGCAGCGTGTTCTTTCAGTCTGCTGAAGCCATCTGTGCACATATGTACAGGATCATTTCTGACCTTCTATTCTGTAGCACAGATATTTATGTTCTGGTATTTATGCTGTGGAATAATCCCTTTTTTTTACTGTGAAGATTTGTCTCTGTGGTTGGTTTAATAAAGATGCTGGCTGACCAATAACTGAACAGGATAAAGTTATGTGGGAGAAGTCAAACTGAGAATGATGGGAAGAAGGGTGGAGTCAGGAGAGATGCCTGCAGATGCAGAGAAAGCAGGATGCGTAGAAAATGAGGTAATGAGCCATGAGCCGTGTGGCAGAGGGTAGATAAGAAATATGGGTTAATTTAAATGTAAGAGTTAGCTAGTAATAAGCCTGAGCTATTGTCCGAGCATTTGTAATTAATACTAAGCCTCTGTGTCAGTTATTTGGAATCTGGCAGGAGGGACAGAAACTTCTGCCAACAAAAGGATCTTCTGTTCCCTTTAATTTTCTCTTTGATCTAACGATTATCTGAGATCGTGATTATTCATTTACAAGATTGTAAATTAACACTGAACTATTCATAACATAAATCTGAATATAATAATTTTGTCTGTAAATAATGCTTTTAAAAAGATTTGTTTATTTTTATTTTATGTGTTTTTGCCTGTATGTATGCAAGCATACCACATACGTGCAGTGCCTTCAGAAGCCAGAAGAAGGTACTGGAGTTACAGACAGTTGTGAGGTGCAACATAAGAGCTGGGAATGAAAGCTGGGTCCTCTAGAAAACAGCCAGTGTTCTTTACCATAGAGACATCTCTCCAGCCTTGATACATACTTTTTGATTTTAAAATATTTTTTAAATGTGACAAGTAGGACATAATATAGCTTTTTTCCATAAGTGATTCACATATTAGAGGGAAAAAAGTATATTCTCTGTGTGAGATATATAAGGCTCAATTGGAATTAAGTTTACTGATTATCTGGTTGATTCCTCCATGTACTTGGTCTGTCTTTAGTGGCTATCTATCCCACAGCTGTGGGGCTTTTGAAACCGACTTTTCCTGTTGTTGCTTACCCTTGCAGGTTAGATAGTTAACTGTTTCATTGCTGGGACATACAGTTGTGACTGCTGACTCTTATTTCCGAGCTCTCTCACTATCATCACACACATCTCCTTGCATGATTTGTAATTTGCTATCTAGAATACCAGCTTGTGATATTAATACTATCATGCCAATGTTTTGAAGTATGCTCCTTTTCTTTTGGATCATTAATATTTCCAGTGTTTCTACCTTACTTTGCTTCTCACTCTTTCTTGCAAGTAACATTGAGCTAAGTTTTGTTGCTCAACCTGATTCTTGGTCTTTTCTTATGGTTTCTTGGTATTTCTAATCATATCATAACTGGTATTCTGGATTCTTGTCCTTCTGTGTTAGTATTTATCTTAAATCTTATTTATTTTTGTTTATGTGTATTGTGTGTGCCTGTTTGTCTGTATGTGCACCATGTGTGTGCAGTACCTGTGGAGGCCAGAGGAGGGCATTGGATCTATTGGTGACTGTGGCGTGTGGGTACTTGGAACCCAACCTGGGTCTTCTGCAAGAACATCAAATGCTTTTAACATCTTAACAGTCTCTCCTGTGTTTATTTCTTTTTAAGTTGAATTATAATAGGCTTTATTTTTCCATGGTTAACACAGAACTTCAACTAAATATTTCTAACCAAGTAATGGTTATTGACTTTCCCCCAGAACTCTTAATTGGGGGTGTATTTATAAACTACTGTTTGGAATGAAAATACCAAGACATTTCTCTCACTGAAGTGTACTGTTTCTGCTCTCATTTAGTAAGGTGAAGCCATTTCCAGGATGTTTTGGGTTACTTTCTAATTTTTGTTTTGGTAGGGTTTAGAGTTTATTCGTTAAGTATAAGTTTATAAGTATAAACAACACAAAATGAAAAGGGAAATTGGGTTGGAAAGGTGATGAAAACTGCCTTGAGTAGTTCTTCAGGAGAAATCAAGTTTGCAACATTGTTTTCCTAGTCTGAAACATCTGTTCTTCTCCATTTGCTCAGGTATGACTTGACATCTGTCCATCTCCATCTGCTTAGGTATGATGTGACATCTGTCCATCTTACATCTGCTCAGATGTGGTGTGACATCTGTCCATCTCTGCCTGCTCAGGTATGACGTGACATCTGTCCATCTCCATCTGCTTAGGTATCAATGTGACATCTGTCCATCTGTATCTGTTCAGGTATGACATGACACCTGTTCATCTCCATCTGCTCAGGTACGATGTAACATCCTCAGCAAAGTTTTTTCATGTTAAAGTTATACACTTACCAGTTCTATTTCTCATATTTGCCCTCATGGTTGCTGTTTTAAGTGGGCCCTCTGCTTCCATGATACTGGATTACTATAGTTATAAAGGAAAACAGCAGAGTATTTCATAATCATCACACATCATATAAATCATAACATTGCTTATAATTACTCTCCCACTATGTCTTGGGATTTTTAGATAGACAATTATATACTGTGCCAGCCATGATGATGACCAACATTATATCTGTAGTGTTCTTTTTCTTGTCTCATAACAATGATTACACCTGCAGCATAGTACAGAATAATTACACTTTAGCCTGGTGGTCGTGGCGTATGCCTTTAATCCCAGCACTCAGAAGGCAGAGGCAGGCAGATCTCTGTGAGTTCAAGGCCAGCCTGATCTACAAGAGCTAGTTCTAGGACAGGCACCAAAACTACAGAGAAACCCTGTCTTGAAAAACCAAAAAAAAAGAAAAAAACAAAAAAGAAACAAGAATAATTGTGCTTGGAGGATTCTTGCCTTATTCCTAACTTCAGGTCAAACACCTTTAGTGCTATTAATTCTATTAATTAATAACCTGTTGCATTTGAATATATATACATATTTTATATGATTTTGACAAAGCTTTATTTTGTAGCTTTCCCCCCTGACAGTTATTTTCTTTTATTAGTACATCTTGCGGTGTCAATATATTATATTGAGAATGACCTAAGGTTTCCTTATCTTGAACTGCATCTGTCTGGTTTTGAGATATGCTCATCATTTCAAATGTGTATAAAAGACACCCCAAATGTGGTGCTTTAAAAAAACAAATATGAAATACATCTTGGTTGCATTGAAAAGTGTCAGATAAGCTAATAAATGTTCTCAGAGAAGAAATGCTTTGTGATCCAGCAGGTCTTGGAAGCACAACTCTGTTGGAGAGTCACAATATTCTTTGTATAGAGGCTCTGAAAACTGCTGCAGGGATGAAGCCCACTGCTTCTACTCAGTCTTTCTTAAACCGCTTTGGGCACTGGGCACAGTCTTAAGAAGGAAGAGAGACAATGAACTCTTTAAGTGCTCCCAAGGTCTGTCTTTAAAGAAATATCAGCATTGGAAATGCCGTTTTGAGCACAGAAACACTTCCTGCAAATTATTTATAGTGGCAAAGATTAAGAAACAATAGGACATGTCTCGGTAAATTATAATGGAATGGAACCTTCTGCAGTCAGCCTGATGTGTGCAAAGATTTTCTTAATGCTGTGAAATGCGTTCATATTATCTGGAAAGTAAGATAAAAATATACTATGTGATCACAGCAACATTAAAACTAAACCAACGATAGAAAACAGAAAACAATAGCTAGAGATCAACTTACCAAGATACCAAACTGTTATCCTGGACAGTGCTTAAAATTTATTTCCCCCATTCCCATTTTAAAAGCATTTTTATTTCGAGAGAAATGGCAATGTCAAAACAATGGAAACCTGCTTCCACCCAAAGGGAGTACCAAGGTGGGAGTTTGGCAGATGGAGATCTGTCGTGGGGATGTGGGAGCACCAGCCTCTGTTTAAATTCTTCTTTGTCCTCATGTCTGGGCTAGTGATGCCCCTAGTGTGGTTTTGAGTGTGAGCAGCCTCCAGCACAGTTCATCACTAACTTCCAACTTTGCACAGCAGGCTGCTACACTGCACACTCACTGTCTGTTTTATTCCTGTCCTCACTCATCCTTGAACTCTCTCCCATCTGACCGTAGGCTCCTACGAAGATGGCGGCAGCATCTGATGAACCTCTATGTCCCACTGGCAATCACCATAGGCTTCATGCATGACCTATTCCAACAAATGTTGGCCTAAATCCTAAAATAGCTGAAGTAGTATCTCTCTTTTTAGGTGCTTGCTTAAGTCATCCTTCCCATCCAGGATCAAGCACAGAGTATGTGATCGCACCATGACAGTTCCAAGAATAAGCCTGAGAGACCATTAGTGTGATGGTAAGTGACAGCTTCAACTCAGCATATTTATCAATACAATTACATGAAGGATTATAGAATTTCTCATCTCTTCTAATATAAAGAAGACTTTGTGATCCAATTTAAAGCCTGAAGGGTTTAAACATTACTCAGGCCTTGTATCTTTACCAAAATGGTGGGGTGGGGCTTTTTCTGCCTTCAGCATCAATAGACTAATCCAGAATGCACTTAGTCACTACATCATAATGGATTATTTTTATTTTCTCTGTCAAATGAGAGAAAGCTGAGTTGTCCTACAATAGCAATTTTGATAAGTAATAACTTGATCATGAGAGCAAGGTGTCATGGGCTAAGTTTTCACCGCACATCAGACACTAGCTGTAGGCCATGTGTGTGTCATTCTTGTAGTTCGACTCCCACTCCAGGTGGTGATTTCTGTTGAAACAGATGAGCAAGTGAGATTCAGAGAGGGTAACTCCAAGCATGGGACATACAAGCATTAAGTCTACAGAAGCCCAGGAATTTGGGGCAAAAGCCAACTTCCTTCAAAGCCAAACCACTTGTGCCAGCTGCATGGGAAAACTTGAAATTAGTGTATGAAATACACAGTACTTACTCAGAATGACAAGGAAAGAATAGGTCCCATTGGCTAACCCCAAAGCTGGACTTGACACAGGCAGAATTTTCTTGCCCTCTTACTAAAGATCAGGGCATTGTATGAAGGTTAAAAGTGGGGACTCTCATGACCACCACCCAACTGCAGCCCAAAGCTACTTCAACCCCATCTGCAGCAGGTCCGAGCTTGGAACTCAAAGCACCTAGGCCCCACTCTCTTGAGAGCAGTGGCAGTCATGGCCTCCTTTCTTCCGTTTCTTGTCTCCTTTAGTCCAGTGCTCTCTCTGCTGTTCTCAGTACCAAGAGGACTTGAAATTATCTGTGTACCCTGCATCAGTCAAGCTACCCAGACGCCTTGCAGCTGAATGTATTGTCAAGCATCATTTTGTGAAAACAGTGACAAAAATTTGGCTCTTGGCTTTTGCTCCCCCCATCCCCTTTGGCTTTAAACTGGCCTTTTGGTTTAATCAAACATCTCTATCGTGGAGGTTGGATGATATTTCCTGTCATTCTTCCTGAAGCCAGCAAATGATCCAGGAATAAAAATTAGCAAGTTCTCTCTGGCACTGTGTCAGGCCTCACTGGATCAGGTTCAGGGTCACCCTTAGCTAGATAATGAGTTTGAGGCCAGCCTAGGCTACGTGGTGCCATGTCTCAAAAAAAAAAAATGAAAACAATGAAATGGGAAGGGAAAGAAAAGAAGCTAGCTCTGTGATGCATCTTGCAGCTGAGGGTCACATCTACCCTAGAACCCAGTAGTGTTGCTGATGAAGCCCCGTTGTCCTAAGAAGCTTCTGACCCCAGAATGGAAGCTCACACCCACATTCTCCAAGAGCTTCCAGCCCTGTGGTATTTATTAGTTGGCTTCAAATTACTGCAGTCAATAAAATTACCATTGTTGGTTCTCACCTTTCAGAAAATTTGTGTGAGTTAAACACTTTGGCAATATTTATTTATTCTGCCATCTGTCTCACTAGCTACACATTCTCAACAGCCTGGCCCAGAAAGCTCTCCCAAAATCACCTGAGCATCATAAAATTAGTCCATGGCTGTCAGAGGAGCGCATGGAGAACACAGCTGCTGTCCTGCTGCCTGATTTAATGAGATTCTGAAAGCATGGGGATGAGGATGCTGTCCCTTGGTTACCATGGAAACAGAGGTGCTCAGAGCAGGTGTCAGCAGCATCAAAATCAAGAGGAATCAGCTGATGGCTCGTCATCTGGGGAGGCGTGGACCACGCCCTGGCGGCTGCAGTACTGGATATTCGCTGCTCCTCACAAACAGACCTAACACTTTCCAGAATTTTTTCTGAACATATTGTGTTGCCATATAAACTTTGTCAGCCTGGAGGATTTACATTTGAGGATTTCAAAATTAGAAGTTTGAAGCGCTTCTGTTCTTTCAGATCTCAATTAATTGGCGATCTGTTGTTTTGTATGAAAAGAAAGAAACAATATACCATCAACCCTGCACCACCTCCCTCCAATCTGGGGAATTAGTTACTCTTCTCCACATTGCAACAAAGTATCTCTCTCACAGGAGAATTTGAGGGTGGAAGTTTTTATTTTGTCTCCTAGTTTCAAAGACACTTCAATTCTTCTCTGTGAGAAAGGTTAGGTTATGGGAGCAGCTCTGCCTGAAACGGGCAGGAGCAAGGTGCAACTGCTTGTTCTCATGAAGGCAAACAGGAAGCACAGAACACAATCTGGGACCACATGAGGCTGTAATTGTCAAAGCCTCACCCAAAAACCCACTTCCCATGGCCGGCCCTACCTCGCAGTAGCTCCACTATACCTAGTCACAGTGACACCTGTTGGGGTCCCAGTGTTCATACACATGAGCCTGGGGGGGGCATGTCACCTTTAGACCATACTGCTGGGTGTATTTGATTTTATTTAAACTTCTTAAGAGGAAAAATTTAAAGTGCAGAATAGAGGACCTGGTGCTTCTGGCAAAAATCTACCTTTTATAGTGTTAAAGCTGGCTTTTCTCCTAAACTATGCTATCTACATGAAACAACATAATTTGTAAATATTAGTCTAGTTAGTGCTTTGAGTGAGGTCTCAGGTTCCACATCTCTTGGAAAGAATAAAGAAAGCTTTAATATAAAATTGGAGCTTGTCCCAGCTCATTCTACATTCATGGAATTGCTTGCAAGTGATACAGTAAGGATGGAGTAATGAAGGCATCAAACAGAGATCTTACTAAGGGAATGGAGGCATGAACATCGGTCTGCAAAACTTTCAGTTTGAAGCTGGGGAAATGGCTCAGTGGATAAAACATTTGTTGGGCAAGTGTGGCAACCTGAGTTCAAGTCCGCAGCACCCAGATGTGGTTCCGTGAATGTGTAACCAGAGAGACTGGAGACAAACAAAGGAGTCCCTAAAGCCCAAGAGCCAGCTAGCCTGTCGTAAAGCGTGAGAGACATCTACCTCAAGCAAGGTAGAAGGTGGGAAGTCACACCCAAGCTTGTCCTCTGACCTCTATACAATGGTGTGGCACTTGCACACAGATGCACACACAGACAGAGACACACACACTAACACCCACTATATGCACATAATACACACACACAATTAAAAAATACCAAGATTAGCAAACCAAAAACCAAAACAAACAGCAACAACAACAAAACCCAACAGCCCCAAAACCCAAACCAAAAATGAAAAACCCCATGTGTTCATTAGGATGAGTCTGTAGCTCTGTATCCACGCTGTCTGTGCAAAGGGCCAAGGAGCATGCATTAGCCAATTAACTTAGAGGAAATAAGGCCACACATATGCTATTTCATGTAGAAAAAGAGCAAAGCGTTCTGTTCTTCTGCTTTTCGGTTGAACTGACACATACTCTTTGTTCTCTAGAATGTGATGATTTAGGCCAAAAAAAAAAAATCTGCTTTCTGAACAATTCAGATAATTGCCTTTACCTCCACACTTAGCTCAAGTGGAAGAGGTTTGACTTCAAAAGGCAGGTGGTCAAATTAGAGTCGGGTTCTGATGGGCTTTATTTTAAGCTCTTTTCTGAAAAAAAAAAAGATATTTACCACTTAATTAAACATCAGATGCAGTTTGGAAACATGACAGACCTGCAGGCACGCTGGATATCTTTAGACATTAAGTGAAGGATAGAAAGATTGTTTTGAAGTCTGCGGGGGAGTCATTTGACGTGCTTGGCTTTGTGCATAGGAGTTGTCCAATCAGGCGTTCTTGTCAAGCCAACGGTACAGGTTCCATGATGGAGGAGAGCTCAGGAACCCTAACCCGAGGAAGAGTGCGCCCAAAGTGACGCTTGTTATGTGACTGCGACTCCGTGGCTGTCAGCCTGTGTCAGGTCCCTCGGTGCCAGTGTCCTGCATCGGCTGGAATTACAGCCGGCATTTTGTGGGAAGCACTGTTGACGCAAACAAGTGTAGCCAAAGTCAGGGCATAATAAGAAATTAAATGAAACTGCTTAAAGGAAACAGTGCTGCCGTTAGACCTGCCTCCTGAATAGAGCATGAGCTGCGTTCTCCTGCTCCAATGTGGCTGAACATTCTCTCAGGTCTCAGGTAGTGCTTGTAGCATAGAACAGCTTTCTGCGCCCACGTGATTTGAGCATCCCAACCGTCTGCCAGGAAGGGTCCATACTTGAAAGTGAGTTGCTGGCAGCCTGGTTTAAGGGACCACAGTGCCAGCATTGCTGTGCAGGGTGGTGTGTGCCACCGAGGCTGCAGGACAGAGCAGAGTCTGAGGGCAGACCCTGGGTTCAGAGGACCTGACAAAGAGAAAGCGGTGACAAGTCTGTAGAAGAGCCAGAAGTTGTTGATTGTTGGAAATATACAGTTATTTCTGGAAGGGACCCCAGAGTCTAGCTGGCCTTTGGGCCTTGGTTCTTGTGATGATTATTCATAAATCCAGGCTAGAGGTGAATCATCAGGGGAGCTTCCCTGAAGATGGATGCTCAAGCCTTGCTACTCAGTCTCCCCACTTCTGTTGGTGGAGATTGTTGCTTACCCCCGGAGCACTGCCTACCCCCAGAATGCTGCCTACAGAACCTCTGACTGCAGGGCAGACAGCAATGCAATCAGGAAGTCACAAAGGCCACCCTAGCCATCAGAAACAATGGCCAAATGGCTCCAACTCTGCTGTGTCATTGTGATGATGTCCTGCCTTCCATGTGCCTGGAAACTTGACAGATGAAGAAGATGGGAGTCAGCTGTGAGTGTGGCTGTGAGCACTGGGCATGCTCTGCTGATGAGTCCCTCAGCTCAGCACACAATCTCTAGGTTAGAGACCCAGCCACATTCGGCTGGGCCTGAGTGCTGGTCTAGTCCAGCTTGGGCCTGACAAGGCCCTCTGCCATATGCATTTTAACGGTACTTATTTTTTTAGCTCTAGAGTCCTGTAGTCTTTGTCCCATCCTCCCTCCCAATTTTGCCTGCTTGTGAGGAGGAAGCAACAGCAGACAATATGTAAATGAACATATTGCAACTCAGTTTGTAAATAACAATGTCACTTTATAAAGCAGCCCGTGGATTTCTTAGTCATCATGAGGGGGATCCTGGCATCCATGGGATTTTTGTTTGTTCCTTTAGGGGATTTTTGTGGTGGCTTGGTTTTAAAACACATTTTCAATTTATAGCCCACTCTAGCCTTGAAGTCATGGCAATCCTCCTGTCTCAGACTCACAAATGGCAGGGTTACAATTACAAGCCATGATGCTCACATTTTTCCCTGACCCCATCTTAGGAATGAAACCCAGGACCTCATGTGTGCTAGGCAAGCGCCCTACCCTGGACTACAAAGCTACTGAAGTCTGATACCAGACTGCATGTGACTGGGAGCCATCCAGTTACGACCTAGTCTTTCTTTGTCACCATGAACACTCCCACCTGTGAGGGCTGAAGACCTCCCCTCCCAAAATGGTTCAACTCCTCAGGGGGAACTCTCTCCATGGCACTCCCTGTTCCCCCCCAACTCTTTCCCTGCTGCAATGTGAGCTGCCTGGCCTCAGATCAAGCTGTGTATCACTCTCAGACTCAATAAGAGAGGTCTTTTTTTGTCTGCTGTAGTTTCCTACTGGTTTGGGCTCTCAAAGCCAAGTGTGGTGTGACACAAGGCCTGGGGTGCAGTGTGTGCAGAGAGGCCTAAGTAAGGTGATAGGGGAGGTAAAGAAAGACTTGTCATTCCTGAGCGTGCCCCATAGCCACTCTGACTGGGGTCAAACTGAAGTCACTCAGGAGCTATACCTTCAGAGAAGGAAGTGGCCTTCATTTTCGGGCACAGCAAGCCATAAAGATTCTCTGGGAGGGGCACACTTCAGAGGCCGAGGCTGACAAATAGCCTTGGTCACCAGAGGGTGGTGACTGGGCCTGCTGAGCACCTGAACAAACAAACGCTTTGAAGTCACCCTTATCTACCGCTTGTCCTCTGGGCTACACATCCATTCGTCTAAGTGTCTCCCCAGAATTTACTGCTCCTGTCCAGAGAGCCGTTCATCCTGCCAGTCCAGACCGAAGCTACTGCCCTTCTTTTGCCTTACCTCCTATTCCCTTCCTTTTTCTTCAAAAAGAAGAAGAAGAAGAAGAAGAAGAAGAAGAAGAAGAAGAAGAAGAAGAAGAAGAAGAAGAAGAAGAAGAAGAAGAAGGAACGGAAAAAAGAAAGAAAGAATAAGAAAGGAAGGAAGGAAGTCGGTTTTTATCCCATTTATTTATTCCTGTGGAGGAGGTTGGATGTAGTGGTTGCGTCTTTACAACACCCAGGTTGGCCATGAATTTAAGATACTCCTGCTTCTGCCTCCCAAGTACTGGGATGACATCAAACTTTCTGTTCTTTGTCTAAACTATATTGACATTATGCTTTCAACAGCCCTTTGCCTTCACCCACTGAATATCCCATATGTGTACAGAATTAGCAGAATGCTTACATTTTTCTCTTATTAATCTTCTATTACCTGGGTTCTGGAATCTAGCCAAGGAGCCGCATAAGAACTGAGGGACGGATGTGCTCTCTCTCTCTCTCTCTCTCTCTCTCTCTCTCTCTCTCTCTCTCTCTCTCTCTCTGCCTGTCTGTCTCTCCTAAACACACACTCATGGAGATACAGAGCAGAGAAGAAACGAAACAGGAAAGCCAATGGAGGCTGCATGCTGCCAGGGCCCTCTAGGATCTTCGTGGAACCTGCCTAGAACGGGTCAGGAGTAGACAAGAACCTGGCTGTATAACCACCAAGCCCGTCTCTCAGTTGCACACAGTCCTGTTGGGCCACGTCCCTGAAGTTCCTTAACTGCCTGCTAGAAGGCTAAGCACAGGCTGGAAAGGCTAGAGGAGACCGAGAGATGGCTATAGGGGTGGAAACAGAGGCTGAGCCCCCCAGATGCACACGGTCCTCCTAGCCCACCACCCACTGACATGGGCAAACCTCATTTGACAGCCCTGTCTCTCGGCTCCATGCAGACGTCCCTCTGGCTGTGGTCTATTTGCCTTGCTCATTCTCCCCATCATTTCATTCACAAAGGAAGTGGACTTCCCCAGATGCATTCTGAGTACCTCTGGATCAGGTACTCAGGAAAATGCTCTGGATCGGGCAGTGGAGGTGGGGATGGACACAGTCTGGCTCCTAAGGAATTTTCCTCTGTGTGGTTTCCCTTGTGCACATCCTTCCTTCTGAATGCTAGCTGTAGACCCCTCTGTTAAGCAGGCCACCTTCCACTTAGTTCTTGTCTCTCCTGCTCACCTCTAAGCCGAGATCTTACTAATCATCCCAGCCACACTTTCCCCACCATCCCATACTGCCTTGCTATGCCACGTGTCTGGAGAACACAAGTAGAACCTGTGCTGGCTTTGTGCCATCCCCTGACTGGCCCTGGGGACATTGCACACTGAAATGGGAGCCCGTTGACGGATGATGCCTGAGAAGCCTGGGGACTGTCCTTAGGGTCCCGTTTCCATCTCTCAGGGGCACTGAGTTTGAATCTTGGCTCTCTTTGTGTGTATGTTTGCCCAGTGCTTCATGGGATCCTCTGTTCTTGCCAGGTGACCCTGACACCCCTGTGCTAGGTTTTGTTAATGTGACACAAAAAGTCACCTGGGGAAGGGAAACTTCAGTTGAGGAGTTGCCTCTATCAGATTGGCTTGTGGCACTTTGGTGGGGGCATTTTCTTATTTGCTAATTGATGCAGAGGAGCTCAGCCAACCGTGGGTGGTGCCATCCCTAGGTAGTGGCCCTGGGATGTCTAAGAAAGTGTTAGCTATAGGGGACAAGCCAGTAAGCAGCGCTCCTCCATGGCCTCTGCTTAAGTTCCTACCCTGACTTCCTTCAATGATGGACTATGATCTGGAAGAGAAAGCCAAATAAACCCTTTCCATCCCAAGTTGCTTTGCTCATGATGTTGATTACAGCAACAGAAAGCAAATGAGAACATCCCCCACCACCCGTCCCAGCTCAGCCACAGAGAAAACTGAAGGCCCCAGGCTCCAGTCCCACAAACAGCCTGGAGATGTCTCCCCTCCTCCTCATTTCCCCAGTGCCAAGGAAATCTGCCATAGACAGTGTGTATGGAATACTGGAAGCCATCTCCAGGTGCCACTTCCCCTTATTCTATGGCAAACCTACGTCATGGGGCCTAGTATGACCGCCATTCACAGAGAAAGAAACTGAGGTACCAAAAGGCCCAGACATTGGTTCAGGGCTGTGAATGTAGCACATGGCAGAGAAAGGATGAAACCAGCTTAGTCACTGGGGCGTTAGCTCAGGCTTGCCCCTTCCCACACTGCTCTCTCTCCTCCACTAGCAGCCTCACTCTTGCCCACTTCCTTCCCATCAGCTAAGGCCACAGCCATCTACTCATGTTTAGATAATCCTGGCTCCCCCTCTCTTTTTTCTTTCTACTCTCTCTTCTCCTCTTGTTTCATATTCCTGCTGTCATGGTCACTGAGACCCTGCCTCCTCTCCTTGACCCCACTCAGCCCACAGCTGTCATCCTTTTCCCCCTCACCCAACAGCATGGTCTCCACCAGGCGGCCTCAGTCATTATCTTTGCATGCCATTGGCCTTAAATAGATGTGTGTGCCGAGTAAACAAAGAGATGTGGAAATAAGCAAGTATACACAGTCTTACAGGGAAATCTAATTTCCCACCGCCGGACTGCTTGCCTCACGCGGTCACATCCTGCTCTGTCCAAGTCCTGAGACCTGTGCTGGGATCTCATGCCCCACTACTCCACAGCTCCAAACTAGTTCTTTTGTGGTGTCTGGTGATGGGCACAGCATGGCTGGAGGACCCCTGCTCCAGGTACACTAGATAAGCTATCTTCTTACAAGCTATTAGCCTTCAAATTAAACCTAGGATTTGCACCTTTGAAAACATCCACGTATACAAAGGAAAAGAAACTGTTATCTCTGGCATGAGATGGCGCTTAGGCCTTCACCTGTCATCGCTGGCTGTGTGATAATTCCCCTTTTCAACCAAGCTGTTGTTAAAGTCGCCAAACAGAACAAAAGCAGGAGCCACGGAGGCGGAAGCCACAGATGCGTGCTCTGATGAGCTTCTGCTGACATCTCGGAGAGCGATGATCTGCTTCCTCCACTCCTACTTTTTGGAACAAGGAAACCTTATTTAACTGCTTCTCCGCGAAATGTGGATGAGTGCATGCTTCCCCCCTTCTGTGAAAATGCTCAGTGTTTCACATTCCGGGTAATTAATAACTCCAGTTCTTTCTGTTTATGTGCCAGTGTGGCATTTACACAGCCCTGCATGTTCTTTAGCACATTTGACTTGAACAACATGACAGAAGTGGGCAGGATATTCAATGCATCGTTCCTTCCATGGGTACCTCATAGGAGCCCAGTGCCAGGCTGGGTGCCATGGGAACCAGAAGATAGTTTGGCAAGGATGCTGCCACTCTGGGGTCCCTCCTGGGCTTCTAGAGGAGATAAACCCATGGAACAAGCTACACAGCACCAAGTGATGTGACATGAGCTCACGAAGTCCTGGAAGCCAAGAAGCAAATCATCATTTGTAGGCTGTATGCCAAGAAGAAGGACTGACAGGATTCCAGGGACACGAGACATTAGACAGCAAGGTCACAAAGTGCATTTGGAAATTGAGAGCAGAGTTAGGGATTGGAAGATTATATCGAGTTATTCCAGACCACCAGGGTCCCTTGAAGGTGGACAAATTTGGACCAGATCTCACTTGCCAATAGGACTTCATATGATCTCTTTGAAAAGCATGTTGAGTCAAGTGTAAATTCTTGGCATCCTTGGAGAGTTTTGTGACACCATGAGAATGTCAATCTACACAGACTACACTTGACAAAAGGCTTTCTTTACCTCTAAGACTTGGTCTCATTCCATATTAACTTCAAGGCTGCGTCTCCTTCTTTAGTTTTAGTTGGCCTGTTTTGTATTATAGTTTGGATGCTGAATGTCCCCGCAAAGACCCTTCTGTTGAAGGATGGCAATGCAGAGAGATGGTAGAATGTTTGAGAGGTACTGCCTACTGGGAGTCTTTAAGTCACAGAGGATATGCCATTTGAGGTGACTGTCGTATCTGGCCCATCATCTTTCTCACTTCCATTTGTTGATGCCACCACTCAATAGGTGGCACCTTATCAGAGTCCCAAAGCAATGGACTGACTCAATCTGGGCTAGAGCTTCTAAAACTGTGAGCTAAATAACCTTTCCTCTTTGTAAGGTGATAGTCAAAAGTATTGCATTACAGTGACAGACTGCTTACACATTTGATTGAAATAAAGCTATACAGTCTCATTATAAATAATTTGTAGGCTGATAAGGTGACTTAGTGGGAGAAAGCAATTGCCAACAACAAGCAAGTCTAACAACATGGGTTTTGTCCCTGGAACCTAGGATGGACAGAGATGACCAACTCACAAAAGTTGTCCCTAACTTCTACACATACCATGGCAGGTGCATAATTGTATACACACACACACACACACACACACACACACACACACACACTGAATAAATACCACAAAAAATTAAATAGATAAATAAAAATGTGGCTGACATAATGGCTAGTTGGGCACATTTCCTTATAGACTTTGCATATCTGTTTATTTTTAACATCAATAAACAAATATTAATACACAATTTGGATCCCTTTTCCACTGTTATTAAAACACTCAAGGAGGAATTAAAAGGTTTTTTGTTTATGTGTGTGTTTGTTTGACTCAGTGATAGAGTACTTGCTTAGCATGCAAGAGGCCCTGGGTATTAAATAAGGAAAAAGAGAACAAAGCAAAAATAAAGACAAAAGTAAGTCTAAACTGGCACTGTTGGATTGTATGGTAGCTCAGCTTTCCATCGTGTTTGACACTTGGATTGTTCAATTCCTAGGCAAACCTAATTAAAGTTGAAAGAAGGACTGGAGAATGCTGACCTCGTGGTGGGATGTGTTAGCATAGATTCCTCAGAAGGGAGTCATGTGACTAGTGAGAATGGCATCAAAAGTCCTAGATTTGCACAAAGAAGTGGCTCTCTAGGTTGTCCTTCTAGTTACTCCCCAAACTAAGAGATTGGAAGTGACAGCCAGCTTGCCGTCCCTGACATTTCTGTGAGTCAGGGCTTAGCTGGCCAGTTCTCCGGCCCTGAGACGTTGAGGAGAAAGGTTTTGTGGTAGTGTTAAGACACCAGCTGGTGAGAGAGCCCAAATGTATGTCCCATAGACAGAGTCGTCTGAAAGGCTAAACCCAGCAAACACTCTGACTTTCCCATATGCTTTCTGGAGTTCTTTCCTGTGTCTCTGTCCCAGGATGATCCGACTCCTTACAGAGCAGTTCCTGCCTGATACCACAAGTGAGCCATGGGTCGCAAAGGCAGGGTGGAAACTTCCAGTCTCATGAGGGCAAGTATATCTTCCCTTTCCTTCACACTTTGTGCGGACACATAGCCCACCCGTTTCAAGGTGGAGGGGCTGAGACTATTTCTTGATGGAGAGAGTGTCAAAACAGTTTGTGGCCACCTCTTATTTACCAAGTTGCCAATGAATATTACAAAAATATTTATTCCCTAACTATTTTGAAGCTGAGATATGGTAAATCAGTGTACTAATTCCAGACTTAACAATTTCTCACAATCTTTTAGTCATTTGAAAACCCCCCACGCCGACTCTGAGTCCTGATCTTTTATCGTCGTTAGATCTGCCCCTTACCTGAGGTGCTGCACAGGGTATTGGAATTGGAGCCCTTCTTCCTCTTTGGTGTCACAGCCATTTTGCAAGCCTGTGATGGCTTCTCAGATATCCTGGTGAGGGGCAGAATCTAGAGTGCTTATTTAGCATCAGGCCTGATCTGCAACTCCTCTGCACACACTGTTCCTCATCGTGCTCATCTTCCGTCAGCCCAGGGAGCACATATTAAGGAAAGGCTGGGTTCTAGGTTGCTGAGATCATAAGGCAAACTTCAACCAAGCAAAAAGTCAGGCATCTTCTGTGCACCATTCAGTGCCAGTTTAAAGCCACGAGTCCCTGGCACCGTTGCTCAAGGGCAAAAGGATGCTGCTCGTGAGTGGGCAGCATGCCGCACTATGTGGGAATGAGGACAGGCAGCCAGGGGCTCGTGCATGTCCTGCCGTATTTGTTAAACAAACCTTCCCCAGTATGGAAACAGCTGTCAGTCCTGCTCTTACAAGCCTGGGGTAACAAGAGACCTGCAGTCATTCATCCATCTTTGAGAAGCATCATCTTTCTGACCTTCAGGTTTTTAAAGGCACAGTCTACCACCACCCCAAATACAGAGGAAGGGAAGGCACTGACATTGATGTATGGCTCGTTCCTCATACAGAAATAAATGTTATTCCTCGAAATGGGAGCTGTACATGGTGACTAGAATAAGTGCAAGTGCTGAGTGCTAGCTTCCTCCCTTGTCTAAAGGTGATGCCCTATCCTATCCCCATCAGCATGAGTGACTCTTTCTCCCTTTGAGTGGAGGAAGATTATGTCCATCTAGCCACGTGTCTTCCTCCTGATCCCAGCCTCTCAAAGCCTAGAGGGTTTCCTAGGCCAATAACTTACACCTTGGTCTACAGGAAGACGAAGCCACAGCCTCCTCAGTCCTGGGCAGGCACCTCAACATGTTCCAGGCAGATGATGGGCTAGGATGGATGACGGACACATACAAGTATGACAGAGAAGCAGAGAACAAGTGACAGGAACTCGGGGGCCAGGACCCCTTCAACACCCCCGAACAGTGTAACCTAGGTTTTGAAAGTATTCATTTCTCCACCGGCCACAGGTAATATGATGCATGCCTTGCTTACCCCAAGGGAAAGGGAGAATGGGAGACCACATGAGCAATATCTTGTTGCTGCAGAAGCCGGACTGGGGATTTCTCTAATGTGGCTCATGTCAAATAGCACGCAAGGGTCCTGTGTATGTAGAGCATCTGGGAGGACTCAGCAAGGTGTAGACAGACCTCATTCGTGTGTGTGCCTGGATATGTGTGTGTGTGTGTCTGTCTGTGGTTTACATGTGTGCAGGTACACGCAGAGAGATGAGAGAGGACACTGGGTTTTCTCATCCACCACTCCTCAACTTATCCTCTTGAGGTAAGGTCCCTCACTGAACTTGGAACTTGTTGGCTTCTTGATAGGTTAGTAGCCAGTGACAGCCAGCCATCTTCTTGTGTCTGCTCTGCCCCCAACACTTACCCCCAACCTAAGCCCTGGTGCTACAGGCATATGCACTCACATTCCATTTTTATGTGAGTTCTGGGGGTCCCCCAATACGGTCCTCAAGCTTACACAAGCAGTTTTATTCATCAAGTCCTCTCCCCAGACCCCGAGATTTTTATCCTTTGCCTTGAAGTCCTGGGAAGATTTTGAAGAACCTTAGTAAGTAGGAATCAATCCTGTAAATTTCTCCTAAGAGTTTGATGCTGGTTTTAAGCCACAACCAAAACCATTTTTATGTGTCTCTGTGCAGAATGAAGCTGGATGGAGGCTTTTTACCCTTCAGGTTTCACAAAGTCAGGTGCAGATCCCAGGTGACTTGCAGGTGCACATGGGTTGGTGCCAGGTGCTGGGTAGCATCAAAGCCTTTCCAAGTTGTTGCCTTTGGCTGGTTTACGCTGCCTATATCCTTTTTTTTTTCAAGACAGGGTTTCTCTGTGGCTTTGGAGCCTGTTCTGGAACTAGCTCTTGTAGACCAGGCTGGTCTCGAACTCACAGAGATCCGCCTGCCTCTGCCTCCCGAGTGCTGGGATTAAAGGCGTGCACCACCACCACCCGGCTTTATCCCTGTTTTTTTACATCACTGAGAATAGTTACATAGGAATGGGCTTAGGAAGACCCTTTATTTAAGTTGATGGTAAAATGAGTCTGGCTAGAGGAGCTCTTTCTCATGGGCACTAATGCAGAAGCACCATACTACTTGCATGCCTGGCAAACTGGGCCTTCTCTCACATCTCCAAGACATATCTGTTCCCATAAACAGAAGACTGTGCCCAGCCCTTTGTCTAACCACTGCACTCCTGGAGTCTGTAGTAAGGGATTAACCCTCAATGGGTTCTAGCATCTACAGTCCCAGGTTCATAGGACTGTATCGTGTGTACTCACATCATCCCCTTCTCTTCCTTCCCCTCCTCCTCCCACTTCTTTCTGTCTGGTCTGTCTGTCTGTCTGTCTCCTGCCTCAGCCTCCTGAGTGCTAGGACTGTGCCACCATGTCACTCACTAGCAAACGCTGGCCGCTGTGTTCAGCGAGGGCCTGGCTCCTGCTTTCCTCCGTATCTTAGAGAGTGTAAGTCAGTGCAATGGCTACAGCATCACTGAGACAGAGGGCTCCTGTGTCCTGTGCTGAGAGAACTTCTGCCCATCAGCCCTTGCTCAAGTAAACATCATTACACCGAATAGGGAAGGGACATTCAGTTGCCTTTTTTACCTCATTAAGATGGACAGAGATCCTCCTAAGAAACAAGTCTCAGGCAGCTAGGCAGTCGGATCACAGCAACCAGAGCATGCCGTCCTCCTTTTCAACGTGCCCATTTTCAGGAATGATTATGTTTTAGAAAAGATTTTAGCAATATACTCGCAGAAATTGTGATCAAAATATCTAAGAAGGACATGCTGTTAGCACCTCATTCCCTACTGTCCCCACTGTGTAGAAATGAAAACATTTTTCTCCAGGGGCAGGGGAGATGGCTAACGGTAGGAAAGGCAGCGCTCCACAAATGAGACCGCTAACTGATTTCTTAAGTGTTCACAGCAAACTCAGCCTCCGTGGAACTCTGGAGGGCAGAGGGGGTTCTGACATGGAGCATGGGATGTGGGGGGCATAAAAGACATCCTAAAAATCAAAAGGGAAGAAAGGATAGCAGGGGAGGGGGAGAGACAGGGAACACATAAGAAGATATTATTCCCACAACCGCACATTGCAGAACCCAAGCCAGTCATCCCATGCGGGGGAGAACAAAGCTCTCATTTTTCAGCCACTGAAGAACGTGAGAAGGGGATGTTGGCAGAACTTCTTCATACTAAAGAGCAAGTCAGTTATAAGGAGGTTTCAGAGAAGTTTCCACAGTGCACAGTCTTCCTCCCCCGTTAACGGGCCTCTGAGCCCCCGATGGAGCTGGACGACAGAAACACACTGGTGCCCATGTCTTTCCCACATTCACTCTTTCATCCACTATTTATCGGGTCACCTCCGGAGGCAGCCGGGCAAAGCAGTCTCACAATACCTGAGGTTACAAAAGAGGAGAAATATTTATGGGGCTGGTGGTTTCAGTCCTTGGCCAGCTGGTTCCATGGCATCCAGGCCTGTGGTCAGGCAGAAACATCATCGTGGAAGAGCATGCTGGGGAAATCTGTTCACGTTGTAAAAGGAGAGGGAGAGGGAAGAGGAGGAGGAGAGAAAGCAGGGACAAGCTTCCTCTTATGTACCTACTTCCTCCAACCTTCCAGGGTGCATGGCTACCTCCTCCAACCAAGCCCTCCTTCCTAGTCCACCATACTCTGAACACATTTGCTGGTTAGGTCAGAGCCCTCATGATCTAACCTAGGAATCCAAGACCTGGAATCAGATTTCCTTAGGCAGGAGTCACCAATTTGATAAGAAGCCAGGAAAACGCTGACTCCTGGGTCTCTGTTCTCTCTTCTCAGATGTGATCTGCTCCACTTGGCAGCATCTGTGTAAGTGCTGAAGTGCTTTCGAAGGTCAGTTGCCTTTTTCCCCCCCTTCTTCTTCAAGTTCCAGAACAAAGTTGGGATGGGCGCACTCCTTACTTTGCCCAGACCAGACCAGGTGTGCCCACTCTCCTAGCCCCTCTTGGTTCCTCCAGGTGCTCCAGCCTGGCCAGTAAGTTATGCGGCCTCCTGCAGGCCTGATGGATGCCTTGTTCAGGTGAAGTCAACTTCTGTCTTTTACTAGCTGTGCCTAGAAGCTTCTCTGTTTCATGGCACTAGCTCTCTCCAAAGTTGCAGCTAACTTTGTAAAGCTTGTGCGCATGCGCAGGAGTGAGTATTGTGGCTTAGTCACGATGTGGTTTCTCAGAGAGGAAGAGAAAAAGCAGCTTGTGGTGCTCTGCCATGAACACAGAACCTGGGCACGTGAGGAGATTCTGGGCCCATCCCCCGCCCCCACGCACACAGGAAGGGGGTTGAAAGAAAATGCCCCCCCAAAGGGAGTGGCACTACTAGGAGGTGTGGCCTTGTTGGAGTAGGTGTGGTCTTGTTGGAGGAAGTGTGTCACCGCAGAGGTGAGCATTAAGGTCTCAGTTCACTTCCAGTTGCCTTGGGATCAAGGAGTCTCAAGCTCCCGTACTATGTCTGCCTGCACGCTGGCTGCTTTGCTTCCCACCATGACGATAGCAGACTAAACCTCTGAACTATAAGGCAGCCACCCCCTTAAATATCTTCCTTTATTCGAGTTGCCGTGGTCATGGTGTCTCTTCACAGCAATAGACGCCCTGAGACAAAGTGCCATGCCTTGAGGCAGCACTGAAATGGCTGCTACAGCAGGCCAAGAGCTGGACAGGACACATGACATGGCTTATCCCTAAACCCAAGGGTAAAAACAATGCCCTAGAAGATCCATGGCAAGGATGTGACAGTCACAACTCAGTTGTCATGATACTTAATCTTTTTTTCCAGGAAAAAAAAAAAGTGCTCCACTCAAACATGAAGCACCCATTTTGGGAAGATTCATAGATACCCCAGCAATCCCTGTGCACTGGCAACTTCTGGTTTTCCCGTAGGTGGAGAGACTGAGGGTGAGTGCCAAGTCACGGAGGGGAGGGAGGTAGGCACAGGGTCAATAAGCTTTAAGATCTCCCCAACTCAGAGTCTTCATGCTACCCTCTTCTCAGCTCTCAGTGCTGCAGAGTAGGGACATGGGCTGGTCTCAGATGGACTCTGTTCTGTTGGTCTTAGCTAGGAACACTGTGTTCAAAGTCACCTGGCAGGTTGTCTGAAGGGTCACATACCTGTCTGGTAGTTGACTGGCCACTGGCTGAATGACCAGGATAGCTAGCTATCTCCTGGTAGGCTGGCATGGGTTCCTTTACATGTGGGTGACTTGGTTGCAGGGGCAGCAAAATAGGCAGTAAGTCCTTCTCAAATCCTCACTTGTGGGTTTGCTAATGTCGCAGTACTCAAAAGGAAGCCTGAGGTCAGCATGGCAGAGAGCTATCAGAGGGGGAAGATAGAGGAGGTCAAACTAATTATGGTGGTTATTGTACCCTGCCACAACAAGCACCTTGCTCAAGGCACACAGTCAATGCATGACAGAGCCTCTGCAGTCCTTGGGGCTGACAGGCCTGGGGCAAGCATTGCATTACATGCCCCTAATATGTTCCAGACACACAGATCCCTCCCTGCATGGCCTTGGAAACTGCCTGGTCCTCATCAGATCCCCGAGTTCCTCTGGTCCCAGGAGCCTCCCGTCTCCACAGCTAGATAGAAATAAATGCGTAAATGTGTTTGTACAACCTTTGGGGAAACAATGTAAGTGTTTTAGACACCAAATGGGTTTACAAAAAAAAAATCCACACGTGTGGTTCCTGAATGATCCTATGCCAGCATTGTTGTATGATGAAGTCACAGTTGGTAGATCTCTGTCCTCCTGGCACAGTCTTGCAACAATTTGCAGGGTGTCACTTGGTTTAGCTTCCCAAAAAACAGCTAGGAGCCCCTTGGGGTGCCCAGCTTTTGGCAAATGAGCTTTCTGTCATGTCTACATGGTAGGATCAGCTCACCCATCTTGCGTCACACACCTGGAAAAGGGCAAAAATACATTTTCCAAGTCAGAGAGGGCAGGGAATGGGGGAAATGTGTTCTTTGTTATTGCAATTAGTCATGCTCCGGAATATCCTGGGGAAAGTCTGCTCTCCAGTTATTGACACAGTAAAGTGGCGGAGGTTACAAAGAAACCTGTGGGCTCCATTAATTATCCTCTTCATTATTTCTATTTCCTACTGCCTTTTCCTGACAGACGTAAGATCACAGAGTCAAGCCCTATTAGAGCTGAAGGCATCCCTACATCCACAGAGCACGAGTCTCCTGCTTTCCAGACACAAAAGGGTGCTGGACACTCAACCATGTGCACAGCGTGTTACGCGGAGGAGGGGCAGGGGCTTCATGTGTCTTAGGATCCCATTGCTTATTAAGATGGTCTCCTCTTTGTGTTATATCAGCTTCCAAAGCTGTTCATATCCTCCTCCAGGAAGCCTTCCTAGATGGATTTCTCCCTCTGTGTTAATGTGTAGCCTTTCAAACACCTCTAGTAGATTTAAGTTATTCTTCCCAGATCTCCACTTTAAACGCTTTCTAATGAAATTCGTGTATGAGTGTGTGTGCGCGTGGGTGAGTGTGTGCATGTGTGTGTATGTTAGTGTGTGTGTACATATGCATGCATGCGTGCGTGCATGCGTGCATCTGTGTCTCTCTATGTGTAGGTCAGAGGACAAATTGCAGGAGTCAGTTCTCTTCGCACACCACGTGAATGCCAGGGATCAAACTCAGGTCACCAGGCTTGGTGGCAGGTGCCATTACCTGCTCAGCCATCTGCCCATTATGTCTTCCTCCCCTTCTTAGAACCAAAGCAATCATCCTTTATAGTGAGCTTCTCACAGCTTCCATGCTCATTGGTGACTGCCACCAGCCACGGGGAATAGATTTTCCCAAGGTTTTCTGTTCTTTCCCTCTCCCTCCAGGGGCAGCTGGCAGCCAGGAACTGGCTGACACAGGAAGGTCAAGTTCATGCTGTCTTCCTGAATGTGGGGACAGTGCAGAAGGGCCCCGTGGGAATCAGACACACCACCTCCATCCCCCTGCTAAATCCTTACTTCCATGAGTCTCTCCTCCAGGAAGAATTCCAGAAAGTTTTGTCTTCATCTAAATATAACTCATCTTCTGAGCCCCCTGGGGGACTTCCTGGAGCACCCCTTCACATCTTCCAGGGTGTTTATGTCTGCAAACTGGGTGCTCCAGTTTACTGGGTACAGTTTCTAAAGTCTAGACGACTAAAAAGAAAGAAAATAATCTTTGAAAACTGCTCACAGTTTCATGTTTGGTACAGGAAGAAGTCAGCCACGTTCCCAGAGACAGACTGCATGTCCGTGTGAGTATGGGACTAGCATTCAAATATCCTTGTTGTCCTAAAAGTAGAGTCCCCAGCCTGCTTAGGATGGAGAAACCGAGGCTACATTTGCTCGAGCACAGTTTGTTGATGGCCAAGGATGTCTGTGCTAGTCTGTTCTTGGGTGTCAACTTGACTACATCTGGAATGAACTAAAACCCCGAAATGGAAGGTACACCAGTGAGAAATTTTTACTTAATTTGAAGTAGGGAGATCAATTTCTTTTTTGGTTTTGTTTGTTTGTTTGTTTTTGAGACGGAGTTTCTCTGTGTAACAGCACTGGCTGTCCTGGAACTAGGTCTTGTAGACCAGACTGGCCTCGGACAGAGATCCACCTGCCTCTGCCTCCCGAGTGCTGGGATTAAAGGCGTGTGCCAGCACTGCCCAGCGGAAAATCAATTTCTAATCTGGATCTTGAGGTAGGCCGACACATTTAATCCAGATTTTTTTTTAAGAGGTGAGAAAACCCACCTCTAATCTGGGCCATATCTCTTGCTGGAAGCCTAAGGAAGCTTTTGATCTTTGCCTACTTGCTCTTGACTTGCTAGCAAGTCCATTCTAGGCATTAGAGCCTACTTCTTCTGGATTCCAGAGTATACTGAAGACCAGCTGAGACACCTCACAACTGAGAACTACTGGATTCTTGGATTTTTTCCACCCATAACCAGTCTTGGCTGGATTAGCTAGACCACAGCCTATAGATCATTCTAATAAATTCCAGATAGATACATAGATATATACACAGATATATAGATATATAGATACACACACACACACACACACGAGAGAGAGAGAGAGAGAGAGAGAGAGAGAGAGAGAGAGAGAGAGAGAAAGTCACTCTATAGACTCTGTTACTCTTGAGAACCCTGACTACACTGGGTAAGGAGTTCCATCTCAGACAAGATTGCAAGAATGCTGTCAGAAACATCTGTAATTACAACGGCAAATTCCCAGTGCCACATCGAGGTCAATGGGGTGATGACTCAAGCCCACTTAGGAGGGACTATGCTAGAGTGAGGGGCTCCTATGAGCAGACTCAGTCTGGGTTAGAGGACTATGAGGACAGCTTTCACTCCTGTCCATGATGAGGCAGCTGGCCCTTTCAGAGTGATAACCCTTAGTAGGCATCTGAGGAGAGAGTCAGAAGGACCCCTGTGAATTTCATGGCCAACAGACTCTACATGGAGGTTTCAAATGGAATCTATACAGTTCCCTCATCTCTCCTCAATGCTGTATGGCTCTGGCCATAGCCTAGCCTCTACTAATCTTTGCAGGACTAAGGAATGGGTGATGAATCCACAGTTAGGATCTAGAAGTCTAAGAACCAGAGTGATGTAGGGCACGTCCTGACCCTGAGGTAGTCTTAGACTTCAACACTGCATTCAGGCATTCAATGGAGGGTCTCTCAGAGAGCTCGGATCTGTTGACTCTATTCCAGGGCTAGTTTATTATGGAGTCAGTGAGCTTCTAAGCATAGGGACCCTAAATCATTGCTTGACTGGCATTCACATCATGTAACCTGAGCATGGGGATGCCTGAGAGAGAGAGAGACAGAGACAGAGACAGATAGAAGAGAGAGAGAGAGAGACAGAGAGATCTTTATGAGTGGCAGAGGTCAGATCTTCAAACTCCATGGCCAGGCTCTTCCCATTTGGCCACCTCTTGCTGCTAAGGAGCTACAAGTCACTCTACTGAGCTTATAATCACCTACTGGAGCAAACTGAATGAGTTTCCATTAGCCAAAAATGCTGAGCAGCAATGGCCAGCAATGACATCTTGATTCCTTTACAGTCCTTAGAATTCTTAAGAGTCTAAGGGGACTTGTGACCTAAAAAGCTATCAGATAAGAACTGAGTGGTATTTAAAATAACTAAGTTTGAGGAAATCTGTTACCCAGAAGTGGATGGATTTAATTTTTGAAAGCTCTTTGCAGCATGGAACACACAAGGGCTAATTCTAATTCTACTTCCTATGGACTGCACACCCTTGGAGTAACTGCTTAATCGCCATTGTGGAATTAGTTATAAAGCCTTACTTTGCCAAGATGTCCCAGTTACTGGAGTCTGAGGACTTGGATTTGAGGATTCCATTCTTCACCAGACGAATGCCCTTGGGGGAGGTGCTTAACTAGTCTATACCCCATCTCTCTGAGATATGCAGATATGAGATATGTAGATCATATCATGCTTCCATCCATTTTCCTGTGTGTGTCTCTGCGTGTCTCTGTGTATGTGTTACACATGTATGCCCCTCTGTGATGCCAGAAATTTTTCTCAATCACTCTCCATTCTGTTCTTTGAGAGAGTCACTGAACTGTCTCCCTAGCCCTTATCACTAATTTTTAACTTTTTTTTTGGGGGGGGGGAAGGGTCTCACATAGGCTGACCTTGAATTCACAATCATTATCAAAGAGAGGATGAACTTGACTTCTTGATCCCCCAGCCTTCACCTCCAGAGTACCAGCATTATAGGCACATGCCACCAAACTCACTTTATCGCCATCCTAATTACTGTATCAAAATCAAACACCATTGAGAAATATGGCACAAACCATTTTTTAAATATATATATATGTATATATATATGTATGTATGTATATATAGTACCAGCTTTACACAGCCACAGGTGTCACACTGCCAAGAACAGTCATCAAGGGCCACTTCCCACAAGCACTTTCAAGAGCCTTCATCTGCATGTGTCTTAAGACCCTCTCCTTAAAACGTATGTTAAACTTCCATGTGAAACTACTTAATGCCAGGCTAAGCTTCTGCATAAGAAGTATCTCCGTATGTCCTTTCTTGGCTGGCACAGTTGTGATATCATGGAAGCTCAGCAGAGGTCCCAGGCTCTGTTACTGCCCCGAAAGGAACCTTCTCCAGAGAACCTTTACTACCCAAAGACATTTTGTCAGAAGAGGCTCTCAAGTCAGAGGCTATACCGTCATTCATTTTTCTCCCTCAGATCCCCTCCTGAGTTGTCACATAGGAAAAGCTCCTAATTAGCACTGAGGAGGGCTGTAAATTAAGAGAGAAGCCATCACGTTACACAGGGGGGAGCCATGTAGGCAGCTGAAGGCACTGCTCAGGATGTAATTGTCTCCCACTCAGTTGTGCCATCTCTGGGTGCCAGTGTCCCGCACAGTGATTCATGGGTGCCCTTCACAGGCCCCATGCTCTCTAATAGATGGCTGAAGATTTCCACCAAGCATTTTATTTTAAATGACAGTTATTTCTATTAATGGGTGGGCTCTGTCAGTTTCTTGACCCCGGGCGGGAAGGATGTCTCTCTGTTCAAATGGCAGTCATCACTTCTGTGAAGTGATGCATGCAAAGGCATCAGCCAGCGCGTGGCTCTGTGCGCAGGGCTGTCACTCAAGTTGACATCTCCATGTCGGAGCATTTTCTCAAAGTTTTCTCCATGTGACCTGCAAGTTAAAGATCAGGGGCTCCCTTAATCCAAGCCATCCATGTGCCAATCATCCTTACCTTAAAATGAAGGTTACAAATAACCCAGAGCTACTATTTATACTTCCTGCCTGGCCCATCTTTCACCTGTCAATCTTTCTTTCTCCTTCATGGTACAGGAAGGCTCTGTTGGGGTTAGATGGGGCTTTAGCCACTCCCACTCTTTACCTTTAGTGATGTTTTATGAAACAACCATGTCCTCTGGCCTTGGGGCTTTTTTACTGATGAAAGAAAAACTTCTGTTTCCTTTTCCACCATTTTCTCCTTCCCTTCCTCCCTTCCTTCTTACCTTTAGTGATGTTTTATGAAACAACCATGTCCTCTGGCCTTGGGGCTTTTTTACTGATGAAAGAAAAACTTCTGTTTCCTTTTCCACCATTTTCTCCTTCCCTTCCTCCCTTCCTTCTTTCCTTCCTTCCTTCCTTCTTTCCTCCCTTCTTCCTTCCTTCCGTCTTTCCTTCCTCCCTTCCTTCTTTCTTTTCTTCCTTTCTTCCTTCCTTCTTTCCTTCCTTCTGTCCTTCCACCCACCCCACCCTTCTCTCTTCCTTCTTCCTTTCCTTTCTTCCCTCATTACCATTCTCTTTCTAGCACATCTCTTTCCCTCCTCCACTCACATTCTCCTTCCCTTCGTTTTCTTTCATCCCCCTTCATTCCTTTCCTTCCCCTGATATCTCCCCATGTGGATTCAGAGGGGTCAGCCTTGCCCACCGCCTTTCTGTGGCCGGCTATTTGTCAGAGGCCCCTTTGTACATGGTCTTGCTCAACTGCCAGTCTGAACCCTGAGCACAGCCCACTCCCTCTCCTACCCTGGCAGAGCTGTTCACTTCGGAGGGGTTCATGTCTCCGATAGGGCTTTGTGTGTCCCTGGAACCTCCATCCCCTCCACTAGGCACCTTGCTAGCACCCCTGAGCATTGTTTCCCAGTTCACCCCATAAAAGTTCCACTCCGTGTCCATATCCTGTTTATTTGACCAACTTCCACAGATACGCATGTGTTCCAGGCTCTGGAGAGGCCTTATGATTAATGATACAGTCACATACCCGCTAGCAAGAGGTGAGAAGTTCAAGAGGAAAAAGACAACAAACATGTGGCAACACTTATTTACCCCTGGTTGTGGTGCGTGTCGCAGAGGTATGGTAATCAACATACACCTCACTTCTCAAGGGGTACCTCCCGGTACCGACGATCATTAAAGCCACTCCTGGAGATGCATGCTCTTGTTTTCAGATCCTTTCCACTTGGGGACAGGTCCCCCTGCCCCAGGGTCTGCAGGCTCCTCTTTTGATAATGCAATGGTTGCAGAGAAGTGGCACGGAAGATCACTGTGTGACTCGGCTCCCCCAGGACCAGGGAGTCCAGGTCTGTTTGCAGGCTCATCTGAAGTGTTTTGTTTAGTCTCAAGCGTGTTCTCAAGTGTTTGGCTCTAAATGAAGTGTGAGTGCATTTTCTAGCCTCCCTCCCAGGTAGGCACTCCTGCCCACCAGGACCTGTTCATCAGCTGTGACAGTCCATTTTAAAACACAGATTTGAGCACCAAGCCCAGAGGTACCTGCTCAGAACCAGAGCAGAGGAAGGGACATCACACCTTTATCAGCTCCACCAGGCTCGGTTTACCAGTTTTGCCAAGCGAAGTTTCTCGTGGGTCAAAGGGGAGCAATGCACAGAAAATACCCTCTGAAGCTTTGAGCAGACAAGTGTCAGCCATTTTTCATAGATCCTGATGGTTTTAAATTCCTCATTGAGAAGGTAATACCTCCACTGAACCACAGGACACAGTGTTGAGAATCTCTGCATTAATGGAGCTGGAAAGATTCTCTCCTTTGAACAGACCAAGAAGAAAAGAAGAGGAAGTGTGCCTGCTCACTTCTGGTCAGTTGTCATGGTGAAAGGAGGTGCTTGGAGGTAAACCGAGGAAGTCAGGCTGGACTAGAGCACTATGAGTAGCTAGATTTCTTTGGGACGCTTATGTCAAGCTTATGGAGTTTCTTACCCAAATTTTTCTTTTTTTCTGCTTGTTTCATAGAGTTAACACACGTGCAGAAGTTGTCTGTGCCTGACGTGGTGACCTGAGTGACGAGGTATGGTGAGGAAATGACATATTTAATATGAAAGACTGGCTGGAAGGTAATAGTTCTTTAAAGAGCAAAGCTACGGTTAACTTTTCAACTCGAACAGCAAGCGAGAGTCAGACAATTAAATGGGGAAGCCATGCACAAATGTCACACGCAGAGGAGATCAAAGGCGTCTGCAGTCTCTGATAAAGATCAAGAGAGACAACTTGGATTTTTATAACATTTTCTAACAAATGGCTGAAGTGGGAGAAAAAAAAGCAAGAAAGAAAAACACAGTGGGTAATTTGATTTCTCAATATGCCTGCAGACTGCCCCAAGACGTTGTAGAGATCAAAGGCTAGCCTTGGCAACAAAATGCCACCCGGGATGGCGTGTTCTCTGTTTTCATTATTATTTCAGGAGAGGCAATTTGTACCTCAGCCCATGTATCAAGTATCATGGAGGTTTATGTGGGAGCATTGAGAGGGGTTTGTCGGCTGACTATGCTCTGAGGCTTACGGTGCTTGTTACATAGCCCCTCGGACCCTCCCATGCCAGAAGTAGTGCTGCTTACACAGGTGTGGTATTATGCAGCAGTGTGCCCCGCTTCTACCCCTTTCCAGGAACGTCCTCTCTTTGAATTGTACCTGCACCTGCAGTCTGTGTGCATGTGCGTGCATGTGTGTACATTTTTGCAGCGTGCGTTGCCTTGGTAAATTGTTGTGTGTTGTTTAAGCTTTCTGCAAAGATGTCTCCGGAAGCAGGGTAGACACTCCTATTTCAGACTCAAATATGTTTATTTTAAAGTATCCTCCAAACACCCCTGTCTTGGGTCAAGCTGGCACCCTGGCTCTGAAGCAGGGAGAGGGGAAAGAGCAAGCAGATAAGAGTAGTGAAGACAGTTTGTCCCTGAATAGAGCCAGAAAGTCTTCCTAAAAGGCATTACTATTGTTTATCCAATCTAGAAATGCCTGAGAAATTGGAAGGCTAAAAGTCCACCCTTGGAGAGAAAGCTCCACTGGGAACTCCAAATGACTGCTTCAATGCCTCTGGTTGGTTTCTGCTGTGTGTTCTAAGTCCCCAATTTGATGTTATAACCTTCATTTGCTCTCTCACTTGGGCTTCTCCAGTCGTCTCAGCTGGATGTTACAAACTCATATTTTGGTGATTTGTAGCTACCCTATCTGTTGCTTCTCTCTGTCATCTACTTGTTGTTTATTCTTTACTTTTGCCTTAAATATTTAATAAAGTCATTCAACAGTATAGCTGTCATAGATCATATAAAGCAACTATATACATACCAACTAGATACTGAAAACTAGATACCTGTCTTGATCTACCCAAATGCTTAGACATTTGATGGCCATAGATAAACAAGATATCTACAAGAGCATCTTTGTATCCTTCTGGAATTTGGCATAATTTAGTGATTGACATCATTCATGAAAGCTAAGCTATTTTTTCCATTTCTCACTTTTGGTTATCATTGTATTATTTGTTGTTGTTTTTGTATCATTTACCAGTTTATCTAGGAAGCCATCAAGAGACATAATAATATAGTTAATGTTTTACACAAACAGTTATCCTTCAAATGGAAGTTAGTAAATGGATTACGAATGAATCCAAGAACGTTTTGGCAGATATCCGTGGGAAGCTGCTTTGGGATCAAATCCATGGTAACGAAGCAAGGTATTCTGGCTGGGGAATTGATGGTATGTTTGAAAAGCTTAATAAACACTGAAATTGTTTATATTGTTTATTCCAGAAAGGCGAATAGAGAAGTTTAATCAGATATCAAGTGGCTGGAAATTAAATGAAATAGATCAGAAATAGAGTTCCTGTAATCAGAATATTTATTTCCCAGCAGTCCACAGCTCCAACAGAGAATAATGCAGAGTCTCTTGTAAGGTGTCCAGCAAACAAAAGAGAGTAACTTACTGGTGTTTACTGTGCTCCTGTTGGGTGTGATCTAGAGGCTTGGGAGCATCCCTGACTCCCCTCTCTGGTTGCAGTCCTGGAAGTGGCACCAGGGCGCCATGAGTCCTGCCCACTAAGTTCTCCCTCCCTACATTCTTCTGGTTCTTACGTGCACATTCTTCTACAGTTCACTCAACCCTAAATACCTTCCCTACACTTCCCCTAAATGACTTTTCTGCAAGAGAAGGGAACGTGATGAACTTCCACGGGGTCATCACTCAGCTTCAAGTTATTGGCACTTGGCAAGTGTTAGAGCAGTTTCCTTTTCCTGCTTTTATTGTATTGAAAAATGCACCGCATCACGTTTATCGTGGCAGCCATTTTAAAGTGCACACTTCAGTAGCATTGGGTGTAGTCACGTATTCTAAAACCAATCTGTAGAGCCTCATCTGAAAATTATAAACTACCACTGTCAAACAGTCCCTCTTCACTTCCTCCAACCACCACTGTCCTTTCTCACTGAATTTGGCTTTACTAATCTCACATGGATGGAGCCAGTAGCATTTTTTTTTCTCCCGACTGGCTTGTTTCTCTTAGTCCAGTGTCCCCAAGGCTCAACCATGCTGCAGAGGAAGACAGAATTCTTAAATCTGAAGAATATTCCATTGTAACACAACATGTGTTGTGTTTCCATTCATCTCTAGATTGGCAGCTGTCTTGCACTGCTTAGCTGTTGCTATAGACATGGGTACGCACACACCTCTGCTTTCAACTCGTTTGAACATAGAAGGGAGGTTGTTAGATTCTATGATGATCCTACTTTTAATTGTTTAAATAATTTAAAGACTGATTTTATTTTTAGTTATTTGTATGTGTCTGTGTGGGTGTGTAAAGGTGGTTGTGAGTCACTGATATGGAGGATGGTGTGGTGATTTGAATGAGAATGATTCCCATAGGCTCATATGTTTGAATGATAAGTTCCCAGTTGAAGGAACTATTTGAGAAAGATTAGAAGGTGTGGCCTTGTTGGAGGAACTGTGTCACTGGGGGCGGGCTTTGAAGTTGCAAGTGCCCACACCACTCTCAGTTAGTACTCTCTGCCTGTTACTTTCTGACCAGGATATAAGCACCCAACTGCTACTCCAGTGCCTGCTGCCAGGCTTCCCATGATGATGGCCAGAGACTTTCTCTCCGGTCATGGTGTTGCCTTGGTCATGGTGTCTCTTCACAGCAATAGAAAAGTGACTAAAACAGATGGAAACCATACTCTGGTCCTCTCCAAGAATGCTTGTACCACTGGACCATCTCTCCAGCCCATGTATGTATTTATTTGTGTGAGCCCACAGTAAGGTCAGGTGTGTGACAGGGGGTGTGTGTGTGTGTGTGTGTGTGTGTGTGTGTGTGTGTATGTAGGTTAGAAGACACCTGCTGGGGTTGGTCCTTTCCTTCCACTCTGTGGGTTCTGGAACCATCAGGCTTTGCAGAAAGTACTCTTACCCGCTAGGTCATCTCATCAGCTCCTCCTCTTAGTTCTCAAGAGACAGCACCATTTTCTACAGCAACTGCCTCACTTCTCAACCCTAGCAACAGCGCACACTCATTCTAATGTCTTCATGTTCTTGCCAACACTCGCTATTTCACTCAGTGGGTATAAGACTTGCCCTTTTTTCCTGATGCTTAGCAGTGGGGCATCTTAACCTACTCATAAGTTCTATAGCATCTTTAAGAAATTATCTATTAAAAAGTGACTGCTGAGTGATCAGCCTTAAATCAGACATCTATATCAGCCCTTCCCCCAACACACAGGGAAACATCTCAGAAGAGGGAACAAAAAGGAGTGCAGTGAAATACTGTCTTCTGGACAGGACATGGCCACCCAACTCTTGAACTCATAGCAGGTATTGTCACCTGAATAAGATCAAGCCAAAAAGATCAGTCAACATTGCAACAGCCAACACTAACTGGACCTAGTGGGTTCAAGAGAAATATGGGAAGGTGTGTGTATGTGAGGGCAGGGTGTTGAGGAAGAGCCTGGGAAGTGTTGGAGGGGGAGAGTTGTGGAAAGGATCAGGTACATCACACACATGTACAAAATTATCAAAGAAAAAGCTAAATAAAAGATATTCTTAAAAGAAGAATTATCTATTTAAGATGCATGCTTTTGCATTAGGTCATTTGATTATTGTTGTCATTTGGTTGAGTTGTGGGTTCTTCAGTAGAGACATAAGGGAAGTCTGGCAGCTTGAATGTAATTGGCCCCCATAATCTCATAGGGAGTGACACTATTATTAGGTGTGGCTTTACTGGAGTGGGTATGGCTTTATTGGAGGAAGTGTGTCACTGTGGGGGTAGGCTTTGAGGTTTCCTTTGATCAGGATACTGCCCAATGTATGAGTCAGCTTCCTGTCTCCTGCAAGATGTAGGACTCTCAGCTACTCCTGCAGAACCACATCTATTTGCATGCCGCCATGATGTGGATTCCCCTCTGTATGCTGTGAAGACCAATGGTTAATAAAGAACTGTCATGGCCTGTGATAGGGTAGAGTAGAGGTAGGCAGGGAAAACTAAACTGAATGCTGGGAGAAAGAAGGCAGAGTCAGGAGAAGCCATGGAGTCCTGCCAGACACAGGCACCAGATGGAATTTTGCCAGTAAGCCACAACCACATGGCAATATATAGATTAATATAAATGGGTTAAATTAAGATGTAAGAGCTCACCAATAAGATGCTAGAGCTAATAGTCCAAGCAGTGATTTAATTAATACAGTTTCTGTGTGATTATTTTGGGAGTCTGGGTGGCTGGGAAATGAACAAGAGGCCTTCATACAACACCGCCATGATCTCCATCATAAGGATGATTTGAACCTCTGAAACTGTAGGTGAGCCACCCCAGTTAAATGTTTTCTTTATAAGAATCAACGTGGTCACTGTGTCTTTTCATAGCAATAGAAACCCTAACTAAAACAGAAGATTTCTAGTTTGTTTGTTTTTAACCCATAATGGTTAAAAGAAGAAAAAATAACAGAAACAAATGACTCAGCCACTGAGATGGAGACCAGAAATTGTCACAGATATGACTTCCAGTGTGGGCTAGGTATGCTTAGTAGGTAAATTCAAACTATCCCTATGGGAATATCATTCAGTCAGGGGGTATTTTGACACCCTTCTCAGCCAGTCCCACAAAGAGACTGCTATTTGAGATACTGAGGTCTCTGTGTGTCTGGATATCGAGTGTCCTCCCAAAGGCTCATGTGTTTGAGGCTCACTCTACGGCCTGTGAACACTGAGCTGCTGCTGTGTTTCACACAACTTGGACCCCAGAGCCTTGACTAAGGGCAGCGAGGGAATGAAGAAATGATGGACACATGTACACAGAAAAGCCGGGGTCAGGTGGTCTGATCTCTCTGACAAGGAAGTAGAAGCAGTTGGACGCTCAGCATATTTATTATCTAAACAGGGAGGTAGGGTTGTTGCATATAGCTGAGCAGGGAGGTAGGGGTGGCACTGCACACAGATAAACAAGGAGGCAGCAATACCATATACTGATAAACAAGGGGAGTGTTATACACAACTGAACGAGGAGACAGGCTTGGCTTATCTTGGTAGGAGCAGGTTCTGTAGGGGAACAGTTTTCAGGGTGTAAACATTTGTGGATAATGGAGAAAGCTACAGTGGACATTTCTTGCACGCATTGTCAACATTTAACTTAGATTCCAGGAAGGCTTTACCACCCTGTGAGCCTCAGTAGGAGGAGGTTTTGCCACTGAGGCACTGAAGCCCTTGCCATGCTGTATGTCACCACCACACATCCAGCCAGAACATCACTAGAGCCCTACCCTGAGAAGGGGTTGGATTAGAAGGCACAGGCATCACCGGTGGGTTGACCCTTTGAAAGACATACCTTGCCCCCAGTCCCTCTTGTCTCTCTCTTCCTCTGCTTCCTGCCTGCTGTGAGGTGGATGACTTTAGCATTTGATGTCTCCCTGCCTCTGTGATGTCCTACTTCACCCACCACAGGTGCACAGCGATGGAACCAGCCAACCATGAGCCGAAACCTCTGCCAGGATAAATTTTTGCTGCTTATACATTGTTTCTCTCAGGCATCTGTCATAGCAACAAAACCAGCAAAGGCTGCATATCTGAAGAGCTTCCAATACTTTGTGAGGAAAGAAGGGTTCTGGGATCTGATTTTTAAAAACAGTTTATTAAGATAGACTTCACGGGCTGGAGAGATGGCTCAATGGTTAAGAGCATTGACTGCTCTTCCAGAGGTCCTGAGTTCAATTCCCAGCAACCACATGGTGGCTCACAACCATCTATAATGAGATCAGGCATACATGCAGGCAGAATACTGTATACATAATAAATAAATCTTTAAAATAAAAAAAAGAGGCCGGGCGGTGGTGGCACACGCCTTTAATCCCAGCACTCGGGAGGCAGAGGCAGGCAGATCTCTGTGAGTTCGAGACCAGCCTGGTCTACAAGAGCTAGTTACAGTGCAGGCTCCAAAGCCACAGAGAAACCCTGTCTCGAGAAACCAAAAAAAAAAAAAAAAAAAAAGAGCACTGGCTGCTCTTCCAGAGGACCTGGGTTCAAGGCCCACCATCCGCATGGCAAGTTGCAACTGCCTGTAACTCCAGTTCCAGGGGATCCAATATACGCATATCAATGCACATAAAATAAAATTAAATAAAAAAGATATACTTCACATGTGATACTAGTTCTTCCCTTTAAGTAAGTCCAATACATTACACTCTTGATTTCTCAAAATGTGGTGGGATGTAAGTAGTATGAGATTTGCCTTTTAATCTGCATTAAAGTGTTGCCTGCTTGAGTTTTTAAAATCAAGGATCATTTAGGATGCCTGTCAGCCTACTTCTTTGTAGTCTTCTGAAGAGAGCCTCCTCTGCTGGTTGAATGATAAGGCAATGTCAGAGCCTTGTACTCTGGACCTGCCATACACACCATCACAGTTAGAGGGAGCAACTGAGCAACTTGCTCTTACAGAACTGCCAGCTGGCTTCCTGGTGGTTGGAGAGCTCCTGCAAACCCCAAGTAGATGGTCAGGGGCTCTTCTGGAGTTGCTTTTAAGAAGCTAATGTGATCTCCAAATGTGTCCCTTCTTCAAAAGCTAATCACCAGTTAGATGGGATTGCAAGTTTTCAATTAAGTAAGTATTTTAGTTGTATTAATTGATTCATTCCTGTGGTTCAAATATCAATAGAAAACATTGCTTCCCTTCCTACTCCATCTGAGAGTTGCCCATCCTTCTCAGCAGGAAACCAAGATTAGTAACGTTTTTGTTGTTATTTCTTCAAATAATGTCTAAATAATGTCTTCTTTTAAAAAGAGATTTATTTTATTTTTATTTGTGTGTGTATATATGTATATGTGTGTGTATGTATTTGTGTGTGTGCATTTGAGTGCAGTACTCTTAGAGGCCAGAAGAGGGTGCTATATCCCCCACCACCACCCTGAGATAGCGTTACAGGAGATTTTGAGTTGCCTGATATTGGTGCTGAGAACCACTGATCCTCTGAAAGAACAGAAGTGATCTTAGCAGCCAATGATCCAGCTCTGCAGTCCCTTGTTCACCTCTTTTTCCTCAGACATAACAAAGCACTTATGAATCAATAGGGATGTCTGTTCCCCTCCTGTTGCTTTGATCACAGTGGTAACACATCCTTATGCATTGTTCTGTGTCATGTATTTTTCACTTAATATGTTGGGAGAGTTTTGTGATGGAGTTTTGATCACCACAAATAATAAGAAATCAAGGCCCTGATGGGAGTAATTTTTGCAGAGCATTTAGCTATTGCTTGATGACTGGTATATGAGTCATTTACAATCAGCATCTGCAGAGTGTACCATGGTTCACAGCCTGAATCACTGGGATCATTTAGGTAGGAAGAGACCCTGTTTCGACCTGAATTATCCAGGCAATTGCACTTAATTGGAGTAGATCTAAAAATACCTGGCCCTTTCCCATCAGGAACACACTCTGATCCCAACTTACTTTCAAAATCTCCATACCTGTGTCAAGGCTCTGATTGTTTCATCCACATTTCAAATGCAAGGCAGTGACTGAGCAGGGGAGAAGATGAGAAATGGCTCAGTGGGGGACATTTGTATTCTAGAGCATGCTAGAACATCCTGATGAGTAAATAAAGGGCATCTAAAACATGGAACCCACTCACAATGGTGACAATCCAGAGTCATCCGTAGATCAGCTCCTCCATGCAAAGTGGCATCATTAATCAAAAGTCAATGAAGTGCCTTTTAGAGGGTGACAGGTGGTTCAGGAAACACAACTGAACTTGAAAAATCTCCTCAATGCCATACCTGAGCCCTTCATAAGCAGAGCACAGTTGTCACCAGAGCAGGATACATGGTGAAGGCAGACGGGTTTTGTTCTGTGTTGGTGTCTGAGTTTATGTGTGTACAGATGATGAGCATGATTGTGGACCAGAAGTCAATGCTGTTTGCTTTTCCCCGTCATTCTCTGCTTTAGTTTTGGAGGAGTAATCTCTGATTGAACTACCCAGCCAGGGGAGCTCCCCTAGATAGGCTGGCCAGCAAGCCCCAGGGATCATGTTGCCTCCAGCTCCACAGCCTTAGGATTGGGCTGATACAGCTGACTGTTTTTAAGTGGGTGCTGGGAATCTGAACTTGGTTCCTTGTGAAACACTTCACCAGCTGAGTCAGATCCCGAACTGTTTGTTTGTTTTTTTCCTTGAGACAATTCCTAGATTTTTTCCTGCCTTTCAATTCTGTAACTAGCAGAGAGAGCCAACCCAATCAACACCCATAGATGGTATCACTTCCATCCACAATGGACAGGGCCCGCTACCTTTTTCTGTCTCTCTGCGTATTTCTTCCATTCTTCCCCCTGGCGGCCTCAAGAATCCACAGAATTTTAATATCTTCCCCAGATGTCCCACAATTGTGCCAACTCAGTATTTGAAAACCACCCTGTTTCATTTCCTAATCCCATAAAACAGATTTATGACTGAACAGTTCCTCAAGAGCAAACCTTGCAAGGGATTTAGCCAGGGAGAAAGTGAACTGAATCGCTGGGAAGTCTCTGGTGCAACATGACTCTTGAAACTGGAGAGAGAGAGAAAGAGAGAGAGAGGGGGAGAGAGAGAGGAGAGAGGGGATAGAGAGAGAGAGGGGAGAGGGGGGAGAGAGAGAGAGAGGGGAGAGGGGAGAGAGAGGAGAGAGAGGAGAGAGGGGGAGAGAGAGAGAGGGGTGAGAGAGAGGAGAGAGAGAGAGAGAGAGAGAGAGAGAGAGAGAGAGAGAGAGAGAGAGAGAGAGAGGCTGCTGAAATTTCCGTGTGGGCCTGGAGATGAGCCACCACCTGCCCCAAAGCCCTGACATGGCTTGAGCTGGGAGAACACTGGGGCTTTTGAGCGCATTGTTTGGGAGAAGGGTAGCGTGGCAGGGGGCTGTTATTTAATAACTAGTTGCCTTCCAAGCTGGAGAGTTAATCACTACCATTAAGTACTGATCGCACCAGGTGAGATGAGAACATTCCTGAAAGTTTGGAAGTCAAAAAGCTGGTGCAAAGGAAGTGTGACAAGAATGCTGCTCTGAGCTCCAAATGTTTGCCAGCCTCATCGCCGCCTTGCTTAGGAGTTGAGCTCTTTTATTTTTTTCCTAAGTGGAAATTCAAACAAAACAACTAGATACTCAGAGACTGGCCCTTTCTTGTTTTTATCTGTCCATCATGTCTGATTTATTTTTCAATAAGCCTGTATAATTTTTGCAATTAGGAAAAGCAACTGACACTCTTTTTGAAAACAAAGGAAAACAGTTTGTGTTTTTATTCTTGCCTTTTGCTGAGCACCAACTTCTCTGGCGAGCGGCGGGAGCTGGGGGTTCAAGGATATTTATCCGATTGTAGTAAACAGTAGCAGATTCTTGCTCTCGCTTTCTGACTTTAGGAAATCAAAGACCTGCTTCCAACAATGACAGCAAAAGCAAAGACAACAGAGGATGGAAGGCAAACAGCCCGCCTCTCTGCCCATGCCTGTTTGACATTTGTCTTGCTCAGCACTGGGCTTTCCAGAAGTCGCGGAGTATGCTCTGCTGGAAACCGTCTGTGACTTTGGAGATGCTAGGGGAGAGTGGGGTGCTTCCTGGAGGGGTTAATTCTGAGGTCCTTGCTCTGAGGTCCTGCCATGCCATTCAATACAGCCGTGTTTTAATCATCTGGGAGCTTGACAAAACACTGGTGCAGATGCATATGGCTACAGCCCACTAATACCGGCGGGACATGGTCTAAGGTCCCTACTGTTGCCTAGAACAGACTCACTGTGTCCCTGGAACCTGGAAACCATACTCTATAGTCCTGCTTGAAGCCTCTTCACAAATCTCAGCAGCAGACCTTTCTCCTTCTCTGGGGTTCTTTCATCCTTCAAGACCAGCTCCAAGTGGCTGACCCTCTTTTCTCCTGAAAACGCTTCAATTCACCCAGTCGATAGCTTCACCCAGCACTTTGCTTCAAATGTTTGGTCTGAATAATGAGCCGATAAATTCAAAACCTCCTTTCCCAAGTCTTTAACCACCACCAGAATTGAAAGTATTGTGGGGCTGGTTTTCACAGTGGCCTGAGGCAAGAGGAGCTCTGTCCTGGGTCCTGAATTTTCCAGCACCCTGTATGGCATCAATGCAAACGTTTCAAAAAGCGCGAGGTACCTCTATGACCAGAGACCTGACATACCACCTGTGACCCTTAATGTTCCCTCAGGTGGAAAATGCAACTCAGACCCAAGGGAACTCCTGTCAGTATCTCTTGCTCTGTCCCTCCAAATAAAAAGTAGGTGAGCCAAGGAAGACTAGTGTGCTGTGCCTGCACAAGTGGGACACAGCCAGGCAGGTTGTGGCACAGAAGTGGCTAATGGCTATCCTTCTGGAGAAAACAAACATGGTGCATCCTTGCATCACAAAGCATTCTTTCTTTGTAGCTCCAAAATTCCACTTTCTTCATTGTCATTATTGTCTATGGCTCAGAGAAGCTGAAAAGAGTGGCTGCATTTTTTATCATGGCTGCATCATGCACATGAGTACTCTGCAGCAGCAAAACAGTTCACATTACCCTTAATTTGTGCATGCATGCATCTAGAGATTAGGAGATTGAAGCCTTTGCCGATGCCTGTGTCTGTTTCTGTGTTATGATTCTCATTGTTGTGACAAAAAAAAAAAAATCTGACCAGAAGCCCCTTGAAGAAGGATTTCTTTTTTTTTTTTTTTTTTTTTTGGTTTTTTCAGACAGGGTTTCCCTGTGGCTTTGGAGCCTGTCCTGGAACTAGCTCTTGTAGACCAGGCTGGTCTCGAACTCACAGAGATCCACCTGCCTCTGCCTCCCAAGTACTGGGATTAAAGGCGTGTGCCACCACCGCCTGGCCGAAGAAGAATTTCTTTTTTATTTTATTTTATTTTTATTGTTAAATGAAAAATTTACATTTACTCTGGCTTATAGTTTGAGGGGTGCAGTCCATCGTGGCGAGGCTGCCAATCACACTCCAGTCACTGAAAGAAGTAGAAAATGAACAGGAAATGGAGCTAAACTACGAAATCTCCAGTCCAGCGTGAGTGAGACAGCTCAGTAGATAAAGCACTTGTCACCATGCCTGACAACTTGAGTTCCATCCTGGGACCCACATGGCAGAAGGAGAGAATTCACTCACACTGGTTGTTCTTTGGCCTTCACACACAATAAGTAATAATCAAAAAAGTGTCATTTAAAACCTCAAAGCACACCCCAGGGACCCAGTCCTCATCCAGCAAGGTTGCATCTCTTGAAAGCTGCAACTCCTGAGGACCAAGTGTTCAAACACATGAGCCTATGGGACGGGGGACATCTCATACTCAAGCCACAGCAGCACTATATGGTCATCAAGTGGTAGAACTGGAAGTCTGATCATCTTTTTCCCAACTACTTAATAAAAAAAGACAATATTTAAAAATTAAATTTTCGTCTTTTAAAAAGTGCTTGGCTTTCTAATTTTTTAAAAGATTTATTTATTTATTATGTACAGTGTTCTGCCTGTATGCATACCTGCACCCCAGAAGAGGCACCAGATCTCATTATAGATGGTTGTGAGCCACCATGTGGTTGCTGGGAATTGAACCCAGGTCCTCTGGAAGAACAGTCAGTGCTTTTAACCACTGAGCCATCTCTCCAGCCTCGGCTTTCTAATTTTAGTTTGATTTTAATTTTAACATTCTACTTAGTGTTTTAAAGTGAATTTGTGAGCTGGACATGTAGCTTAGTGGCAGAGCAGTTTCCAAACATGCATGAGGTCCTGGGTTCAGTATCCACCTCATTAAACCAAGCAAAGAGCAACTTTTCAAACATTTAAAGTCATATTGATTTAGGGGCATGTGTGCTTTCAACTTTGTAATTTAAACTTGTTTACTTTAAGTACATTCCATTTTTAATCTTTAAACCACTCATACCAGAGTAAATATATATCATAATTATTGTGGAAATTTTTTAAGTGATGTGTAGTAAGGAAAATGGGTGGAGAGAGAAGAGAACCCCTTACATCAGTGGTTTGCGTGGAATTTTTAAAGCTAGAAACAAAGCCGTCTTACAGAGGGCAAGATCCACGTGGAACATGCAAGCAAGACAGTACAGACTCTCCATTTACCAAGGTCTTAATTACTGATCAAAACAGTCAAAATGAAGCACACTATTCCCACGAAATCTGCAATGAGAAGGGGTCAGCTGAAGCCCCCACAGTGCTCACAATGCAAAGATTCAATCAGTGATCAAAGCAGAGAGCTTGAAAGAGATAAGTGTCCAGCAGCAAGTGGGACTCAGAGCTGTGCCAATGGCAAAGGGCAGATCCCAGGAGCTTTGCTCAACTTTGCTCTCCAGCCCCCAGATGGCTCTGGCACACCACCTAGATGGCAGCATCTTCTGTCACACACACACAATCTGATTCAAATCAGCAAAGGCAATTTCTCACCAGATACCAGACAGTATTACTATTTCACTTTATACTGTCAATCTCCTGATGGAGAAAAGAGCTATAGAAGCAGGTTTCCACACTCAGTACATCACAGGCATAGTTTGTCTGGATTCTTAGAACACGTGGTACCAACTTGACACAAGCTGAGGCATGCAAGCATAAAGGATATCTTCTGGATCAAACAAAAGAAGGAACATCTTAAGGAAATGTAACAAATATGGAGAACCCCTTTTAGCATACAATGAGAATGGCAGCTAAGTTCAGATGATCAGAATGATCAAGATTCAACAGGAGTTAGAAAAACTGATATGGGATTCCCCTCTATATACTGTGAATATGTTTTTGGTTTTTCATTGTTGTTGTTGTTTTACCATTGGTTAATAAAGAAGCTGCTTTGGCCTACGGAGGTCAGAATAGAGCTAGGTGGGAAAACTAAATGCAGGGAGAAAGAAGGCAGAGTCAGGCAGATGCCAAAGGAGAATGACATTGGAATCTTATCAGTAAGCCACAACCTCGTTACACAGATTAGTAGAAATGGGTTAATTTAAGACATAAGAACTAGCTAGAAATATGCCTGAGCCATTAGCCAACAGTTTTATAATTAATATAGTTTCTTTGTGAATATTTGGGTCTGGACAGATGGAAATGAATGCACAGTCTTCATTTACACATATCAACCAAATCAACAGAAGACCCCATGAAAAGATAAATGGGTAAGACATGTAATTAATTTTGAATTTGAATTATCCTATTCACAATTCATTGGTTTCTATTCTTAGTCATGCATTAATATTATCAAAAGCTTCCAAAAGGAAAAAATAATATATGTGGGTATTTGATTTTTTAAGACTTGTTAATTCTAAGTGTATGTTGGTGTGTGTGTGTGTATATTTGTGTGTGTGTGTTTGTGTGTGTGTGTGTGTGTGTGTGCATGTAAGTGCAGGTGTCAAAGAGGCCAGAAGAGGGTGTCCCATTCCCTGGAGATAGCATTGCAGGTGTTTCTGAGCTTCCTGACATGGTGCTGGGAATCCAGTTTGTGTCCTGTAGAAGAGCAGGAAGTACTTTTAACCACTGGACCATCTCTCTACCACTGTACTTTACTTTCTTAAACATCCAAAAGTATGTTTTGAAATATTCGAAAGGCAAGTGTAAAGAGAAATATGTGTAGAATGCATAGCACATGAAGAATGATAAATAAGTCAGACAAGGAAACAAAAAGAATTAGTAAGCATGAAGAAGATTATCATTATCATAAAAAAATGGCTCCCAAGTTAGTCTCAATAGGGAATTATTTTCTGGCCAATGGACCAGAGAGTTGGTTAGGTAGAGACATAGAAACTTTGAACAACTGACTGATATTTACATTTTCTTTTACAATGTCCCAGGGTTGAAAATTTTTGAAGTTAAAAACAAGAAATACAGATTCGATAGCATAAGTCCATCATCTATTAATTGCATATGTCTGTTTATTACTCACCAATATATCATGGAGTGAAATGTTCAATAATAATTAAATTTGGTAATCTTTGACTTTTCCCAACAGCCTCTCCTGTAAAACTGTCATTAAATAATATTTTAACATACTCTATTTTTTTGGAACAGAGTCTTACTATGGAGCTCTGGCTTTCCAGAACTCATAAAGATCTGCTTGCCTCTCTGTCTTCCCAGTGCTTGGATCAAAAGCATATATCACCACATCCAGACAACACATCCATTTAATGCAAGTTTTTAATATTTGTTTTCTGAGACAGGGTCTTGACTAGCCAAGCTGGCCTAAAACTGATCCTCCTGCCTCCACTTCCCAAGTGCTAGAAGCATAGGCATATACCACCATACCTGACTCATTTTTTATTTCTTAACACATCATTTAAACATTTAAAAACTGTTCCTATGAAGGCACAGCTCTTGGGATAGAAAGACTGGACATTTTATTTTATTTTATTATTTTATTTTATTTTATTTTTCGTTTTTCGAGACAGGGTTTCTCTGTAGCTTTGGAGCCTGTCCTAGAACTAGCTCTTGTAGACCAGGCTGGTCTCGACTCACAGAGATCCGCCTGCCTCTGCCTCCCGAGTGCTGGGATTAAAGGCATTCGCCACCACCGCCTGGCATGACTGGACATTTTATGTAACAACTTGTTCGTGTGGTAAATATTGAAAAGTTGGATATACAGTACAAAGACCTCCACCTGCATCTTATCCAGGACCCTCTAAGCCTTAGGAATAAGCTGTCCTTGGGCCCAGCAACAGCCGCTGAATCATTGGGTAGTGTAGGAGGCAGGAAGGTCTTTGGATACAGATAAGCACTAGGGGAAGGTGGAATGTTAAACACACAGTGTTGCTCCTTCAAGGAAAGGAATGCATAACTTGTTATCCATCCAGAAGGCTGGGAGCAGATGTGGTTAATAGCCTGGTGATCTTTGCACTACCCATCTGGTGGGATACCACAGCAGACCCCCAGACTCTTATCACGAGCTTGTTCTCCTCAGTCGGTCTATAGAACCCATCTTTCTGGAAGGTGTCATGTGTACTTTACAAAGAGTTGTGATGTAGTAAGTCTGCTCTTCAGTTTACCTTGCTCCTCAAGGTTATTAATGTAAGCTTTATTGTGCACACAGGATTGAGTTCACTATCACCAGGAGAGTTTTCACCAAATTGTGCTCTGCTTAACAATGCCTAAAATAAACTACTGAAGGTCAGGTTTCCAAAGTTTGAACCTACACTGTCTACTCAGTCATGTTTAACCAAACTGCCTTCTTGCCTCCTGCTGATCACTACTCTGTTGGCTGTGGTGGTCACAGAGACCACCGCAACTGGTACCCAGTATGGGGCTATTTTTCATCCCTCGCAGTAAAATTTTCCACAGATATCAGGTCATTGAGGGTTGGTTGCTTAAAGTAGGAACACAGAATGTAGAATGTTCCTCGTCGTCAGGATGGAAAGGAATAGAGAAAAAGAAGACTTTTAAGTCAAGTGTAATAATGCAATGTCCTTGAGGAATCATAGTAGGAGTGGGGATTCTTGACTGAAGGGACCTCATTGTTTTTATAGTAGGCATTTGTGCCCCTGAGATAATGTGACAGGTGGAATGTATTCTTTGCCCTTTTATAAGTTACAATAGGGGAGTTCCAAGGACTGAGTGTTCTATAAATCCTACTTGCAAAGTTGGTCCTACCCCATGAAGGGGCCATTAATAATGAGTCATCAAAATTCCATTGTAGTTTTAAGGGTTATATGGATGGCCCTTGATCAATGACTCCAATTTAGGGGATAGTGTTATGCTTTCTTTTATTATAATTATCTGATGATATTGTACCTGAGATTCCAAGTACTTTTTTTCTTCTTACTTCTGTTGGTTTCAGCTTAGCTGCTAGGAGGTAGAAATGGGGAAGGTAGAGGACACCTAGTTTAGGCCTTCCCAGCAGAAGGTACTTTGTGCTAGAGGTGATGTGTGAAGCTATAGAGTCTAGCTGGGGACACAGCAGGGATGAGGACTCCCCTGTCTGCAGAAGTGGATGGGATTGAGAAAATAGAGACCAGGGGAAAAGATAGAGGCAATGGTGAATAGAGCAATTCTGCTCTTCCACTCTGTGTTACACTTAGCACACAAGGCTCTTCCTAAACCAGACCTAACCATGGCTCACTTCTTCTCAAGAACCTTCTGCTTGGCCACATTTCTCCAGGGTAAAGACCATACTGCCACCCAGGTTTCAGGCCCTTAGATTTGGGATCCTGACTCCTCTGCAGCCTCTCATGACTTCTTTGCCCCAGCTGTCTAGAGGTTGCCCTCTCTGTGTCCTGCACCCAGGGCTTTGAATGTACTGTTTCTTCTGCCAAGAATGCCATTCCTGTGGCTCCTTCAGACCCCTTCCTTCCTTCCTTCCTTCCTTCCTTCCTTCTCTTCCATTTCTCTTTCACAATGCAGTTCAGACCTCATCTTCTCTTGATGTTCTCAGAGGACTCCCAACTCACCATTGGATCTCTTTTCCTGCCAATTGTAGCTCCTGGTCTTTGTCTCCAGCGCCATCAATGTTCCTGGAGGTAGAAGTAGCATGTTCAGTGCTACATTGCTAGTGTGTCAGGCATGGGACTAGCTTGTGCCACAAATTTGGAATATGTTTGTGGGTGGGTGGATGGATGGATGGGTGGATGGACAGTGGATGGATGGATGGATGGATGGATGGATGGATAATGGATGGATGGTAGATGGATAGTGGATGGATAATGGATGGTTGGATGGATGGATAGTGGATGGATGGCTGGTGGATGGATGGATGGTGGATGGTGGATGATGGATGGATGGTGGACGGATGAATAAATACATATATGCATAGATAGATGGATGCTTAGATAAATGTATGGCATCTTACTTTTCTTTTGCTGTGATAAGATACCATGAACAAGGCAACTTATAAAGGAAGCATTTAATTGGGCTTATCATTCCAGAGGGTCAGAATTCATGATGACAGAGTGAATGTATGGTGGAAGGAACAGCTGAGAACTCACATATCGAAATGCAAGCAGAAGGCAGAAAGCACATAGAAAACGACATGAATCTAAAAGCTTTCCCCAGTGACACACCTCTTCCAACAAACACACACCTCCAAATCCTTTCCAGATAGTTCCACCAACAGGGCACCAAGTGTACAAACATATGAGCTTAAAATTGTTTTTATTAAGTTAAACATTTTTCTCTGCTCCCCTCCATTTCTCTCCCCTTCTACCCTCTCTTGTGACCCTTATGGGACCATTTTTATTCAAACCACCATAGATAGGCAGATTGATGCTTCTGTTTTCAAGTCTTGATTCACTCATTCCTGCTGGATCCGAGCCCACCCTCCATCAAGCCACAATCCAAGAAATCGATCCGTTGTCTCAGATAACTCAGCAGATATTTATACACCACTCAGTACAGCTGAATTCCCCAGGTCTTTGACCTTTTCCCATCCTGGGCCAATGCCTTAGTTCCTAATTCCCTCCAGATCACTTCTGCTTCTTTAACACTTGGGTCCTTCCTATCCATGGTAGATTCAAACTGTGCAAAGTTAGGAGACATTCTAGTGCATGCATTGGAGAAACTCACACGTGTGGTCACCGCTTTTTATTCTGTAGACAACTGTGGTGTCTTCGTGTGGTCTTTTCTTCTTGCATGTCACTGAGGGAACTTCCTGCCTGATGGGTGTTGTTGCCCATTGGAGTTTCTGATCAAGTGACACCTATTTAGATGATTAAATCACTACAGAAGATGCTTCTGCATGACTGAGTGGCCCCACCTGACTCCTGGGATTTACATATTCATTCAGAGAATGAAACAGCAAGCAAACACATCCTGCCTCCTTAAGAGATAAACAGAAGGGACCAGCCACTAGATAAACCAATCTCCCTGCCTGAGGGACTGCCCCACAACACCTGCACCTTTGAAGACAGATGGAATAAAGACATCATTTTCCCCAGACAGCTTAAACTGAGTTCGAGAGGGAAGATATATAAATACGGAAGTCCTCTTTATTTTCTTGCTGAGGTTTCAATTCCCAATAATCAAATATTTATTAATATGTTTACTTATATATATTTATATATATTAATTGGAACTTTCTGGAGATCATGAGTTTTAAATTGCTCAGGATTCTGAATAATGTGATGGATTCTTGTCTGGCTCAGTCCTGCCTGGGTTGGATTCATCTATTATCTAGAGAATCCACTCTACATAGGTGACCTGCCTGTGAGTCACTCGGTGACTGTATTGGCTAGTAGGCTGACTGTCGCAGCATCACTGTGCCTGTGATGGAGTCAGCCATGCTCTATTCAGCATGCCCACAATGCCCAAGAGCAGTGAGACTGGCATTTCAGACCTGCCAAAGAAAGAGGCCTTGAGGCACTTCCTTTAAGTAAAATGGTCACAGTGCAATATTTAAACAGGGAGGGGGTCAGAGAGATGGATCAGTGGTTAAGAATCCTTGCTGTTCTTGCAGAGGACACAAGTTTGGTCCCTGACAACTATATCAAACGATCAGATAGCTAAAAACCACCCACCTGTAACTCCAGTTCCAAGGGGAAATCTGCTCTTTTTTTCCTTTTTTTTTTTTTTTTTTTTGGCTTCTGTGGCTACTGCATGGGTACTTATAGGCAGACAAAATACTCTCACAGATAAAAAATAAAAAAATAAACATTTAAAAAAGATATTTAATGGGAAAGAGAGAGAACTCACATGCATGTCACTTTATTTATAGTGTGTTGTATAATTGTCCTATGTCTTAATTTATTTATTGTAGTTTATCATGGACCCATGGATAGAGTCAACCACAGTCTATATGATACATACTGGGTTCTGTGCTGGTTAATTATGACTGCCCACTTGACAATACTTAGACTTGCCTAGGAGGCATCTGTGGTAACATTTCCAGAGACGTTTACTCGGAGAGAGAAGACTCATCTGGGTATGGGTGGTACCTGCGCTGGGGCCCTGGACTGAGTAGAAGGAACCCAGCAAGCTGAGCACCAGCATCCATCTCTCTACTTCCTGACCATGGACACACTGTGAGCAGCTACCTCAAACTCCTGCCACCTTATCTTCCCCACCGTGATGGACTATGCCCCTCAACCTGTGGGCCAAAAATGAACCCTTGCTTCCTCAAGTTGCTTTTTGTCAAGCATTTAGTCGCAGTAGCAAGAAAAGCAACTGAATGGCGTTCACACTATCCACAGTTCCAGGTGCCCACCCTTGTGAAATTGGTCAACACTAAATGTCATGGGTTTTCTTAATTAACATATATCCTATGCATTAGAACTTTGAAACGGAATCCTGCCTCTGAGGAGCTCAAGAAGACAGTTCTCCAGACTGAAGGAGATGCCTAGGGTAGCCAAAGACCTTCAGAAACCCACATCTCCTGTCTGAGCCTCCTTGTGTGTCTGTTTCCATTAAGGAAGAGGAGACACACACATTCCCATTCATAGCTTCTGATTCAAATCCTTGCAGCTTAACAATCATAGGAACCAGGAGACCTGCTCTCTCTGACTAAACCAAAACCCCCAAATCCAAAGGAAAGGTTTGATGTGATTGGACTACGTCCTGTGCCCACCTCTGAAGGGAGGCCAGCGACTGTGATACCATTATGGGCTCATTTTTGGTCATACAGAAATTCATCCCTGTCAATAGAGGGAGGAAACAGAAAAAAAGCAGCCAGCGCAGAATCCCCATCCAAAGTAGAGCAAGAGGCTCCTTTTATAGTCAGAGGGGGACTGTGTCTCAAGGGTCAGTGTGTGGAAAGCCTGGTCACCAGTGTTCAGGGATGGGTGTTTGGGTGAATTCTTTGGATCACAAAAGCTCTGACCTCATCAGTGAGTTAAACACAGATGGTTCAAAGTTCATTGAACTGTTGTTTGGAGCTGATACAAAGATGAAAGGGGGACATAATTAAAGGAGATGGGTTTCTGGGAAAATGCCTTGAAAGAAATCTTTTGTCCTAGGCCTCGGTTCTCCTGGCTTGCCCATCTTGCCCCCTCCCTTTCTGGCTAAAGTGTGATGAGGAGCTTCATTTGCTACCTGCTCTCACACCATGGTGTTGTGTCTTTTCATGGTCCCCAAGACAACTGAATAAACATGCAACAATAAGCCCAAATAAACCTTTCTCCATTTTACATTATGTAGACAGAAGTTTTTGTCCCACCTGGTCCCACAGCCATTCAGTCCCAAAGAAACACACAAAGGCTTATATTAATTATAGATTGTTTTGCCTATTAGCTCAGGCTAATTACTAACTAGCTCTTACGTCTTAAATTAACTCATAATTCTTGTCTATGTTTAGCCAATAAGACATTCTCATCTTGCTTCCTCTGTGTCTGGTTGCTGACTCTTTGTCTTTCCTCTTTCCATAATTCTCCTAGTCTGGTTGCCCTGCCTGTACTTCCTGTCCGGCTACTGACCAATCAGAGTTTTATTAAACTAACATGAGGGACAAATCTTTACAGTGTACAAGAGCATTATCCCATGGTAACATTACCTCTCTCAAATAGTCTCTCTCCACAATGGAAGGTTGACTAGTTCAACTTCAAAAGTTCTCATCGATGTAGAGAAGCTCCTTGAGATTTTGGATCCAGTTAATTTTGCTGTGTGATAGTTTTTAATTTTCAAATTCTTGTGGTAGTTTGAATAAAAATAGCCCCCATAGGCCCATATGGAGTGGCACTATTAAGAGGTGTGGTTTTTTTGGAGTAGATGTGGTCTTGTCGGAGGAAGTGTGGCACTAGGGGTGGACTTTGAGGTTTCCAAAGCTGAAGCCAGGCTTAGTGGCTCATTACCTCTTCCTGCTGCCTGCGGATCCAGAGGTAGAACTCTCAGCTACTCCCCAGCACCATGTCAGCCTGCATACCGCCCACCATGGTGATAATGGACTAAACCTCTGAATGGAAAGCCAGCCCCAGTTAAACGTCTTTATAAGAGTTGCTGTGGTCATGGTTTCTCTTCACAGCAGTAAAACCCTAACCATGACAATTCTTTATAACAAAATTTTAATTTTAAAAATGTTTTCAGGACAATAAATATCTTCTACAAACATTAATATTTAAATCACAAAAAATTCAAATGCTAGAAAACTCACCACTTGTAACCATTCATCTCCAAACAGCATCATCAAGACCATGAGAATGACCTCCAGTTCTTTTTCCTGGGCTTACACGCATGTTTATATTTAATGTGGTCCCAGCATATTGTGTAGAAAGATTTTCATTCTGCCATGACTACTCTGAGCTAAAGCAGAAACAGTTCTCTCATGCTGTGTCCATTGACTCTGCTTTCTGCACACCCTACTTGGCTCTAGGCAGGGTTGCACACTGCACAAGTCACTGGAAGAAATACTGGCTCTTTTTGGTTTGGAGAATTTAGGGAGAGAAAAGAATTCAAAGTAAGGTGTCTATGACCTTCACAGGGGTGTTGAGATGAGGAAGGGTGTTCTCTGTGAGGTCTTGGGAATATTTTTCAAAATTATGGCCATTCATCATTACATGTGCTTAGTTTGATTTTTTTAAAAGAAAAAAATGTTTGTTTTGAGGTAGGGTATTGCTGTCTAATCCTGGTTGGTCTCAAACTTACAATCCTCCTGCCTCAGCGTTATGGGGTTGGGTAAAAAAATAAATGACTCCCATAGGTCACTTGATCCTCATCTGCTGGTGCTGTTTTGGCAGGCTGTGAAGCTTTTTGGGTGTGAGATCTAGCTGGTAGGCAAGGGATACTGAAGAGGGACTTGAAGGTGGCTTCCATGTCCAGCTCCCACCTAAGGTCTCTGCTTCCACATTGGCTGAGATGTGACAAGTCATGCCCAAACTCAGCCTCAACTGCCTTGATGGACTAAATGTACCCTTAAACCAGGAGCCGAGATTGACGTCTCCTTCCTGAAGTCATGTCTGTTACACATTTGATCACAACAGTGAGATCACTTGGGAGGCAGCCGCCCAAGTGTGTGTGCCAAGTCCTGCATTGATCTCTTAAATAACAAAACCCACTGACACCCTGTTGCCTGCCAAGGGTCTTGGTCTCCTGTCGCAGGCCACTGAAGGGAAAGGAACAGTCTCAGAGAATCTGTGGAGTTGCTGTGAGCTGTGGTAGAACCAGGGCTTTCCAGAAACACCTCCAGCCTCAAATGCAGAAAGAAGGCTACACGAAGAGTTGGGGGGGCATGCACAGACCCAAACCCACAGGCTCAGAGATAGCTAATTAAAATTCATGTCCAGTTGGAATTCTGGTTTAGCTCAGTGTGACTGCTGCAGACAACAAAGATAAATCCCTGGTCCTACAAGGAAGAGGAGTGAATAGAGCTTGTTCACTGACACAGAAATGACACACCAGCTGGATTTAACTGGTCTCTGGCTAACAGAGCTAAATTCTCTGCCATTCTCAGGTTTGGGTTTACCTTTCTCCCAAGATAACAAGGAAATAACTGGGATGTTCTCAGTGGTATGGGAAGCCATTTCCACCTGAAGCCAACTTTAACTCTGGGCTTCCTCAGCTTCCAGTGGACCAGTTTTCCCTAAGAATGGAGCCAAAGGAAAGCAGGCGCTGCTCTGCCCCCCACTTCTGACTATACTCATCCTGTCCCACCAGGCCACAGGCCCCGTCAGCATTACCTCCAGAACTTCTTTGACCATCAGTTTCTACAAATCACGCTCATCTCTCACCTGGGCCACTAGATGAGAGCAACCTTTGAAAGCCAGGGTGTCATGTGCCGGTCCTCTAGACCTTCCAGCATCTTCCTGCTAAATACAAAGACCAGAATCTGTGTTCTACCATGGCCCACTCAGTCAGCAATGGGATGCTCATCATTTTAAGTTTTCTTTGAGCAGTGCCTTGCTCCATAGCCTCAGTTGACTTCAAGCTCACTAGGTAACCCAGGCTGGCCTCAAATTCAAAGCCACCTTCCTGCCTCAGATGCCTCAGTTCTAAAGGTTACAGGCATGAACCACCATGCCTAGAGAGAGCCCATTCTAGGCTTCCCTGATGCTTATAACACCCACCTACTTGTGCATCCTCCCTGCTTTCTGAACACCCCCTGCAGGTCCCTGCCTTAGGGTCCTGGCCACTTGCTCATGCTTCTGTCTGATCCTCTCCCTAATATCACACAAGTATAAAGAGGAACTTCCCTTATAAGATTTTATTTTAATTATGCATATTTATGCACATGTGTTTGTGTGCACATGTGAATGTAATGCCCTTGGAGTCCAGAAGAGGGCATCAGGTCCTCTGAATCTAAAGTTACAGCCATTGTGAGCTACCACAAGTGGGAGCTGGGAACCAAATTCAGGTCCTCTGCAAGAGCTGTAGACTCTTAATGCTGGGCCATCTCTCCAGCAGCAGCAGCAGCACTAGCCTTACCTTTTTTTGTCTCATTAGTGCATTCCTATCCTCTATGGCCCCAACTCAAAGTGAGCTCCTTAAAGCAAGGCTGCTATTGCTCTCCTTCAACATGATTTATTAAGCACACATGAGTGGGTGAGTATCCAGCTGTGAACAGATGTGTTTTGCCTTCTGAGCCCTGGGAGATAGCAGTTGAGATCAGTTTCACTAGAGCCAATGGTTCCTGAGCTTTTACAACTCACCTATGGATCTTTGAGCTACTGAAGGCTCCCTCTGATGTCCATTAGGAAAGGTAAGGAGAGGTATTGGAAGAGGAGGCATGAATATGACGGTTGTCTTAAGGTGTAAAAATACCTACTGCTCCCCCATTTGCTCTTTTGAAGGAGGTTTTTCAGTCAAACCTTTTCTCCAGTTTTTATTTATGTTTGATAAAGGGAGTGTCTTCCTAGAACACCATAAATTTCACCAAGCTATATGAGGCTGATGGATTCTAAGGACCTTCCTAATGGTACCCGGCCTGGTAGGTGGGAAGAGGAAGAGGGAGGTCATGGATGAGCAGAGCTAAGAGGGTTGGAAGGGAAATGGGACATTTTAATTTTAGAGCCCAGAGAGTTTCTGAAGGCAATGCGACTAAAATTCCACAGCTTCTTCTGCAAAAGTCAGCATCACCGAAGCCTGTTTAGTCAGTGGTTGGGTGGGGTCCTGGGAGGACGGCACTTCCACCTCTGGTAGTCAACTCTACCGCCAGGCATGAGCATCCAGGACTTATCATAACCCTTCATAGAGCCCTCCAGACAGGTTTGGATTGCATTTCCTGGAAGAAGATCACTGACCAGAGGGTTAAAGAACAACCCAACAGGGATAGACAAATGAGGTAGTGCCTCAAGGACATCTGTGTCCAGGCAGCTGTTGCTCGGAGCTACCTGGGCTGTGCTGCAACCTCTCCAGAACAGCCTCCCATGTTCCCATTCTGTTTTCTTCCCTATCTGAGACCTTTCCCCAGATCCCTTTAGGCTTTTGTACCAAGCCAGGCACAACCCCAATAAAGAGCTCAGGCCTCCCAGGGGAGACTCCAAGCAGAGGGGAGCCAGGTGATGAAGTCACTCTCATATGGCAGCACGCAGAATAGATTGAGCCCTGGCTGCGAGACAAATTGTCACATTTGCGCTAGTGATAAGAATGAGTTTCCTGGGATTCTAGGATTAAAACACCATTCCTGATGGTGTGGTAGGATGGGCACCACCTCCCAGTGGCTCAATATTGTCAGATTAGCAAGATGATGGCTAACATGACCCAGCGTTGTTCTTGAGAAATAATTAGCTCCCAAAGTGGACTGGAGCTCCATGGAATACAAGCCCATCTCTTTTTATAACATTTAAATTTGGAAGCTTAATTATCCACTGAGAAATTGTCACTTTGGCACTTTCAGTCCATTTGGCTATATATTGACATTATTAAAATGCTGTCCTGGTCTTTATGCAAATTGCCCTTTAAAAAAATAATTTATCTCCTAGCAACCCAAAGTGAAATCAGCATTGAAAAATGGCATTGCAAGAACCTCCGGGTTCTTAATCTTACTAATTCCTAGGGCTTATTTGTTGATTGTTGGAATGAACAAATGGATCTGGGCCTATAGATTATGCCCCTGGCTCACTCACTAAACTGAGTTCGCTTTTGATATGTGTGTATGCACTAGATTCACATATATGTGTGCATGCATGTAGAGGCCCAAAGTGGATGTCAGATGTCTCCGTCCATCATGCTCCACTCTATACATTGGATTGAGGTCTCTTGCGGAACTCGAGCTTGCTGATTTCAGCAAATCTAGCTAGTCAGCTTGCTCTGGGTATCCCCTGACTGTGTCACTTGTGCTGAGAGATTACAGGTGCCCCCCACATCTGCCTGCTTTTTCGTAGGTTCTGGAGGCAGGGCTGAAAGCCCACCTTCACACTTGTGTGGCTATTGTTTTATCTATGGAACCGTCTTCTCAGCCCTAAACTGGTTCTCTAAAAGGTCCTTGAAATAGTCAAATTCACTGAGCTCAAGAGAGGAAGCTGGTGCCTTTGACTACCTATTTGGACCTGCAATCACACACTCAACAGAACAGAAGAATCAAACTCTTTGAAATACATGTTTACCCCCTGTTGTATGGGGAAAGTCACCCTCTCTTCCTAGGACCTCAGCCTGAAGAGCTGGCAGGAATCACAGCTCCTGGGATCTTAATCCCCAACAACAGACAATGGGAGCAAAACCAGGACTTTCGAATCCCACGCTTGGAAGAATAAGTGTGCAGAGGGTGGGTGGCTTTCAGCTATGCTTGACAACCTGTGCTGTATCCTTAGGAACCACATGGTGGGAGGAGAAAATCAGCTCTCTGGGGCTGCCCTTGGCATCCACACCCTCCAGATAACAATAAATAAATACACAAAATTTAAAAAGAAAGCCAGTTTCCTAAGCACTTGAATTTTCAAGGAAAAGAAAAGTAAGGCGATTAAACACACTGAGGCAAAGGACCCCGTTCTTCTGAGAGCGGACACAGCAGGTAAGACCTGAGCTGCAGGGTTGGCAGTGACCCCTTGCAGGAGCATCTCTGATTCTCATCTCAGAAGACCTGTTGTCAGCAGTCACTTAAACTTGCCTCTTCTGGCTGCTTCCAGGATCCCACTCTGTCCCAGAGGCCCAGATCTGGGGACACTCCCAGCTCGCACCTGAGAAACAGATCACCCTGCTTTGTCTGGGCAGGCAGAAGCTCAGACATATACATAGAGGCTTCATCCTGGTCCTACTGCATTTGCTGTTGAATTTCAGTGAAATTTTAGGAGACACGCTCAAACCTCCAGAGATGCTAGTTTGTTTTTGCCTTAAAAAATCGGCTGTACTTTTTTTTCCCCATTCAAGTCCAAATATAATAGAATCTGATGCCTGGCAAAAAATAACCAGCGTAAACCTGTGAGTCACTGTTATCGCTTCAGCTCAGGTCCACAGACTCACAGAACAGATGCTTCAGAAAGCCACGTGTGCTGGCCTCTTCACCTCTGAGTGGGCCTCACAGCCTCAAGTCCCAATGGAGTCTGAGATCTACCCCGGCCTATGACTCAATATAGTAGATATGGCAGAAATGACCAACCGCGAGCTGAGTGCCCATGCCTCAAGAGGTCAAGTAGCTTCTATTCCAGACCCTTGGAATGTTGTGCCACATAACAAAATCCGACTGGGACCGTGGACACAAAAGGACACCTTGGGAGGGGAGTCAACAGGTGCTCAGCATTGTTGGCCATCCCAGGTAGAGTTCCAGAACAACACAAAACTACTCTAACAGGACCCACGGACAGTCCAGTTAGACCAGCAGAAGGGTTTCCGGCTGAGCCAGACCAGGTTGCTGACCAGAGAGCTGTCAACAAAGAAAACAGATATTTTCAATCCTCTTGGCGTTGGTATGGTTTGTGTGAGATACTGACATAAGGTTTTCTGAAATGGAAACAATTCCAAATGAAAGCATAGCCAGTTTAAAGAACGAAAGAAAGAAAAAACCCTGTCACCCGCAACCACATCTCCATATTTGGCTAGCATTAATCTGCTGATAGTTCACTTCCAACATTGTTCACACACGCACACACTCAAACTGCCAGTTACTGAACTGTCCCCAAAGTTGCTCTACTTCACAATGAAATGTTTCTCTCCAGTTCTGTTCGTGTGAGTCATTTTAAGGGGCTAGAAGATGTCGCCCCTGCTGTGGCGTGGAGGAAGAAAGGTGGTAGAAGTGGCCTATGCTGTGCTGCTCTGAGAGAGGGCACGCCATGGTGGGAGGGAGAGACATTACCAGAGCTGAGGGGAAGCAGGTCTGCATCTGTGCTCTTTCCTCTCCGCCTGACGCTGACGCTGCCCACAGACATTTTCCTCCTCTGCTTCTTTTGAATGATACTGGTAGAAACTTGCTTCATTCCTGACGGTTTTTGAGGATCAGAACCTAAGTTAGCAAAGCTGAAACCCTTACAACGAGCACCGCCTGAAGCCTTCGGGAAATGCTGGATGACATCCACACGTTCCTATGGGCCTTGCTGCCCTCGGCTTCTGATTAGAAAAGGAGGGAGATTTGTGGTTTGAAATACTGCATATGGCTAGTTGACGCTCTTCCTCTCTCCTTTCCTCCCTCTCTCCCTCCTTTTCTCCAGTAAGTATTGAACTCAGACCTTGAGCGTGCTAGGCAAGAGATCATCCCTGAACTGCAGTCTCAGCATACCTTTCAATCTTTAATTTTGAGATAGGATCTCCTCAGGGTGCCTAAACTGGCTTTAAACTCACTCTGTAATACAGGCAGGCCTTGAACTTCCCACTAATCTACCTCAGCCTCCCAAGTAGCTGGGATTACAGACATGCTACCAGAACCAGACTTAGCATCAGACTCCCCAGCTCCCAAACCACTCCAAATCTTTGCCACTTAGTTCTGGCTTTCATAAAGAGGAAGCAGCAAGCCTCAGAAGGGAAGGGGTCCCAGGTTACATGGATTTGTCTTAAAGATCTCTCCCACCAAGGGTGGTCAGCAATTACCTAGACTCCCTCATACTCTGTGAATGCATGTTGGGAAATACTACCCACCCCGAGATTCCCTGGTGTCTTCCCTAGTTAAGGGATGCCTTTGCTATCTGAGTATATGCACTGTAGGGCCCCAATGAGGTGTCTACACTGTCCTACAGATGGTCTAATTTACTTAAGTCACTAGGAAATTCATGTCTCTGTAGCAGAGCAAATCTCAGCCTTAACCTTGACCGTGTACCTATGATTCACATGTATGCATATGAGGTTGCCACATTAAAGCGAAATACGTCTTCTGTTCAGAGCATCAGCTAGCAAGTGCATTCCTGTGGATCTTGTTTACTCCATCCACATCAACTTATCTTTGCTCAAGCCGGCGCTCGCTTGCCTCCACGAGAATCATTAATGCCGAACAGAGAAGACAGATTTTTGCATTCGCAAGTCAGCAAGATTTCCAAGATTCCATTCCTGAGCAGGCCAGGGCTCACCAGCATCCTCACAAACTGACAGTCATGATTAAGTCCTAACGAATGACTGCCCCACACAATAGAGCTGTGAATAAGCCCTCCACACTGAATGCGTTGCTGTTCCTTTTTGTTTACAAACGTATACACTGTGAAGAGTGGATGATCGCAGAGCTCAGAAAACGGTGGCCCTCCAGCCTGCCCGAACACTGGCTTGCTTTTCTGGCTCTGGAAGCTTCTATCTCGAGCATCTTAGTCCCTATGGAAAAATCTCTGGTAGAGAGCTAGCAGGAAGGAAGCAGTGTTGGAGGTGGCAGGTAGAGACTGTCTGCATGAATCCAGATGGGCATCAGGTTGTCCCTACCTGCCCCACGATCTCTGAAGGTGCTGATTGATGCCTTGAAAATGATTTTCCCTGAACTACAAACTCACAAGCACCATGTTTCTTTCCCTGCACTGACAAATATAGCTATTTAAATTGTATGTTTCAGTATTTCTCCTGTGGAAATGCAGGTGGTTTTCCACTCTTGCGAGCCATGTGACACATATACACACATCATCCCCCTCACACTGCAATCCTCAAGCCAACTGTCCTCAAATACAATTCCTGGAGATGCCATCTGACCCTACAGGTTGAGGCTCCGTACCCCTGAACTGCTTTCTACTGTTGCTATAAATGAGGGGTTCCTCGTCCCACTCTTTTGGGTTGGATGAAGCTGTTACAGCAGGATCTGGGGAAAACCTTGACTTAGTTTTATCATTCTCGACACAGGCTGTTACTGCACTGTAGATGTGCAGCTATATGGAAGAGAAGCGTAGAGCAAGGCTGGGTTAGGGGCTGTGAAGCTTCTCTGTCTTTTAAGCACACATTCCTTCAGGGACATCCCAGCAGACCAGGAGCTCTCAGACCCATGTCCTTTTCAGGGTTTCTTGGAAGCTCTTTTAAGTCTGCTTGATAGAGAGCGTCACTGGCTGATCCACTCAATTTCCCTCCCCCCCATCTTCCCAGGCTAAAGAACGAGGCCAAAATCACTGGCTCTTAGATTCTCCTCCAGCTCCTGTGACAAAATCACAGGCTCTTAGATTCTCCTCCAGCTCCTGTGACAAAAAGCTTTGACTAAAAGCAGTTCAGGGAAGAAAGGGTTTATTACAGCTCGTCGTTAAGGGTGCAGTCCATCATGATGAGAAGTCAAGCTGGTTGAGGCTTGAAGCAGCTGGTCCCGACGCATCCATGTATCAAGAGGCAGAGCAAGCCGAATGCCTACTGCCACTCAGCTCCATTTCTCCACTGATATAGTCCAGGACCCCAGCCTAGGGAGTGGTGCTGCCTACAGTGGGTTGGTCTTGCCACCTTACCACAATCGGGGTAATGCTTTATAACCATTCTCAGAGAGCCATCTCCCAGGCAATTCTAGATTCTGTCAAGTTAACAACACTGCCACAGAGAGAAAGTTTGAATTATTTGCGGTGGGGGAGGGGGGAACACAATTGACAAACATCAGTCAAGGAAACAGGAGAAAGGAAATTACAAAATGAGTAAGAAAAGAAACAGAATGAGAGAACGTCTCCCTGGATGCCGCAAACTAATGCCTTAAAAAAGTAAAGAAACATAAACACCAGGCAAGATTGATTGAAGAGAGAGAAAAGGAGAAAAAGAACAGGTGGCAGGGTACAAACTGCTCCAGTTAAAACCACATATACGACCCTAGAAACAACTGGGACTTTTAAACCAAAATAATGCACTGATGCAAAAACTGATCATCATAGCACAATGTATGGAAGCAAGTTAAATGGGTAAGTGTGGAGAAATATAAATTACAAAGAATGAAACTGGAAAATCAGAATTGACCCAGTACTTCCATGGAATCAGGCAGAATGTTCCCAGGAAAGATAACAGGTTCGGTCACCTTGACAGGTGAGTTTTACCAGACCTTTCAATCACAAACAGATCACTCTTGAGTAGACCCTTCTCCGGGACTCGCTTCATAAAGATGCTGATATCAAAGCCAAACAGGAGCATTCTAGAAAATGAAGGTTGTTAGCCAGTCAGTCCTCTGCACCAGTCTCCAGCGACCTGGCTAATCAGTCTCTCAGCTGTTGTATCCTCTTTTGTGGTGATTTTCCTCCTTCACAGAGTCCTGCTTAGGGTGTAAGATTACTTCACTGCCCTGCTGACAGGTTCAAGTCTGCTCCCCAAGACCCTGGGTGCTCACTGCTTCCTATATAGCCTGCTTGCTGCTCCCCAGTACAGAGTGACCCTACCTCCAGAGCGTTTGCATTGGTCATTTCCCTGCCTGTCACAGGCTTATCCCTGCTTTCCTTCAGCTTCAGGTTCCATCAGGTGTCAGCAACTTTTCATTTCCTTCTCCTAATTACTTTTCTGCATAGTGGATAACATTGTCTCCGATCATACATATTTCTTGTCTCTTCCTCTAGAATACAATCTCCACAAGTCAAGGACTTTCTCTATCTTGTCTCCTGAAGAGCTCTAAGGTCTTAAAATAATGCCTGACACATTATTGTTGCCTCCAACTATATGTTAAATAAAGAAGGAAATCTCATTCATAAAATTAGATACCAAGTTCCTGATTAAAACATTAGCAGGCTTAATCCAGCAATTACTTAAAAATACAATTGATAGCATCATTGTGAATGGGTAGCATTTATTCCTGGAATGCAAGGAAGATGCAACACCCAAAAACCATACTGATGGGATTGTAAAGGTTAGTGGCATGGGACAATTCTGTATTCTGTCAATTATATTTTAAATAAATGCTGATCGGCCAGTAGCCAGGCAGGAAGTACAGGTGGGAAAACCAGACAGGAAGTAGAGGTGGGACAATGAGAACAGGAGTATTCTGGGAAGAAGGAAGCTCTTTCCCCAGTCCTGCCCAGACCACAGAAGAAGCAAGATGTGACCTACCCTGCCGAAAAAGGTACCAAGTCATGTGGCTAACATATACTAGAATAATGGGCTGGTATACGTTATAAGAGCTAATACAAAGCCTGAGCTAATGGGCCAATCAGTTTATATCTAATGTAGACTTTTGTGTGATTCTTTGGGGGCTAAATGGCTGTGGGAACTGGGCAGGACAGAAACCCCAACAAGTAGGCCCTCATGTTAAATAACAGTCTCCTGACCCAGAACTTGTGAAAACCTTAAACACAACATGAACTTGGCAGCTGTGATTAAAGACGCTGACATGCGAGTGTCATTCTGGACCAACCGTGTGGGTCCCAGTTTCTTGCAAAGGTCTTTTCCAAAGAAGAAAATTCATATCAGAGAAGGAGACGTGAGCCCATATGCAGGGATAAGCAGGGAGGGGAAGGGAAAAAAGAGGAGAGAAAAGAAAAATTGAGTTTTGATGATGCTGAATTATTATTGATTTTGAAGATGGAGAAAGTGACCATGAGCCAAGGAGTAAGTATTGACAAGTGTAGAAGTTGGAAAAGACATGAAGACAGAATCTCCCACAACCTCCAAAGGGGATGTGGTAGGGCTAACTCTTTATTTTTAAAACTTATCACTCTGGAAATACTGGAAAATAAAGAGTCCCTAAATTAGATGGGTGGAGGTGCACGCCTTTAATCCCAGCCCTCAGGAGGCAGAGGCAGGTGTAAGCTGGACTACAGAGTGGGTTCCAGGATAGTCAGGGCTACACAGAGAAACCCTGTCTCAACAACCCCCACACTTTTCCTAAGTCAGTGGTGATTGGTTAGAAGAGCAAGAGAAAGTTGACAGGGACAATAATGATATGCTTTTGTTGAGGTCACAAACTAGGTAGGGACCTGTCTTTTTGTGACTGGCCAAGCTCGTGCAGTCGTGTATGGCAGCAACACTAGAGGCACCAAGGCGACAGGGCTGGTTGGCCACTTAGAGAATTACATCACCTTATGTGGGTGACACTGAGGCCAGTGTCCTTTCTGTTTTTGCCCCTGTCTACTCTGGGTTTGCACATAGTTCAGCAGTCAATTCACAGTTATCTCTAGGAAAGTGAAGGTCTTGGGAAGATCTGTTCTTAGGAATCATGACAAGCCTACCTATCCCCAAACTCACAGAGCTTGTAAGTGATCACCCGTCACTCAACTGGTCTAACTTTTGTGCTGACAAAATAAACCCAAAAAAACTACTAGTCTACGCTCCTTGGCACCTCTTTCCACTCGGTGTCTTGCCGATCAGTAACTTTTTGCCAATTTTTGCTTGGAGGTTTTTAGCAAACCCAATAAATTCATTATAGAAAATCAAATCCACCCAGAAAGAGTAGCTGGACACTGCTTCATCATCAGGCATGTTCAGAACTGTTCCAATAAAAACCCATTTTACTTGAATTCAATTGAATCTTTGCTAGGAAATAATCCAACACCAAGCTGGCTTGAAAATTTTGTCATTGTTGGAGTACAGCAATGCTTTTTTGGGTCCTGTTGGTAAACTACTAACGAAAAAGTTAAATGTAAAATTTGACCACATTCGTGATGGGGGAAGTTTTGTTAACCAATTACCTCTAAGAAGTGAAATCTAATTAAGGCGTGGCTACCTGGAGCCCAGGAAGAAAAACTGGGATGGACCAGGTACTTTCTCTCTCTGGACGATTCCCGCGGGACACAGTGGAGCTTGGATTTTCCATTCTCGTGGTGTGAGTTTTCCCTTATAATAAGTAAATATATAATTGTTTATCTTCAAGCTGGCCTGGTTATTTCATGAATCGAGTTAACACTTACACATTCGGGGTTTTTTTTTCCCACAATGAAGAGATCCACTGTGGAACCTTCTTATTCATTCCCCTCTACTCCCTTTTTCCTCTCCTTCCTGAAGAGAATCATTAAAAGATTGGAAGGGGTTTATTCTCTTAAATTTTCCTGTGAAAATAGTAAAGAAAATGTTGCATTATAAGATGGAGCCACATTAAAGATTTGGGGAAAGGAAGAAGAAAAATGCAACCTACAGTCCCCCCAAACAAAAACAGTGAGTGGGTGACTCCCACATTGTGGCCCTTGAAGAAGTTATCTTGAAGTCTACTTCCATGGGTTACCATGGAGACTCATGACCCTGTCCTTCAGAACAAGCTGAGGACAGCTGATGTGAATGAGAAGCCATCATACCTCCCTGGAGCAGCAGCATCTGGTTTGGTGTGAGATCGTTGGTGTGTTTCTACCTCTTTATGCTCTCTCTGTTGGACATTCCACTGTGTCCGGCAACTTGATGAGAGCACTGATCTCTGATTATATCCCCCAGAATGAAATAGTGTTTCGTATTGCATTTGAACAAATGCCATTTTGTAGCTCCACATTTTGGGGTGGGCATTGGCCGGAGGCTCTAGACATGTGACTCCCTCTGGTAGCCCGTCCGTTACTTCAGCTATTAAAATTACTCAAAACTAAGGAAAAGGAGTCAGACAGGGTAGCATACACAAGCAATTCCAGTATCTGAGGCAGGAGGATCAGGAGTTCAAGGATACTCTTGGCTACAGAACAAGTTTGAGGCCAGCCTGGACTACATAATACCCTGCCTCAATAAAACAAAAAATAATAAAGAAAAGAGTTTCATTCTGAACCCATGATCCATACTTGTAGTAGGATTTTACAGCAGCCAAGTCCCTTCCCAGGGCCACCAAGCACTTCACTGGGGTCCCAGTCACAGCCCTCTCCATCTTTGAGTTACAGAGCTCAGCATGGCAGCATTCCCATGTTTAAGCTAACCATCAACCATTCTTTCTAATACAATACGGAAACTCTGTGGTGTTTCATTAGTTTAGGAAGTGTGCACGCAGCCCTGTACATAAGAAGGACAAAGACTTGATGCTGTAAATGTGAGCTTCTGCATCCACAGGCTGTTTCTATCTGGAGCTTCCCTAGAACTGCACCAGCAGAAGCCTGGCTCAGTGGCCTCTGCAAGCAAGAGCAGTTGCTTAGGAACACCGTATATTCATGGAATCCAAAAGCAATTACGTTTCAGCTTTCCTGCTTGGCCAGATGAGCTGGCATATGTGTTTTTTATGGTTTGGATGTGACTTACCCTGAAAAGCCTTGTGTACTGAAGCCTTGGTCTTCAGCTAGTGATGGGCAGTGGCTCAGTCATTGGAGTTCTGACCCACCCTGCTCTGGCACCCTCCTTTACCCCTCCTCTCACACACTCACGTGCTGCTATGGAACCTAACCCTAACCAAGCCAAGCCCTCTACAGTTCTCCCGTTGTGAGAGGTGGCTGGAGTAGATGGATTGATTAGGGTGCACGTTCCTTTCTCACTCTCAGAACTTTCCCATATAGAAAAAATACTGGGCTCCTACACGTCTACCAGTTTCATGAAATAATTCCAATATCTTACCCAGTCTCATAATCTCACCTTTCATGACATCTATATGAGCGTATCTAATAACCTACTTCCTGGAGTACAGGTGAGTTTGGGAGCAGGACAGACTACATGTAGATGAGATTCACCAAACTCTTGCCTCCCACCCTCCCGGAGCAGAGGCCATCCCAGAGCAAGGGCCACACTGGGATTATAATACTCCAGGTGGGATTTTAGCTAGGTACCAGTTTTTGACTTGCCTTCTGGCAGGTCTCTGTAAGGCTGCCCTCTAGCCAGTCAACTATACTAAGCTCTCAGAGATCATTCAAGATATGAAGGAAAAATCCTTCCGCATTTTTGGAATGCCTCACAAAAGCTCTGTTACAGTATACTAACTTAGATCCAGAAACCACAGAAGGCAGACAGTTACTCGTGACTCATTTTTTAAATCAGTGCTACTCTGACATTAGGACTAAACTTAAATGTTTGGAGACAGGCCCCTTGACCCTGCAGGCAGAAGTCTTAGAGTTAGCTTTTAAGGTGTACCATGCGAGAAATGACAAAGCCCGAAATCACTGTCACATGTTAACCATAGCCTCCTGACCAGCCAAGGTGACAGACTGCCCGATCCATGTTGTCCGTGCTGCTCCCTTGCCCCTTGGGGCTCGAGAACCACCAGGCCCGTGTTTCAAATGTGGTAGAACTGGTCACTGGGCCTGGACATGCCCTAGTCCCGCGAGACCTTGTCGAAGATGCCATAGGGAAGGACATTGGGCAGTAGATTGTCCTCATGCACATAGTGGCATGGAGACATCAAACCCAGAAAATTCCCAAGTTGACCTTCTAAGTCTGGCCATGGACGAGTGAGGCTGCCCCGGCTCCTTTGACCCAACCACAACCGTCATCTGTAACAGGGAGCCACAGGTAAACATCACGGTATCAGGATGGCCCATCTCCTTTCTCTTAGACACCGGAGATACATACTCGGTACTGAGGGAATTCTGGGGGCCTATCTCTCCATCTAGTTTCCCTATTGTCGGGGTAGGGGACAGCCTTATCTACCTCAGCAGACCCCACCACTTACCTGTGTTTTTAGGGGTATTTATCTCATTCATTTATTTTTAGTCATGCCAACCTGCCCAGTACCTCTCATGAGAAGGTATTTTTTTAGCAAAAGTAGGAGCTTCCATTTCATTTGCTTTTTCCATTCACCTTACCCCCAGACTCGCCAGCAGCTCCATGCCTCCTTCTCCTAGCCTCCCAACCTCACAACCCCAATGTGTCTTTTCCTCTGCCAGCCTCCCAAGTGAACCCCCAAGTCTGGAACACCCAAACCCCCTCCATTGCTAAACACCATTCCTCCATTGTTATCCAATTACAAGATCCTACTAAGTACATTACCCAAGCTCAGTACCCCTCTCTCTCCAGAGCCTTAGGGGACTTAAACCTATTATCTCTGACCTTTTAAGAAAAAAACTTACTTTGCCCCTCCTCTTCTCCCTTTAACACCCCTACACTTGCTGTTAAAAAAAACCTAATGGAACCTATCGCCTGGTTCAAGCGTGGCGGGGGAGAGAACTTAAGAGCAAGAGAAGGGAGGTGGCGAGGCAGCAGGAGGCAGAGGAGCAGAAGTATCTGCCTGTTGAGGTTGGAAATATGTGGATTCCTTAGTGGTCATGAGCAGTAGGTAAAGGAACTGGCATAGAAACAGGAATAGGAACTAAAGGGACGGGGTAGAAGCTGGGGCTGAAGGGACAGGAGTAGAAAGTGGGGTTGAAGGAGGAACAGCAGGGGCTGAAGGGACAGGAGTAGAAACTAGGGGGATGGGAGTAGCTGCCCGCTGAGGTCAAAAAGGCGGGGGTTCATTAGCTGGGTCCAGAGCGGAAGTGGAGGGTTCTTCCGGTAAAGATGGCATAGCCAGGAACATGTGAGCAGGCACACAGTTTGCAAGGACAGAGGGCTTCTTAGGCTTAGAGCCTAAATAGTAAAAGGCTTGGTTGTAAGGAAACCCCTTCCATTTGCCTGTGTGCTGACAGTAGTTAATAAGCTTCTGTAAAATATCGGGATCAAAGGTGCCATTAGGCGGCCACTTTAGATTACCATCTAAATTGTAACGAGGCCATTTTTTTGAACAAAGGTGGACAAGTGTGGGAATCTGTAGGTAGGGCATTAAGACCTGGGGTTTCAGGGCCTCTTAAAGGCATTCCAGAGGGGAGGCTGATTGATGGGTTTGGATGGCTTGCTTCCCATAGTTGAGACCATGAAAAACCTGCGAAACGGTGACACCACAAGGTCCACAGTAAGACATCTCTCGACTGTGAACAGGGTGTGAATCAGCATGTCACAAGACCTGTGGGAGGGCATCACCTTGCCACGGGTGGGACAGTTAGGCCTGTCTAGATCCAGTCAGGGTGACTTGGAACCCAGCAAGGCCAGAGGCTGC
>JAQHUG010000016.1:477536-535730 GCA_028555095.1 Dicrostonyx torquatus | reverse complement strand
TCTCTCCCTTTCCCCTCCCCTGCCTCCCTCCTACTCCACTCTAGCACATGCTCCCTTCATGGTTCTCTGACTCACCACACAGCCCCAGGAGCAGTGAAGCCAAGTGACCATGGACTGAAACTTCCAAAACCCTGAGTCAAATCTTTCCCTTCCTTCTTTCAAATTGCTTGTATCAGGTATTCTACCACAACAATGCAGAGTAACCAATACCCAGTCCCTTCACTGAGGCTGTACATTTGTTAAAACTCATCAAATTGTACATCAAATGGCATCTTATTTATATTTCACACACACACACACACACACACACACACACACACAAAGTATAAAATAGCCAAACATAGAGGCTGAAGACAAGAGCTGTTTGCGCTCACAAATGTATTGGAGGAGCAATCTGGAACTGGAGCTGGGTTGAGCCAACAGCCTGAAAGTGACCATATGATTGAGGAGTTGAGTCTTTCTTTACTCTTGGGTACTGGGGATCAATGAGGAAGGCTCTACCTGGACCACCTCCTATGATGCCTCTCTGTTCTGCAGATCCTTTTCTGTGTCAAATATGCCACCTCTGCTGTGGATGCTGGGCGTGCATTAAGGTACTGCTCACACCCCTACCCTGTTAGCATTGCAAAGTGGGAAGACAGTGTGTAAACAGTAAACACTACTAACAAGTAAATGAATGGTATGTTAGTGACAGCACATGCATAGAATAGAAATTTTAAACAGGATGAGAGGGGTTGGGGGATATTCTCTGGGAAGCTGTTTGCTGGCTGGGGATAGTCTTGATAATCTGTTTTGCCAGTCTGGTGATGGAAATGGCTTTAATTACGTTTCCCTGATTGCTAGCGGGAGCTGAGTGTCTCTTAAGATGTGTGGCCAAGATTGCTATCTGGTTCCCAACTGCTCTTCCCTTTCTCAGGCACAGTTTGACTCCTTCTCCCAGCCTCTCCTGCAGTTAGCTGTGGCCTTGGCATCCAACCGATGGATAATAACAGAAGCTCTACACGGTTTTTTGGTCTAGCCTGTGGAAACCTCCGCCCAGAACAGTCCTCTTTTTCCTTTTTCAACTATCAAGTTTCCTAAGGCAGCTTAGAAATATGCCTCTGAGACTCCAGCCTGAGCCCCCAAAGACTGTGAAGAGCAGAACCATACACTTCTTCCAATGGCCTAGAACCCTGGACCTGTTTAGTTAAGCCATGAACTTGTAATCAAGTCCTTAAGTTGCAGCAACCTTATCTGTGCCAAGGACCTGACAGGAAGCACCTTAAGGACATTAGAGAAGAGGTGTACCATCTGAGCATAAGGACACCCCCCCCAATACAAGATCAACGCCCTCTGGTCCAATTCTCAGGAAAATCTTTGTTCCTTTCTGAATCTTGGTGGCCCCTGACTTCATTCCCACCTGCATTCTGGTCTTCCATATTCCCACTGGAGGTGAAGTTCTTCTTACAGCACCCTAGAGCTATACCTCACCGGCAGCTTCAAAGTTTCCCGCATTCCTCCCATCATGAGTTCCGAAGGTCAGCAAACTACATAGCAACATAGCAATAAAACCTGTGTCTCTCCATTCCTTTTTTTTTTTTTTTTTTGTGGCTGTGATGAAATCGCTAACAAAAAGCAACTTAAGGCAAGAAGGATGGATTTTCACCCACCATTTGGAGGAATGCTGCCCATCATGCTGGGAGGGGAGGTGACAGGAGTGGCTTGGTCCTGGCACTGGCCACTGAGCAAAGCAGGAAGACATCCAGCATCCTTCTGAACTTCTCCATTTTTACTCAGTCTGGAATCTCAACTCATTGAGTGTTCCTGCCTCCCATTCAGGGTCTTCTGTCTTTCCCTCTTAATCAAACCTCCCTGGAAGTGCCCACTCAGAAGTGTATCTCCTAGGTCATCCTAAATCCATCTAGTCAGCCATGTAGATCAACCATCCCATCGTGCTAAGCAATGTAGCGTGTCTATTGGCCATTTAGTTTGTCTTCTCAGACCCTTCACCAGGCTTAGCCTAAGGTGTTGATTCTATTTTTATTGACCTGTACTACTCCTTCCTATCTTGTGACTGAAGGTGTGTTCCATGGACCAGCATTGCCAATTCACATATTCACCTGTGATACCCAGACACACTGAAGTGGAGTGTGCACTGCCTCACATGTTCTAAGATGAGTTGTCCTTGTTCTAAATGCCTCGAATTCATTAATTGTACTATTTTCCAGGTTTTGAAAATACTTATTTAATATTCATATATGGGTATGGATGTGAGGTGTTTGAATCCAAATCATCCCGTTCTCTCCCCTCCAGCTCCTGATGGTATTTGTTAGACATAAACTCACAGCAGCTGGGACTGAATTCACAAAATTTACTGCTTTTTCTAAACTCTGGGCTGAGTATATCTTGTCACTTAAGACACTGTTCTGTCTGAAGTCATGTGGCTATCGTACCATTTTCCTTCTAAACCATTCAGTTTTCCTTTTCACCTGTTGCTCCTGCACCTGGAATCTGTCATTGTCAGTGGTGGACTGTGATGCTCTCATTTACTTTCTCATATGGCTAATCAGTGACCCTGAGCTGCCCGCTGGCTTCTTGTCCCACTCTCCTCTGACATGTAATGTGAGCCCAGTCCCAGGCAGTCTATCAGGTTTCCACACCTGACTGATTTATGTCTCTGGCCTCTCAATTTGAATGTTCCAGTTATGTAAACTGTTTTCCTTCCTGTTTACCATATATTGTGGCCATTCTCTCACATCATTAGGTGCTCTCGACGACATAAATTTTAATGGCTGCCTATCATCCTGTCCCATTTGATTCTGTTAGACAGCTACAGTGTTCTCACAGTTTTGTTCTGTTGTGAGCGATGCTGAAGTTGATATCCCTCACCTAATCTCTGCACACTGGTTTCCCAAAGATAAATTCTTTAGGTAAAATGACCAAGTAAGCATACTTCTGAAGCATTTGAGGGACACTGCTAAATGGCCTCCCAGGAAAGTTACACCAATTTATATTCCCACCTGCTTCTGGCTGCTTCCTTCAAATCCTAATGCCTCAGCACTAAATCCCTGCTGAGTTCATCAGCAAAAATAAACAAAGAAATAAAGGCACATGACTGTTTTAATTCATGTGTCTTTGATTACCACTGAAGGCAATTTTTTTCCTTCTGCTTATCGGCCTTCTGCGTTGACTTATTTGGGCATGCATGTGGGACTTCCTGTCTTCAACCCATTTGTTGAGAGGGAGGAGTTATTTATTGATAGACAAAGCTCTTTGTATATGAGATTTGTAACCCTTGCTTGTGTTTGCTGCAGGGTATTTGTGGTTTTATTTGTTTCTCTTTGCTGTTTACACTCTGCCTCTTGCTTTTGTTGGTAGCATTTTCTCAGCAAGAAGCTTTAGTAGCAATAGGGTCCAGTTCAGCAGGGCTTTCTTTTAAAAAGTTTTATTACATTTTAACCTTTATCTACTGTTACTGGGTGCTCAAGTTGTGCATACCATGGCACGTGTGTGAAGGCCAGAGGACAACTACAGGAGCTGGCTTTCTCCTCCACCGTGTGGGTCCTTGGTATAGAACTCAGGTTTCAGGCCTGGTGACAAGTGCATACCTTCACCTGCTGAGCCATCTCGCCACTCCCAGGAATGCTGTCTTTAGTATCACGGCAATAAAGAAAAGAAAAGAAAAATAAGTAAACCCTATTCCCACACACAATTATCTTTCTATATTTTCTATTTCTTTACTTAAAAAAAATTCTTTTACTTCATTTCTTAGTTTCACTCAGCTCTCAGTGGGTATGCTGTGCCTTTCCCCACCTCTCCTGGCTGGACCCCCGTATGACTCTCACAGAGCACCATTTACACACCGGCCAACTTTTCCAGCTATGCAAATCTCCGTAAAGATTCGAGTCCTATTGCACCGTGAAGCCCCATGGAGGCAAGTGCTCTATCTGGTCCCACAATTGCCTTCCAGCATACATCTGAGGCACCTGCCTCTGCACCTGCGCTCCCACTCAGACACCTGAGGACTTCTGTTTCCACCAGCCCTTACTGCAGCTGTTTAGCTCAGCTAGGACACACAGAGACATAAGTGTATATATGCACACATGTGAGAGCTAACATATAGTGTGTGTATAGACACAAACGTATGCAGGCATATGCTTGAGTCAACACACTGCAGGCATATGGCAGTAAGCATATAAGTGTCTGTATACAGTGGCAACCTAGATACCCCTCTGTGAGCTTGCATCCAGGCAGGACTCTGCTATGGTCACTTACCATCTTGTTCTCTGATCTTCAGTAGGTTTCTAAGCAATCCTCGTGGGCTTATCAGCCACCAAACACAATATTTAAAAGCAAATTCCTGGGGATCACTGGCCAACCAGCCTTGCCTAGCTGGTTAGTTCTAGGCCAATGAGAGACTCTGCCTCAAAATACTGGTCAACTGCGTGCTAGGACAGGTCTCGTGCTTCAGTGTAATTGGACAATGCAAACTGAACTCTATGTAAAAAAGAAAGAAGAAAACTCAGAGTTGGATGGGTATGGGAGTGAGGGTAGATATGGAAGGAGTTGAGTGTGGATATGATAGAGATTCATTGTTTGACGTTTTCAAAGAATTAAGAAATTACATCCAAGGTTGTCCTCTGACCTCACCATGCACTAACACATACTTGCACATGTACCTGCATGCTCACATGAAGCTACACATCCATGAACATATACATACATGACCACAGAGATATACCAACTCTGTCTGAAGTTATCTAACTCAACAAATCCTCCCCACCATTAGGTGTTTAAATTGAGATACTAAACTCTTTCTTTGTTTTATGGTGAGCAGTGGACCCTTTGCTTCAGTGTGCTGTCCCTGGAGCATCAGAGACGCTGTCCCTGGAGCATCAGAGACGCTGAAGTTCTCTTCATTGGGTTATTGCCCATTTGTAATTTATCTCTTGATTTTCTGTTCCTTCTTTCTTCCCTTCCTCCATTGACCACTCCCTGTTTCCCTCTGACATCCAGTGAAGATGTGCTGAGCCTCCATTTGTCTGACCCTGAGTGTGGGGAAGGTGGAGCAGGAAGAGATAGAGGGGAACATATGACACACCTGGAGCCCAAGCATTACCTGGCTGCCAGTGACCATTGCTACAAGGAAGCAAGTATGCATTGTTTCTTTCCATAGTGACCAAAGTTGTCACCTTAACCACTTTGTGTATGTGTGGTGCTCGAGATGAACTCCGTGGCCTTGCGCATGCCAGGCAAGTGCTACTTCTGAGCTGCAGTTCCTACCTTAACAATTTCTCAAGGTCTCCTCCAGCAGTATTATCCACATTGCTGTGTAACCTGTGTCCAGAATGGTTTCATCTTGTAAAATCGAACTTCTGTCCCCATGGCAACAAAGCTTTCTGTGTCATTTTCCTCAAATGCTGCTGACCAGCCTTCTACTGCCCATCCCTGTGGATTTGTCTACTCTGGGACCTGCTACATGGGACCTGCTACAGCTTCTCTCTGTGTAGTTTATGTCACTTAACATGGTGTCCTCAAATTCTGTCCCATTAAAAGAGGTGACAGAACGCCCTTCCTTGTTAAGGCTGAGTAATATTCTTTTATATTGCAGGCCATGTTTTGTTCACCTGTCAAAATTTTGTGACTTTTTCTTACCTTCTGGTTATTGTAGAGAAAACTGCCATGCCAATGATTTTGCAAGCATCTCCTGGGTACATATCCAGGAGGCTATCTTGGAATAGGCAAACTTAGGGAATCATGTGACAGTTTTATTTTAAACTTTTGAGAGAAGCATCATTCTATTTTCTCTGGCAGCTGCACAGTTTCCACTCCCATATATTGTGTGCAACGGGGTCAGAAAGATGGTTTAGGAAGTAAAGGTGCTTGCTGCCAAGCCTGGGGAACCTGAGTTCAATCCCCAAGACCTATTTGGTGGAAGAAGAGAGCTGACTCCAAGAAGTTGTCCTTTGAACTCTACACATGCATCATATGCATGCTCTTGAGTGCCAGGGCATGCACAAATGCATGCACACGCATGCACACATACGTAAGCCTTCAGCCTTACACACAGGTGTGCATGCACACAAATGAACACACACATACAGACTCACACTAAACCAATCAGTCATTCAACCAGTGAAGTAAATGGAACTGACCAACTTTACAATGGATGGGAAGGCTTCGTGGGTCCCTGAACTACCCTGTCCTGCACCCACGCTGAGATAGTGAGGTCTGGGACCCTGATGGGCTCTGACAAGCAAGGCTGAAGTGAGTCTGGAAAGAAAAGCCCTTCCTGTCCCTTCCAGTTCTCGGAGCCTTGCTGTGAATGTTGTATCAGCAAATATGTACCCAGAGATTTAACGACGCATTAAGAAAGGATTGGGTGTAAATTGTTTGGAATGGCTGTCTCGGCGGTGTGAATCTACAATCACCTCTGTGCTTTGGGTCTGGAAGTCTGGGGATGTATTCACTGGGACCAGCTTATTCTCACCCCAGAGTAGGTGCATATGCCAGAGTCTGCAAAATTAAGACACGTGAGAATCAGAAGCTCTCTTCCTTTTTTTGTTTTTTTTGTTTTGTTTTGTTTTGTTTTGCTCTGTTTTGTTTTTTGGGGTCAGGGTCTCAAGTAGACCAGGCTATAAGTCTACCCTTGAACTCAGTATTTAGCTAAGGCTAACCTTGAACTCCCGATCCTCCCACCTCAGCCTTTGAAGTGCTGGGATTAGAGATGTGTGACAGCATGTCTGGCTCTGTGAGAGGCTTTCTTAGACATTTTTTTTCTTTTCCTTCTTGCTGACAACTCTTACACATCACTGCTTTCAGAATTTTCTCCCCTGATTTTAGATCCCCAGCAAATTTTGCATGCCCAACTCCCTTCTCTTTCTGTACATTGTTACAGGCTCAAAGAGGCAAGATCATCTCAGTGTTGTTGGAAGCAAAACACACCCAAGCCGTTCAGTATCACAATCTTCTCCAAAGGCCTCCCTGCAGTTCACTAAGGAGTCAGTGGAAGCAAAGGCCAAGGATGTCTCTGTGAACATGAGTGGGATGCTCCCACCTATGAGACAAGGCACGTGTGACTCCATCCTGGGTGAACGCCTAGGCAAGCTGCTTAGGGTCTTGGTCCTCACTACTGTCCTATGAAAGATTGGGGTGCCAGGTGAGATGGGGTGGGACAGTACTAGTCAAGCTGGGTAGGAGTCAGTTAGGGAGTCCATCCGGTCCTAGGGTCTCCTCATTTCCCTTGCACCTGTTCCTGTGGGTGGAGCACAAGAAACAACCGCTCCCCAAATATTAGTAAGGCATAGACTAGATCGGTAGTTGTTTTTTTAAAGATATGAAAACATAAGAGAAATCATGGATTTTGTGAGAACATTGTCCACCAGACTCAGGGAAGTGGGTGGCACAGAGCATTTGGGAAAAGAGGCCAAGGGCAGAGGATCCCCTCCAGTAAACAGACTCTGGGAAGCTAAGAACAAACCACCTTTGTGCATAGAGAGATAAGGAATAGGTCTGAAGGCAGGAGCAGAAACTCTGGGAGCCCACTGGGCAAGGAGGCCGCAGTGACCTTGATGCTTAGAAGAGAACACACACAAGCAAAAAGCTGCTTTCAGGGCGTGTGCCAAACATTTTAGATGACAATATCTTACAGTGTGGTAGGGCCCCTACCTCTTCCACAGAGGCCATGCTGATCTTTGTCCTCCTTTGAAGGATGCCAGCTCAGTACCCACTAAGTTCTTCAGATGTGGACCATCTGTGAGTATCTAAGTCTCCCAGCAGAAGGAACCTTTTGTGGTCAGATGTATCCTGTTCAGCCCTCTTTCAGAGCTGCCATGGTGCTAACACCAAGGCAATGCTCAGCTAAACTCAGGTAAAAGCAAAAGAAATAGGAAATAGCTTCACTCTTCCCTGGCTGTTTGTCTTCACCTTCAGTGAGTCAGAGGGCTGCTGAAGGGTTAGGGTGAAGGATAGACAGTTGTCCAAGTTTATTGTCAGATTCAAGTTCAGATAATTGTGATGTCCTTGCTCAGCTTGATTTAATTCTAAGATACCCGTTTCCACTTGGGGGTTGAAGAACTAACTTTACAGTCAAACTCCTGTCATATTTTCTCTTTTAAAAAAAAACCCATGAAGACTGGGGGTATGGCCTAGCTGGTGGACTGTTTGCACAGGGCTCTGGGTTCATCTCCCTGTGTCTCCTAAGCTGGAGGTTGTGGCTCACAGCTGTAATCCCAGCTTTTAGGTGGTGAGGATGAGGAGGATCTGAAGATGTTTCTTAGCTATATATAGCAAACTTGAGATCAGCCTGGGATATATAAGACAGAATGGGGCATCACCAACTGGAAGGTTTGATACAGCATAGTTACTGCAAAATGTTAAACTAGAGGCCGAGGAGATCAGTGAGTAGAGCACTGACTACTCTTTTAGAAGACTTGGGTTCTATTGCCGTCACCCACAAGGCAGCTCACAATTGTCTGTAACTCTAGTTCAGGAGGAGCTAATGCCCTCTCCTGGCCTCTGCAGGTTACAGGCAAGCAAATGGTACACAGACTACATGCAGGCTAAACACCCATACCTGTAAAAATGAATTAAATACAGACTTTAAAACATAAAACTAATTTGAACATTTTTATTGAGATATAATTTTCACAATGGACATATATATGCTATATAAACATAATGTATGTGTACAACTTAATATAACCCCACGCTCAGAGCAAGACTCAGAACATTACATTATGACAGAGGTCCTGGGCTTAGATTCCAGCACCTGACCCAGATACAGAAGCCCTTTGGCCACAGACACTCTATGTCCACCCCAAGGCTGTTTTCCCAGCTGCAGCCATCTCTAGTGTGTGATGCACAGGGCCCAGCCTTCTTAGCTCCCTGTGGTCATGCTATGCTGGACATGCTATGTGCTGCCCAGATCTTCTTCTGGAAGGAAGCACTAGCCAGTGAAATATCAGACACAGCTCCAAGGACTGCACCTTTAGAGACACCTCACTTAGGTTCCCAGCCAAGGATAGTCAGTGTCAGATATGAAGGTTAGGTTATTTGGGTCCAACTCAGAGAGAACAACTCTGAAGGGTCACTGGAGTTCAGAGCCAAGCTGACCCTGACCAATATCAATATCAAGGCCAACTTCTACCTCTTCATTACCCTCCTCTTCCCACACATCCCACAAGCTGGTCCCATTGCCTCCCTAGTAAATATCCTGCAACCTGGGGCTCCACCTCAGGCTAGCCTGGGGATGTGATCCGTGGTTGGATTAACTCTTTTCATTTCTGTCGTTTTCCTCTCCCCTAGATAGATGATTCTGAGCCCTCTAGGTGCAATCTAGGAGATTCCGGGTGCTCTCAAGTATAAACAGAGCAGCCATTACTGTCTGTCCCTTTCCAGGAACTGTGCTTACAAACTCTTCTGGGTTTCAAGTGTCATCTGCTCACTCACGTCTTTACTCTAATGACATGATGGAGTGCCAGCTCTATGCAGGAGTGAAGAGATAACACCTTTCCCTTCCTCTGAGAACTTTCAGTCCTGCAAAGCAGGCTGATACCCACCCACTGAAGTCTCCCAGGTACTAAGGGCCACGAAGCAGAGGTCACAGAAGCCACGAAGTGGAACAAAGCATGTGGCAATTGAGGGGAGTTCCTGGGGAGTGAGGCTGCTGTGTGGAACATGGAATTAGCAAGTGGAGCACAATCAACACAGCCTGGGCCTGATCCTTACTATCCCACTTGACAGAGCATCACTGCACACAGGAGAGTCTACTGATCTGAGCCAGGTGGCAAGGGTGGGAGGAACCCAGCAGAACCAGGAGGTTCTACTTCCCTTTAATACCTCCTTCCACCATCTGCCATCATTGGTTGGGGTCCAGGAAGTTGACAAACAGAGGAGTGGAAGGGAAGGAAGGAGGTCCCAAGTGATAGGTGGTAGGATTCCAGCCAAGGAATGTTTGATCTTGGCAAACTGCCCCAGGTCCCACTTCATGCACTGGCCTAACTAAATCCTTCTTTGCCACTTTCCAAAGTCAGCATGATTTTCTAAAGTTTGTATCTCTGATGGAAGAAATTAGAGAAATAGATAAAAAAAAAAATAAAATAGATGTGAGTGCGATGTTAGCCTTTGACTGTATTGGGGGCACTGATGCCGGGGCCTGGGGATGGTGCAGAATGCAAAGGCTTAGGGGTGTGGTCAGATGTGCCTTTTTAGAACATGTCTGGTTAGAAGAACAATGGACATCGGATGCATTTCAAGATGCCACAAAGATGAAAATAGATCTTGGCTATTTATCAAATTAATCTCCCTATAATCGCAAGACAAATGGGATTCCTAGGGCGATATTCAGCTGGTAATTTAATACCCAACTTTTTTCTGATCAATAAACCATTGGCCTGTTAGAATATTTAAGTCATTCTTAAAGTCATTCAAGAAAAAAACTATTAACTTTAGTTCTTTGAAAGTGTGCCTTTAATTTAAAAATGTCATTTTCTATTTAAGCATTGCATTTTGCCTTATTCTAAAACAACCCTAATCTTAATGTTATTCAGAATGATTAAAATGAATATTTTGTGTCTGAAATAATACAATTCACTAACTTTTATTCAGCAAATATTTGTGTGCCAGTGTTACATGAAGGACAGAAGACACCATTCATGCTGTGTTCTCAAGAAGTGGTCCAGGTGTGGGTGAAGCTTTGGAGATGGGGTGAAACATAGCCCTTGAAGCTGTGAAAGTGAGCTCAGGGTCCCCTGAGTGCTCAGAGAAGGCAACCGACCTCCCTCAAGAGCAGTGGCTCTCAACCTTTCTACTGCTGTGACCCTTTAAAACAGTTTCTCATGTTGTGATCCCCATCATCAAATTATTTTCACTGTTGCTCCATAACTGCAATTTTGCTACTGTGATGAGTCCTAATGTAAATATCTGTGTTTTCTCATTGTCTTAAATAGCACCTGGAAAATGGTTATTTGCGTGCCCCCCCAGGGGTCGTAACACACAGGTTGAGAACTGTTGATCGCAAATGTTAAAGCCATAAGAGGCTCTTCAAAGCTTATTCAAATGAAAAATTAAGAGTCATGTCCATGGCTAGGAAGATAGGAAGATGGCTCAGTCAGTAGGGAGCTTGCTTTGCGATCATCTGAATTGTGAGCCCCAGAACCTACATTTTCAAAGAATGTCACACATGATGGCACATGCTTTTAATCACAGTGATGGAGTTAGCTTCAGGTAAATCCCTAGGGCTCAATGACCAGTCAACCCATCCTCTGTGGTAAGCTCCTGACCTAGAGAGATCCTGTCTCAAAAAAATAACCAAGGTGGGACTGGAGCTCAGTGATAAAGTACTGCCCACCCCCAACACACACCCAAACATTCTGCAGTGTTTTGGGTTGGTGAGATGGCTCAGAGATAATATTCCTGTCACCGTGCCTAACAGCCTGAGTTAGGTCCCCAAGACCCGCATGGTGAAGGGAGAGAACTGGCTCTTGTTGGTTGTCCTTGGACCTCTACACTCACACCGTGCTGGGCATGGGTGTACTTGAACATGTACACATCACACATAAATAATGTAATAGAAAAAAGGAAAGAGAGACAAATGGACAGCTTCTGAGGAGCAATACTCCAGCTGACTCTGGTATTCACCCCATCACACACACGCAGAAGAGACTGTCCAGGCAATCCAAACGACTTTCTTGTTGTAATTTACTACCTGTACAAATACAGTGTGTGTACATTCCTGGGTTAAATGTTATTCAAGTTATTGGTACCTTTAAAAGAAGGGAGGGGGGTTAGCAGTAATAAAATGTGTCTGAGACCATGCAATGATAAGAAACATTTGTTGTGTTGAGAGAGAACAAAACTGCAAGTGCTGGGTTTTACGATCTGGAGCGGAGGAACGGCCCTTATAAAAACATCTGACATTGCGTGCTGGTCTTGGGAGGAAGCAAGGCCTGTGAGAGCCCCATCTGAAGCCACTGCATAAGGGGCCTGCTCCATACAAGCAGCACAGCCATGCATGTCTTGTCAGAAACGATCGCCACCCTGGTCCCTCAGACCCGGAAGGACGGTTCATGTTGGCACTCTATCTTCCTTGTTATTGTAGCACTGGTGCGGGCTGGTGGGCACCTGCTTTGGAGAACACAGCGACTGCTTGGCGAGTTGCTTCTTCCTGGAGTCCCTAAGTCTGTGGGCCTCAGTGTCAACCCAGAGAGTGGGGTGAGATGGCTTCATTCACTGTGTGGTTTTTCCTAGTGATAACGTGCCAGACGGAATAGATTGCAGCTACTAGGTTCAATAAGGAACTGGGTGAGAAGCTTGTTATGAGGACTCTTCCAGAAAACGTCAGCGAGGCCGTGCCTTTGTCGGCAGTTGCTAAAGGAGACTTAGCATTTATCCGTTGTTGTTGTCTTCAAAACTATGTTTATAGAACAGAAAGTGGGGCAATAAAAAGTAGCAGTAGATAACAGCCTACTGTGTCTGCCGTGCCCCAGCCTGAGCTTAGGGAGAGTAAACGCTTTGGGAAAGGATGGACCTGTTTCAGAATGATAGTTTTATACCAGGCGTGGGGTTTGGTGCTTAACCTTCGTTATTTCATTCCATCCTCTTGGAATAATAAAATGCGGCATCCATTTTATAGATGGAAAAGCCATAGTTAAGAAAGAAACAGCTGCCGGGCGGTGGTGGCGCATGCCTTTAATCCCAGCACTCCGGAGGCAGAGTCAGGCGGATCTATGTGAGTTCGAGACCAGCCTGGTCTACAAGAGCTAGTTCCAGGACAGGCTCCAAAGCCACAGAGAAACCCTGTCTCGAAAAACCAAAAAAAGAAAAAGAAAAGAAAGAAACAGCGAAGGGCCTAAAGTCATGTGACGCACGCCCAGCCTATTAGTTACTTTAGGCAGAGTTGTGACAAAGCAACTCTGGAAGAGAAAATTTATTTTGCCTCGCAGTTGATGGTGCCCGTCACCATGCTGGGGAAGGCATGGCAGCAGGAGCCTGAAGCAATCGGTCACACGGCGTCCACCGTCGGAAAGCACGGAGAGATGAATGCCGTTGCTCAGCTCATTTCCTCCTTTGGATTAAACATGGTATTTCAGCCTCAGAAATGGTGCTGACACATGTAGGGTGGATCTTTCCACCTCAGTTACCCTAAACCTGTAAACCCTCTCACAGACATGCTCAGAGAGTTGTCTCCTAGGTACCTCTAGATCCCTGTAAGTGGACAAACTGGGATCTTGGCTCTGTAGCTCCAAACCGATTCAGAACAAATTGCAAGGAGCAGGCAGACTTTGAGCCTCATTGCTGTCTGTGTCATAGTTAGGCAAACCCCGCTCCAGAGCTAACACTGACCAGTGACCCAGCATCAGTACAGAAGAACGCTGAGTATGCAGGAAGTCGTCATCGTCGTCGTCGCTGTCGTCCCCGTCGTCATCTCCCCCCTCTTCCCCCCCCCCCCCGCACAGCCTTGCCCCCGGGCCAGGCTGTCTAAGGGCTCTAAGAAACATTTAGAGAAAACCTCATGTTCTGAGAAGCCTGAACCCTCATCTTCGGAGAACTGGAAGCAAGGACTTGGAATTACCCAACACGTTAAGTTCATTGTAATATCACAATGCAATTGGGAGAGAGGGTCTGGGGTGAAAGGAAAATAAGTGTAATTGCTTCTTTTTTTCAGACGCCCGTGTTGCTTTGTTCATTATGAAATAACGAAGCATTATTTGATCCCATTATTCTGTAAATGAGATTGAGGAAATGGTACATCTGCATTCGTGTGGTGACACGGAGTTGGGAAATGTTTACCCCACCAACGTTTAAAAATAGCAGCTCCATCTTTTGTGGTAATGAAATTGGAGGTGTTTTCACTGTGAAAATATATTTTGCAATACACACAAATACAGCAGAGTTAAATTCGGTGCTGGGGAATGCTCTTCTGGAGGCTTTCCTCTATGCTTGGGTTTCTTTTACAGTGTGGTTTTGCTTCTTTGTAACCAAAGCCTGTCTGTGGGCAGTGACAGATAGGACAGATGTAAAACCCACTGGTGAATGTTTTTCGGTGAGACTGAGGTTAAGTTTCCGGAACCATTCAGCATGTACACCTGCCCTCTTGTGGCATGCATCTGTACAGTCACTGTTTGCAAAGCCGAGGCTTTTCCTAAGCAATAATCCAAGTGAATCTCCACACTTCTAACCACAGACTCTCGTTCCCAGACATCCAACATTTGCTATATATCTGCCCTGCTGGTGTGAAAGCCCTCAAGGTGCTCACATTTGGCAAAATTCCTTCGCTGGTGTGTCACCATTCACTTTTCTCTGTGTACTAGGGACTTGTAACTAACTAGTTACCTCAAAACTTAATGCTACCAAATAACCATTCTCTGAGTGACAAAGTCAAATGGGGGGGATATTTTGGGTCTCAGAAGACTTCAAAGGGTTTCGCTACACCTGAAGGCTTCTTGGAGTACATGGACTGGGTTGGAATAGGTTTGGCTGACTTCCCCTGAGGATGGAAAACGATCTGACTGTGGCATCTCTCAAGCTGTTTTCTTTCTAGAGAAAATTCCGTGCACAGCTGTCTCTTTTTCTGCTTGATCTCTACAGGTGGACAATTTCTTATGCATTATTACCGGAAAGAAGCCAATAGATGGAGAGACTTCGTGAGGTGTGTGCGTGTGTGTGTGTGTGTGTGTGTGTGTGTGTGTGTGTGTGTGTTGACGTGCCGAAATCAGTGTAAAAGTCAAAATGTGGAAAACAGGACTGTAGGCCTTCTGGGAACCTCCGATGTGAGAGTGGTTGCACCCTCGCTGTCTTCCCCACAGGCAGGCGGCCTTTTAATTGTAAACACAGTGTGCCTTGTCGCCTGCTTCTTTCTGCTTAACATTATCTGATTCTTTCCTTTTTCTTCTTTTTAATGAGCAATGAACTTTGATCTAAGAGGCTGGTCACCACTGTTTTGAAAGAAGACTCTGGCCAAAAAGCTTGGTGAGTCCTACCTCTCTAAACCTTGCAGGCTTTGGGGAATCAGGAAATTAAACTTTTTATGTACTGGTCTTTAACTTGCTAGTAAGTGGACACAGTTCTACCTTGTTTGAATGCGCTATAAAAGCAGACACAGGTCAGGGAACAGAGACATGCCATGGAGTAATTAGGAACTAGGTGGAGGCAGGGTAGAAGTTTATGAGGGGGTGGTGGTAGTTGGCCAGTCCGTCCCTCAGAGAGAGAGAGAGAGAGGATGTGTGTGCGTCTGTTCACCTTCCAGGTTCATGTTTGCTCCCGGGGGATGTAAATTGCCCTACCTGGTTTTCATTTGGTATTGTCCAGATGTTTAAAAACAAGCAACTGATCTTCTCACAGTCACTTAAGGAAAGGGTAAAGGAAGTTTGCCACTAAGTGATTTTAAAAAACCGTGGTTCTCTGGGTCTGGTTGTCTTGTGTAGCACTCAGAGGCTCGCAGCTTCTAGTGTGAAGGAAGAGTTGTTAGAGGGCCAGGCAGAGCCCATTTCCACCTTTGCAGGGTCTCTCTTCCACATGGGTTGTTGCAGGGTCTCTGACCTTGTTTGCCTCTGCACGCTCTGTGAAGTTGTTGGTCTTACCCATGATCCTGAGGAGGTGGTGAGTGGCTCTGGACACCATGCCTTGTGAAATGTGTTTCTTTGTATGCTTAGTTTAGAGCTAATCTGTTCTCTCCTCTACCTGTGATCACAGCTATTAAATAAACAAATGACAGGAATCTGTCGTCAGAGAAACACAGCCCGAGCGGGAAGCTGTCATCTTTACTCACTGCTGCGAGTAAAAGTGATAGTTGCTGCTGGCTCAGCTGGATAACAACCAGCTTCAAAACAAGACAAAACAACAACAGAAACCCCAGAAGGTTCAAAATGTTCAGGTCTTCAGGTTTTGGTTTAGTGGTCAGCTGCCCTGAAAACGTTCATTCGTTAACACAGTGAGTTGTTCTTGGGGCCAGAGAGAGACAGGGCACTAAGCCCATGGCCAGCGGGAGATGAAAGGTTTGGAAGGAACCTACCCACCCCACGCCTGTAGTCTTTGAGGAAAACAGACCCTACATACAGACCTAACATCGCAAGTGCCATGCTCAGGGCTCTCACTGAGGGAGAGTTCACATTATCTGTGACTGGGTTTTCTCTAAACAAGGCAGGAAGAGGAGGCACAGTCACAATGGACCCAGTCCCACCACCTGCCTCATTAACACTCCCTGGTTCTCTCCAAACCATCAGAAAATGATGTTGGCATATAGGAATATCAGCGCCATCCCAGTGTTCCATCTATTAAGTGAAGAGCCGTTGTGAGAACAGCCTGAGGGCTCACTGATGTGTGTGTATGTATATACATCATACACATGTTCGTGTTGGGGGTGGCACACATGCCCTAGCATGTAGGCCAGAGGACAACCTCAAGTGCTTTTACTGAGGCAGAGTCTCTCATTGGCCTGGAGATGGCTGGTTAGACTAGGCCACAGAGCCGGCAATCCCTTGGGACTCACCTGCCTTCTCCCCAGAACTAGGCTTCCAAGTGTACACCATACCTGGCTTTTTTGCAATGAAGGTTCTGGGCATCAAATTAGGTCCTTTGACCTGCACAACAAATAACAACTGAGCCATCACCCTGGCCCAGACCTCTTGATGATTGTCACTTTTTGTCTTTTACTGCTAGGGATTAAGACTCATGCACGCTAGGCAAATGGTCTGTCAATGAGCTCCATTCCTAATCCCTTCCTATGTGTAGAACATACACCCTTCATCTAGTGCTTTGGAAAACATCCCACATGTATTTTCTCATGTAACACTTAGTGCTAACAGGTAAGTCCTATAAGCAACTAGCACTTGGAAGGAACTTGTTTGCCATCACAAAGATGATGGGCAGGCTGGGCATCAAAGCTTCACTCCTCAACCAGTGAGCTAAAAGAAGCCTTCATCACAGTCCCAGGCACATACATTCTAGAGTGTTCTTTTGGTCATCCTCTGTGACAATGCAAGTGTTGTACGCTGGTATCAGCAGTGCAGCAGAAAGGGGATAACAGAGTCTCCAAGCCTGAGAACGCAGCTGTCTTGGTGTCCCTGCATCTCTTGGATATGCTGGCTCTTTCCTTTCATCCTGTTCTCTGGGTATCCCGGCCAGCATCCATTGCATGCACCAGTCGTTTGCAGGCTAGGAGATTCTACCTGCAGCCTTAACTCCCGAGACTCTTCTGTTGACTATGTTGTATTCACTAATGGAATGACCAATCTATATTCAATTTTGCTGTCTACACGAAATTTTCAAGCCAGTTCACACATATGACTTTTCTAGACTCTGCATTCTGGTTCTGTAAGTGCTGTGCACATTGTGACTCATTCTATCTGCCCCTCTCCTCTCACCTCCTCCCTCCCGGCATAACCTTCTCAACTACTTCTAATATCTACAGAAGCTCTGGTACTTAGTATGGATCTTTCCTCTTAAATCTTAAGTGTATGGTGAGCAGCATCATTGGCTCCAGGCACCATGTTGCACAGAACATCTCTGGAGTTTATTCTTCTCACTTAACACAAACTTCTGGCTTGTTGATGACTAACTCCCCAGTCCATGGTAACCACTAGTCTAGCCTTTGGCTTTCTGAATTTGACTGTTTTAAATACTTGGAAGCATCTCTCTTTCTGTGTATGCATTATTTCACTTAGCACGTGTCCTCAGAGTCTCCCCAGGCTGCTGCATGTCACCACAGTGTCTTCCTCTCTGAGGCTGTACAGTGTGGTATATCTCTGTAGGTTGTCACATCTACCTATTCAGCCACTGTGCAAATGACCCCTATATCCCTAACTTCTAATGTTGCAGATTTTTGAGATCCTCATTTCAATTCTTTTGGATCTTGTTTGCCTACCAGTACTAGGTGGGCTTGGAATCACCTGGAGAGTTTTATATAAAGGCTGAGGCATTCCCACCTCAGAATCTTACCTCAGGAAACTTGAAGAACAGTCAGCCTCATAGGTCTTAGCCCCTCAACTGAGCACACACACTTGGGACTGAAGAGATTGCTCAGTGGTTAAGAGCGCTTACTGCTTACTTCCTAGCAACCACTTCAGGCAGCTCACAACTGCTTATGGGTCCATCTCCGAGGGTTCTGATGTCCTCCCCAGGCCTCCAAACACTTTTTGTTCCTTTTAGTCACTTTCTCCTGCCCCTTTATTGATCTGCCAAGCTCCACATAAGATCCCAGAGGATCTCTGGACAGCTGCTGCGGGACTTCCTCCAGCCTCATCCTGGGTCCACCCCCTTACAACAAAACCTCATCGCGGAGGGTCTCTGCTCTCTCCCTCCCCTCTCTTAACATCTTTCTCATCTTGTCCCAGCCTCCCATGCTGTCAGGGCTTAAATGTGAACAGCTGGTCACACTGCAACCTTTGTTAGAAGAAAAGAGATGATGGTCGACTCTCTTTCTCCTTTTTCTTCAGTCTGGAGGTCCCAAAGGCCATGAGATGGTGCCATCCACATTAAGAGTGGTCTGCCTACCCCCTCAAAGACACACCCAGAAACATGTCTCCATGGTGATTCTAAACCATCAAGGAGATCATGAAGGTTAACTATCCCACACCCAGCTGTATGCCAGATACTCCCTCAGCCTCCTTAAGGTACATTAAACTGAACTCACCTGAGCCATCACCTGCTGTCCCATTCCCCATGCCTCCACAGTTTCCCTACAGTTGGTTCCATTCAAACAGGGGCTGGGTACTACCTAGGATCAGTCAAGACCAAATGAATTGTGTTCCTGGCTGGAAGGTGGGAAAACAGCAGACCTCATTCTGCTGCTGAAAAATTCCATTATCCCTCTCTATTACACTATTAATTCTTCATTTTACCTATCATTAGGCTTTCAGTAAATAAATAAATGAAGCCAACACAACTGTTTATAACCATAAGTAATCAAAATCTATTTAGTGCTTTAGTAAGTAGCTTGTTTTTCTAATTTTCCTTTAATTAGCAGAGAAAGAAATAAAATCAATTCCTTACCCAGCAGATAAAAAATTAAAGTCAGCTTTCTGCCTCATACATATCCAAATTTGAATGTACACAAGAAACACAAATTCACAATCATCCTGTAATATAATATGTATCCAATATTAATCTCCTTGCTATGACATTTATCTTCTCTCCCTGATCACAGCTTAATAAAATTATAATTATGACCTTTCAAAGCATCCTCACCCGATCCACACTGACATGGCATCCTTAGCGTCAAATCTTGACTCTTTCTAGGGGCAGGTACAGTTCCTTGACAGGTCACAGGTCTGGATGCAAAGCAAGGATAGGGTCTGTTATTGCCCACCTTTGTAATGCAGAGGCCAGAGCAGTGCTAAATTCAAGGAAGGGCTCCAAAAACAATCACCAGTCCCATCCCTAACCAAGAACCTATTTGCAACTGATACTTGCTGGGAAGGAGAAAATCAGTTTTCTCCAACATAATGTCTCTGGGTATATCAACCACACTTGAGAGCAGGGCCCATGCCGGACTCCATGTTTTTCTGTTTATTTTTTTAATGTGTGTGTGTGTGTGTGTGTATGACACATGCTAATTCATCTGCTCTTATTTCCTTTTTTGATTTTTTTTTCTATTTTGTTTGGAGAGAGAACATGAAGTTAAGTAGGGAGGTGGGACAGATCTGGAGCTGGGGGAGGAGAAATCTGATCAAAATATATTATACGAAAAACTTTTTTAAGGAAAAATAATTCTAAGCAGTCACCAAATGGTTAAACACCTGAGCATTTATCCATGTGGCGTAGCTATATTTAGTGGGTCTCAAAGGGAGTGGGGCATTTGGGAGGGAGCTTAGTACACGGTGGGGGTCATGAGTGAGAAGGGACAACATTATGTTAGAAAACAAACTTTAAGTCAACTCACGTTCAGCTGGAAACATCTGCTTTTACCTGGACCGTTCTAATTGGTCAAGGATACCCAACGTTTGATCCATATGCTCTAGCAAAGCCAAGTTCTTCCCCAAAAGATTGAGAAGCTTCCAGATATTTGATGCTGTAAACTATCCTGTTTGGGGTTTTGTTTGTTTTAAGACAGAGTGGGCCTCATGTAGCTCAGACTAGTCTCAAACTTACTATGGACCCAAGGATGACTTTGAATTCCTAACCTCCAAATGTTATAATCACAGGCCTGTACCACCAGGGCCAGCTAGTGCTTCGAGGAACAAGAATGTTTGTCTCCTGTGCAATTAAATGGGGGACTTCCTGCTGCTCTTTGGCAATCTCATCAATATTTGCTGGAGGAGGAGTGGGTTCTCTACTTCCAGCTGAGGCCAGTCATGGAATCTCGAACAGAAGTTCTAGCCACAGAGGACTCTGTAATAAATACTGCACAATGATGTTCTCTTTTTCCTCCCTGTTTCTGACATAGTCATCATCCCACATGAGTGATGAATGGAGTTGCTCTTCTCCCTGGAAGCAGGATTGTCCCTGGTGGATGACGCTGGTGTAGTAGATGGGTTCTGTGAGAAGCAGAGGTGGTGGTCCTTTCTTTCGCTGGCATCTCTTTGATCTTGAAGAGAAGGGTCAAGGACAGGAGCTGTCTGCACTTTTGTGCCTGTGCTACCTGGCTTGGGAACTTGTGGATGTTTGACTTTGATTCAGAGACAGAACAATGAGGTAATTCCTGTTCCTCTGCAGAAATCACACACCGCAGTTAATTCAACACTTTCAGACAGGCACGGTGAGCCACGCGAGTTAGTTCTCTCCATTACGTTTATTTGGTGAGTCAGGCTCTGGCAGGGGGCTGATTTGTTGTTTAATATTTGGGGGGGATCCTTTTGGTATGTTGGGAACATGTTTGCTGAAATTCTGGGTGTTAAACAAGATGTTTTCATTTGTTTTGATGGGTTCTCCTGAAGGCACTACTCCGCATTTCACACTTACCCAGCACTTTCCATCCTCCACCGGCACCAAGATGAGCACAGCAACTACCCTGTGTGCTTGTGAAGTGTGGGGCTGCTTCACCCAGAGAAAGGCAGAGCTGGGAAAGACCCCCCAAGCCTCAAAACTCACAGCAGAGCTGAAAGAGGTCTTCCCAGAACCTTGGCTCCCACTGTCATAATCCAAAGATGATGGGCAGCCTCCAAGAACCCAAAGGAATAAATTGATTATTCTCGCCTCTTATATGATGTTCTTAGGGTGTTACCATAACAGCACAGTTCCTTCCCTGAACTCAGCAGAGCATATGGGAATCCTATTTTTAGCTCACCATCACTCCCCCACACCCATCTCTCTCCCTGGGAGTCCTCAATATGGACCCATTATGTAGGTGGGGGAAAAGCTGAATTGGGTGAATGTCTATTCTTTCTGACCCTTGAGGCAGTGGTGACATGTCTTACACTCTGAAGTTGTGATTAGGGTGAGTCTCTATGTGAAGCTTGCTCCTAGAACACTGTCATATCAGCCTTAGTGGAAGACAAAAACAAGGCCACACAGAAGAACGCTTTTGTCCAAAGGCAGTCCCAAGATGCTCTGAGTAAATCACTAAGCAGGAGCTGGGGCAGCCTTGAGCAAAAACATGAGGACCTGAGTTTAAATCCCCAAAACCTGTATTTAAAAAACAAACAACAACAAAAAAAAAAAACAACTGTGTGTGACAAAGCTCATCTGAAACACCAGTATTGGGGGAAGAGGTGTCAAATACAATGGATTCCTAGAGCTCATTGACCAGGCAGCCTAGCCAAAACAGTAAGCTGCTGCTTCTTCCTTGCAGCACTCTGCCTTAAAACATAGGGGAGAACCACACAGAAAGATACTTAAAGTGAATCCTTGACCTTGTTGATTCTGGCCTTCACATGCATGTGAACCCATGGGCACATACCTATCTGAACATGTACATGCACCACATGCAGACACATGCATGTGCACATACCTATCTGAATGTGTACATGCACCACATACAGACACATGCATGTGCACATACCTTTCTGTAGCATGTACATATGACGCACACAGACACATGCATGCTAAAAAAGGAAGTAGCAAAAATAATCTTTACAGCACAATCATAAATGTCCAAATGAACCACAGAGGATTATGTGTCTCTGTTCAAAAGTAGACAGCACTGAAGAGTGCATGCCACACAGCAAACCACCACTCTGTCCCTTTTGTCTGTGCTGCGCATAAACCTCCAGGCCCAATTTTTGCAGAAATGAGACTTATTAGCTATGCATACGCCTGCTACATGCACAGGAAGTAACGGGAGCTCCTTGGTATTATTCTAGAACAAGAATCAGGCAGCATCTCTCCACAATGGGACCGCTGAGCCATCAGTTGCTCTCTTAGGGACTAAGTGATTTCTAGCATGGCACACATCCAAAGTTAATCCATTAAGGTGGAAGAAATCTATAAACACCTGCATGGAATTGATTAGTGAGTCGGGGTTTCTTTAACTGACTTCTTGTTTACTCCTCCGTTCAAAACAACCCACTAAAGCCAAGAGTCAGCTACAGCAACTCACCAGCATGGTGTCAATTTTTGGAAGACTTTTATTTGCATAAAGTGTACTGTGTTTGGAATCCCCAGTTCCACCCTCCATTAAAGTCAAGTATCCCCTTGTTCTTGGTTCACTGCATTAAGAATTGTGGGTAATTAGATGATGTTATTTGTTTTACACAGGAGACAATTAAGTAAAGAAAGACTAGATTTCAAGAGTGTTTCCATGGCGATAAGCATGCCCCCATTCATTAATTGCCATGTAATTGCAGATTTGGTACTGAACACTTTTTAGTAGTGAGTGCGCATGTGTGTGTGCAAGCGCACACGTATGGCTGTAGGTGTTGGACATGAATTTGGGAATTAAGATTAACGCAAGGACCAAGATTTTCAAGTATTCAATGACTGTATCTGCATCAGGTGAGTGGCACACAAAGTAGGACTAGACTTCAAAAGAAGCTCTGGTGCCACTACCGTGTCCTAGTCAATGAACCGCAACCAAACCAGACAGTCCTCTTGATAATGGGAACCAATGAGTGTGCCTGCAAGGTACCCTCAGCAAAGAAGCAGGAGGATACTATCACATTACCTGATCGTGATGCATAAAACAGGGTCTGCCAGTCCTCTTGTTTCTTTGAGCCCATTTATAAGCTTCTGTCTTGTGAACATGAAATATCCTCAGCCTGCCTTTCCTACAGTGTAGGAGACAGTGTGTCGGTGACAACCAAGGTGCAGCATTCGATTACACTGACCCATACATTAAGAAAATTATTTTTCTCTTCTTTTCAAGCCTCTGACTTCACGGAGAATGTCTCTGGGATCTGATGATGATATGGCTAACACCCCTCTGACACATACTGATCTCCAGTTCCAACAGACAGAGGGCCGACCTCAGACAAGAAGTGGCCGTGAGGCAACACACAGCAGAACTTCATCTTGCTGTTCGTGTTTGTCTCCCATCATGTTTTACATTTAGATTACTTCCAGAGTGTCTGGTTTTCTGAGGCAAAGAAGACAGATAGAGCCCAGGTCAGTCTCCTGCAAATGTGGGAACTTGGGTTCCACTGGTCCTGGCATGGATTTGGGGAGAGATTAGAGCAAGGCCATTTGGTGGAGCTACTTATGGAGGTCTTCTACCTTGTCTGGTCCCCACCATTCTTTCTACTAAGCACTAAAATCAAAGGCATTGGTGAAGTGGATGAACTGAGAAGTAGGTACTTGGATTTGGGGTCAAAGCAGTGCTCCAAGAAAGTATAAGTAGATAAACAGGGAAACTCTTTCTCCACGTAGTTAGTAGCCACACCCAGGGCTATTTGTCTGTTTTGTCTCTCACCATAGCCCCACCACAGTCAGTATGAGAACATGCACACAGCACACAATGACCCTCAAAAGCCATGAACATAAAAACGAGAAACAAAATGTGTGTGCTGTACCTGAGAAGGACAAAACATTAGCCACTAAAATTAGTATCAGGCAGCATTGATCCTGAGAAAAATCAGAAAGAGAAATTGTCTTGATAAATAAAGTGGAGCGTGGTCAAGGAAGACTCCTGGCAATGACTTCTGGTGCTACATACACACGTGCACACACAGATAAAGAGTAAATCGTAATAAATGATCAAGTTATAAGTATGTTTTATAGGCAAGAAACAAGAGTGGATGGTATCTATTATGGTATTGTTGATAAAGAAAGGAGGTGTGAGAGAATCTGTACATACACTGCCTAGGGAAGGAACACAAAGTCAGCCTAGAGCCAGCCCTGGGAGAAAAATAAGGATTACAGTCAGAACATGGTTACTGTTGTCGCTATTTAGTCTTAATTTCTTAGAAAAAAAAAAACAACGTGCATGTACTCAAAAAATGCTTTAGAAAAAAAATTAACTAAGATATCAGAAATTATGTTCAATTAGATAATATATAATTTAGCTCTATAAAACCTACAATAGAAGTTGGGATTCTGGGTTCAACTATAAACTTAGGAATAAAATTAAAGTATTATTAATGCTAATGTTAAAAGTATATCTAGAACATGTCAAAAATGATATCAAGTTACTACTTAGCCAAAGACAGAATTGTTTACATAGAAAAGAAGGGAGAAGCAAATGGAAACTTACTAGAACTTAATTTTTATTTCTTTAGATCATTTTATTAGAAGTATAGCTGTGGGGACAAATGAAAGATTTACATTAGGAACTTCTTCCTAATCATAGCTAATCTAAAAGTGAAAAATATTAAAAATTACCACCAAAACCTAGATTGAGAAAGACAAACATGGTATGTTGTCTCTCATATGCGGATGCTATGGTGCCATGGGGGAATTTCAAGAGAGATGGGGATCGTCACAGGTGGTATGAAGGGGGCTTGGGGTACAGTGTAGCACAAAGAACTTGGTAAGGTATGGGATGGAAAGACAGGACAGAGGACAGAGTGTGTGGAGATATAACACTAAAGACCTTTGAAAATGCCATGTGGAAGCATGTTATGGTAAAATTTTCTTAAAACACACACATATACACATGCACGTGCATGCATACGTGTGTGTATGCATGTGGAGTTTAAATGGAATTACCCTATAACAGGGAGCAATCCTTCTCCTAGACACCATAGGTTATCAAATAAAAAGCTCAGTATCAGGTGGGTTATTTTGAGATGTTGGTCAATAGGGTATCATAGACCCCACCCAAACACTATGGGATATTGCCATTGCTCTTGGTTATCCTCCATAACTTGAAAGCCAACCCTCGTTGCTAAAGATGCCTCTTAATGGAGTCATAGGACAGAAAATTAAGCTGGTACCCACCTGGAAGCTTTATCCCTACTGGATAACTTTTATAGTGATGAAGATGCTGTGGACACTACTGAAAGAGGAAAATTATCATCAGTCTTATCCAGCTTCAAGCTACAACAGTGAGTAGTCTGGCAAGATATGTTCAATGATGCAATAATGGCACAAATGTTATGGAAGTAACCAGCGACATACTTCTTGGATTTAAAAAACACTCCATTAGATGGAATTCATGCCAGTACTCTTAACTGAGACAAAAACCCATGACTCACTAGGACATAGGTCCTATAGGAGAACCTACTACTACTATTCTACTAAATGGACATAGTAATAAATTCTCCCCTAAGTTCTTATCCACATAGATTAGTGCATCTCTCAACTCTCATTGGGGGAACTTCTTTTTTGCAATAGATGATGATTAATAGAGAGACCCAATACTGGTCAATGTTCAGATAATAAAATACTATGGGTACTGATCTCTCTAAATGGAATATCTACATCACTCTCTCTCTCTCTCTCTCTCTCTCTCTCTCTCTCTCTCTCTCTCTCTCACACACACACACACACACACACACACACATAGTAAAGTAGTGAATGACGGCTGTGAAAGTGTATTTTCAGAACATGACACAGTGGTGGCACATATTAATTCTCAATGGCTGTGATTGTATGCCTAAGACCTGCACAAGAACAGTCCAGCATGGATAGGGGACTTCAGAATTTTTTAAAGATTAGAATAAAGGGGGAGACACACAGTATTGAAGTTGACAGTTTCCCCACAAATTAGCATTTACATTTGAGGAAATTCCTATCAAGTTGACAATAGATTTCAATTTTTTATATGAAAATCTTGTTCTGAAGTTACAAATAAGAAAAATATTCCATCATAAACAATAACGTTATGGTATAAATTAAGAAACTAAGGTTAGGGAGGCACTCATTGGTTAAGACTCTTGCCATGCCAGTGTGAGGAGGCCTGTGTGGATGCCAGAGGATGGGGAGTTGGGGGGGGGTGTTGCAGCTCACCTATTATTCCAGTCTTCAAAGATGGAGGCAGGGGAACAGGCTAGAGAGATTGGCCATATAGAGGGAACTGGGTTTGATTTAAAGATCCTGCCTCAATGAACAAAGTGAAAGGTCGACCTCTGGTCTGCACACACACACGTGCATGTGTGCACACACGCAAACACACACATTTGAATAAACATGAACACACACATGCATGTGCAAAGAAGAAAAGTGAAAATAAAAGCAAAATTATTGCCTTTTCATCTATAAACACCCAAAAGATGATGGAAGGGGTGAAAAATGCAAATTCACAGATACAATTGGCAAGGAATTAATTTGTCCCAGTCTTTACAAAGCAGCTTGGTCATGATACTGGATTGTGTATTCTATCCAATTCCACACCCATGAGTTACACTTTCATTATCTGCTTCTGAGGTACACACAAGCATGCACCCAAAGAGGCTGATCTAATGTATTCACAGAGCATTCTCTCTAGGAGACTACAGTTGCTGCAGAAGGTCTCCAAAAGTTATTAGCAGTCCAATTGCCTAGTAAAAAGAAAATTATTTCTAAAAACATAGTGAGCACCCACACTTGGAGATGAAACATGGCTAGTTCTTTCTAAAACTTTATTATTTTTATGTGTGTAGGGGGGTGGTGCACGTGAGTGTAGATGCCTGTGGAGGTCAGAGTTCATAAGATTCCCCTGGAGTTAGAGTTCCAGGCAGTCTGAGTTGTCCAGTGTGAGTGCCGAGACTCAAAGGAGTTTCCCTTGCAAGAAGAGTATACACTCTTAGCCACTAAGCCATCTCTCTAGCCCATCACCTAGTTCTTAAAGAAAAGAAATCAAGCTATATATGATGTTGAAAGAAAACCAAGGTACATGGCTAGGTAGCAAAACTGAGCTATGAAATATTACATATGGTGAGACATAGCATCCGCTCAAGCTTTTATGTATCTATATGCATATGTCTGAATGCACATGCGTAGAATTCAAGCAAGTAGTTGAATGACTTTTAATGACAGGACAAGGGGTTGAAACAGAATCGAGGGGATTTTTGCCTCCTCTGCATTGTTTGGAATTTCAGAATGAAAATTTAATCATATATGAAGTACACAATTTTTTAACTCCCCCAAAGGTAAACGTGGCAATCTTAGCAGTTTATTTACACATGCATATAGCTTTGCACAGCTTGGTAAGAATTTGAATATCTTCAGCCTTATGAAAATCACAAAAGTGTTGGATCAGAGACATATACTTTATGAATGCCTGATGAGATGACATCACAAACTTCATCAAGAATCTTCTGGAAGGATTAGGGCTCCTGTGGAGAGACAGCCTTTGTGTCAATAGAAAACTCTTCATTTGGCTGGTTTTTCAAAAACTCTGTGTAGCTTTGGCTGGGAACAAACTTGAAGGCACTCCATTTTTCATCGTAACATCTAGGGAAGCGTCGGAAAGTTGAGATGACCATGGCTTCCTTATGTACATATGATGTTCTATTATTTGAAAGGCCATCAAAATGTGATGGGATGAAGTCGCAGGCCCAGAGATTGAAATTTCTAGAAATGTGTTGCCTTTTATCTGGTGAGATCTTCTTCCGTCCCAAGCCCTAGGAAGGAGGGACAAGATTAGGGGAGAAATGCACAAGGCCACATAGTTCTGAGGATTTCAATGAAACAAGCTAGCAACATGCATATAATTAAAGGCATACATAAGACAATCATCATAAAAAGCCAACTTGTTGAGTATCAAAAGTCAACAACATCCTGGCAATGCCTTATCTCTGTTCTCAGTATTCCTTTGCCATGAAGGGGACTGGACCAGTCTGTACCAATAAAACAAGGCTGGCTATTCACAAGGGCCCATTAGTCAGGAGACAACAGAGCCTGATAGGATGCTGGAATCAGAATGTAAGAGAGTCTACGTAGTGCCACATAATCTTCAACCAACCTCAAATCCAACTAACTGGGGATGGAAAATGTGTGTGTGTGTGTGTGTGTGTGTGTGTGTGTATACAAAAAATACTTTAATCACATCTGAACTGAACATGGATAGGCTTTTTCTTTAATATAATTCCCTAAACAATATTAAAACTATTTGTGCAGCATTTACAATGCATCATAAGTAGTCTAGAGGATATGCAGAGGTAACATGGGTAATATGTGACTGTTATGCCACTGTCTAGGAGAGACAAGCATCTGCTGATTGGAGGAGTATCACAGGGGATCCCAGAACCAGTCCCCACTGATACCCAGGATGACCGCATTCACAGACTGTAGGTAGAGTGTGGGAAAACACCCAGGGGCAGTGCCATGGCAGGAGTCATGACTAAAAGAGACACATAGGCTGATGGATATTTGTAACAAGTTGTTTTCTGTCCCTCCAGCCAGCTCCCAAATAATGGCATGGAGACTTCTTATTAATCATAAAAATTTGGCCTATAGCTTAGGCTTGTTCCTAACTAGTTCTTATAACTTAACTTCACCAATTTACACTAATCTACGTTCTATCATGTTGTGTTGCCTCTCTTCCATCTTGCACCTCCTGTTTCCTCACTGTGTCTCCTGAAAATATTGATTCCTCCTCCTCCTCTTCCTCCCTCTCTCCTGAAATCCTGCTATTGGCTGTCCAGCTTTTTATTACACAAATCACAGCAATACATCTTCACACAGTGTGCAGATATCCCAAACAGATACTCATAGTGGTAAATGGCAAGCCATCAAGATAAAAATAAAGCAATCATGAATTTTTATTCAACAAGACATGATACTAAACTATTTAAAAAAACAAAAAGTGTTGAATTTAGGAGGAACTCTTAGAAGCAGAAATTGACAGGCCAAGACAAAAGAAAAGAAATATTTTTAACATAATTAACAGTCCTCAGCCGATAATTTTGCAATTGAAGGAGGGAACTATATAATATTTTTAATCACTAATGAGACACTTTAAAATTAATCACATGCAAAAATAATTTCTACTACTTAAGAAGTCAAAATCACAGAGTGTCCTCCATCAAACTTAATGTAACACCAAATCAGGTATCAGCAGCAAATACGTAACCTCACAAATTCTGGCCACATTAGAAATGTAAGGAATCTTCCAAATAGCTCTTGGTTAAAGGAGAATTTAAAAATTAAATAAAGAGTATTTGGAGGCAAATACTAATCAGACAAATTAGGTCTGATTAACACAGATTTTAATGATGTGTTTGCCTAAATGTTATTTGTTCATTTATTCGTTCATTCTGACTTCTGATATTTTCCTAGTAGTTACCTTCAAGTATAAATGTTTAAGGAGTGTATTAACAAGGCACTACCTTCTGGATATAAAAATGATCACCTGAAGATTTCTCCAAGAAAAAAGCAACCCCTGCAGAGAGCTTTAGCTCTGTTCAGATACTGAAACAATATTACAATTATCAGTTAGGTCTGAATAATAATATCTTCTTGGTATAGCCAGAACTAGAGGATATTCATAGTTTTAATAATCTCATTAATAAAAATGACAAGTATGTGAATTCAACTGTCAACTGAAGAACATTTTAAAGACTAGAAAAGTACTGGTACTTTGACTGACATTATACCATTAAATTTGAAATGGACAAGATAAATTTTAGGCAAACACATCATTAAACTCTATGCAATAGGAAGCATGAGGCTTAAATAGAAAGACTAGTAGTCAAGACAAAAATTCTAAAACCTCATTCTAAAAAAGTGCATCAAACCTAAGCAGTTTTGTGAACCAAATTGTTTAGTTAAGACTACCTGTGCAGTAGGCAAGCCACGCTACAGAACTACTGGCGCTGTCCTAGGTCCTGTTCTACCAAATCACCATAAACTGAAGATCCAAATGTTAAGGTTATGGAAACTCTTCTGGAACACAGAGAAAGCTGGGAAACCTCTGGAACCTTCTTGGAGGCTCTCATCACCCTCCTAAGATGCATGGGATGAAGCCTGCTTGTGCCATTCACAAAATACACACTTCTGTGAATCTGCCCACTAGACCCTGATCAGCAGTTAATCACAGGGTAAGGTGTTGAAAGGGGAAACAAAAATGCGAATTTTATTTTTAATTTTACATAAATCTGGGTTGACTTTTAAAAAATATTTACTTGTGTGGTGTGTGTGTGTGTGTGTGTGTGTGTGTGTGTGTGTGTGTAGGACAGGAGACAACTTGTGAAAGTTTGTTCTTTTCCAACATATGGGTCCCATGGATCAAATTCAGGTCTCCAGGTTGGCAACAAGCACCCACTGAGTCATCTCACCATCACTTATTGGACTTTTTTGATGAGCATATGCTATTGTGACAATTTGGAAAGTGTATTAAGTGGGGTTGGAGAGATGGATCCGTAGTTAACAGCACTTGTTGCTCTTGCGGAGGACCTAGGTTGGATTCCCAGCATCCACATGGTAGCTCACAACCATCTATAACTCCAGTTCCAGGGGATCTGACTCCTTCTTCTGACCTCCATGGGCACCAGGTATGCACATGGTGATATGGTGCCCAGACATTCATGCAGGCAAAACACTCATACACAAATAGTAAAATAAAAATAAACCTTTATTATGAAGAAAACATTAAGAGAGGACAGGGTGGAAATTCTCACTCTGTATCCATTACTCTGTCAAAGGAAAGTGGGTTTCAGGTTAAGCTCCTCTGGTTACTTGAAACACATGTGGAGGGAAAGGTTTCTTAGGGCATGATGTTTCATCTCAATGGTTCTCAGTTTGCTCATTGCTGTATCAAAGATATAAGCAATTAGCCCATAGGAGTGCTACAAGATAATAGGAAACACTGGTGTGTAGTAAAGGCTAACAGCACCTTTGTCAAGTGGATTTTCAAGTCTGGGAAGTGTTCCTGAAGCTTGCCTGACACATTCTTCTGCCTAATATATGCTAACCTGTGGCATCCTGTGTAGCAGCCACTGGCCACTAGTTATTGAGCATTTAAATGTGCGAAGTTTAAACTGTGATTAGAAACACGTAAATCAGATTTTTAAGGATTTAGTTTGAAAAAAGAAATGTAAAATAACTGATTAATAATTTTTCTGGGACCAACGAGATTCCTCTGTAGGAAAGGGTTCTTTCCATGAGCCTTCATAGTGGAAGAAGAGAACCAACTACAAGTCATCTTCTGACCTTCAACCACACCCACACACACACAGTATATGTAAAAAATGTTTTAAAGCCTAAGAATTTGTTAAAACAAATGTAACAGTAATTTTAATATATAATTTTATATGCATTTCTCTACATGTTGATAATTCAGAGGAAATGTTGAGTTGAATAAAATATGCAAATGCCCTTAGATTTAGGACCCAATAAACCCAATGGAAGCTGAAAATATTCTAAGTTCAAAGTGCATCTGGAGTGGCCTTTGTGGGTTTAAAACAGAGCACATGAAGTTGAGAGAAAAAAAAAGTGGGCACAGGGATAGGAGAGGAACTGGAGGGGAGGGCACGGGGGTAGGTTAGATCAAAACATATTACATATGTGTGTGAAATTCTCAAACAATAAAAAAATGTAATTATTTTTATAAAGAAACAAGATTCATCTGGCCTGTGTGATCTAGCTTGGCAATGCATTACACTGCAGAGCACTAAATGTGTCTGGTGGGGTCTTGTGTGGCTAGTTGGGAGCCTCGACCTAATATCTATGACAGCGCCTGGAAAGAAACAAAGATACAAAATACTTGATGCCTGGCAACAGCCCAAGAAAAGGGAAATTCTAAGTTTGAAGTTTTATCGAATCTGTTACTTTCATAGTAACATAGAGTTGAAACTTTTTAAGTAGAACATCTGTTTTATCAATTTCCCCTGGTTTTTAAATGTTCCTGTCACTACTAGGAATTTGAAAATTATGCCTGCAGCTGGTACTACATCTCTATACCCAATGTTATGTTAAGCTGCTAACAAGTGCTGTCAGACCTTAAGCTTTCCGGTGGCAGGGGACTTGCCACCCCTGGAATAACTCGAGGAATAGCAAAAGACACAACTCCAAAGGCAGACACTTTGTAAGCTCGGCCTGTACGTGCATGGAGGCAGAAGGCTTGTGCAGACTTGAAAAATTCCATTCAACTCTGAGAGCTTCAAGAGAGGAGCTTTTGTTTTGCGACCTTTTGTGAGTCTTCTTGAAGACCCCGAGCTGTTTTTACGTTGTTCCAGTTTTAAGGAACACACATCTTTCTGTAACCTGTGCACCTTAGAAATTAAGAGCCCCATCATTGCTCCCCAATCTACCAGTTGCCTGCTTGCTGCACTAGTGATGGGCCCCTGGGCCTCCCCCACGCTAGGCAAGAGCGCTACCACTGAGCTATCGCTGAGACCCTACCAGTTTGCAGAGAAGTACTCACAGAGTCAAAATAGAATCCAGAGTTCTCAAAACTGTGGCGATTGTCATGCACAGAGAAGGGGAAACTTTTCTTTGCTGCTTGCTGGAGAAGAACAAGGAGAGAGATGAAAAGGTACATGTCAGAACTGCGGGATGCCCTCAGACTGGGACACAGCGGTGGGGAAGGAAAAGGGATGGGACAAAGGAACCTCTCAGTAAAGCTAATGGAGTCCATCACCAGTATGGAGCGAACAGCACAGGAAAGAGGGATGTGGGCACAGGCATGGGGCGTCCAAACTCAACCCTATTACCAAATCCTTGACACTGGAAAAATTCTCTTTCAAAATGTCTTTGGAGATGAAAAAGTGCACAGAGGTACAGAACCCAATGCTGGCAAGGAGTTTTGACAGCACGGGAGCCAACCTCTTCTCTGACTGATAAGGATGGCAGAAACCAAATCCTGGAAACCTGACCAGATAGATCCTAAAAGCCCTGAGGCTGGATTCCCAGAAGCTTGGAGCCTGAGTTGAGGCTCACAGGGAGTGCCATTGATGTCGATATTAAAACCCTTCTGCTTCCTCCTTCACACGACTGAGGCGGGGCAGTTGCTCATGAGCTGACCAGGGAGGCAGACCATGGCTGTTGTTGACTCTAGGTTCCTGTGGAGAATCCCAGCGCATTAGGCTAGAGCAGGAGGCAGCTCTAGCCGCAGAACACTTGGGACTATCACAGGAAACCTGGGTATGGCACGGGCAAATGAGTTCATCGTCTGACCAAAATGCCGCCTCCTCAGAAAAGCCCTGGGATCCTGGAAGTGGGGCCCATTTTTGTCTTACCTTCTCTCGGATTTTGTATATTGGTGGCAGCTTCCTCTCCACCTGCTGAGATAAGTACGGACAGTGGATCTCCTTCAGGGTAGCACTCGTGATAGATTCTGGTGTCTTCTGTACCAGTCCAATGTGAGGGAACTGGAAACATAACACGCGGCTTGATTAGAACCGGACACAGCTAAATCTGTGTGCCAAGGACAGGCTTCCCCTGCAAAGTGATTAAAACACGGTTTGGGTACTTCTGGCATGCTGAGGGGATGGTAAGAACCCATGTCACTTTGAAGTATTCCTTCCAGACAAACATTTCAAGCCACCAGCGCCTCTTCCTATTCAAGGTCTCAGGGAACCTGGAAATGTTTCCTCATTCTGGCAAAGAGTGGCTAAAAGTAGCATGAGTGAAGGTACCGGGAGACGACAAAACTGCGTGGCCTGAGGTCCTCCCGGGCCTGGGAGTCCTGGTACTTGGAGCCTCGTGTCCAGCCCATGTGCTCAGAACTGGGTCTGCTCTCAGCCCCAGCAGTTGCCAAGCATGCTAGACTAGCTGGCCAACATGCAGATCTTCTGTCTGTTCCCATCTCTCTATCACTGGGATTACAACCGTGTGCCACTATTCCCAGCTTCATATGTGGCTTCTGGGGAGAAAACTCATGTCATGGTCTTACACTTTCAAGACAAATGTTTTACCAACCAAGCCATCTTCCCAACTACTCTCTTCCCCTTTGAAATATAAAGACATTGGCTAACCGGAATTCTCTCTCCACTCCTCCATGTTAGAATACAACTGTATGTTCAGGGGGCTTTTGATTAACATCTGTGCAAGAGTATGCTAAGTAGGTAGGTTGGGAGATTGTGTTATAAATACTATTGATATTGTGGGTATTCTCTCCAGCTGTGAAAAAGCTAGAAGACACATAGGACTTGGAAGAGTGGACAGAAGAAAGAAACAGACGGAGCTATTGTTGAGAAAAGAGGGCTGTAAGGGTCAGTTTTGTGTTTAGATAACATGGCGCTGATATGGCTGTCTGGTATGAATCAGCTACAATATGACGACACTAGATATTGGAGGACTGTGAGTCTGCATAAGGTGAGTGATCCTGGGAACCGCAAAAGTAAACAGTTACATCATATGTCATATATCTATGTCTGGCAAAGTGCCATTTTTTGTGGATTCTGTGCAAATGTGGCCTTGATGGCAAAGGCTCAAGTCTTTGCCTTCTCCAAGCTGCCTATGTATTTTTGTCTGTAGGCTCATGTATCACCTGCCTGTATGTGACTAGTGGGTATCAATGTGTGCCTTGTGCCAGTCAGGGACCCCCTACATAGTATATGAAGTAACTGTCAGATCAGTCTACAGTTTCCCAATTCTCTTCCACCTCCCAGGCTCCTGGGACCCTCCTCCTTTCCTGGCAATGGAGTTTGAACCTCACAGATGTATAACCCAGCACCACCGATGTGAATATATAACCTGTGCACACAAAATAATAGGTAACTTAGAACACAGTATAACAAGAGAACTACCACCAAATATGTCTCAGTGGTTGCCTGTGGGCTGAGAAGAACGAGACCAGTGACAACGAAACCACCAGGCAAGCCCACTGGCTGTATGTATGCAGACCCTGCCCCCCCCCGCCGTGACATAAGAAACTGCCTATGGAGCGCCAATAAATTTGTTCCTGAAGACTTGTAGTATATATGCTTGACTTAAAAAGAAACAATACATAACAAAACAGCAACAGCAACAACAACAAAAAAAAAAACTCAGTAGAGGAAAAGCATAGGGAAACAACCAGGTCTGGTGGTGCAAGACTATAACCCACTACATAAGAGGTTGCGACAGGAAGATTGCAAGTTCAAGGCCTCCCTGGGTAACTTGGTGAGAGTCTGCATCGAAAGAAAGACAGGTATATACCTCAGTGGTAGAGTACTTTGCCTAGTGTGTGTTCAATTCTCAGAACCACAAAACAAGTAGAGGAGAAAACATTCTCCCCAAATCTTCACCACCACCTCTTCCCCTTAGCGTTTAGATCTACATATGAGTAAACTGCATGCATTGTGTTATATGGATATATAAAATTAGAATGTTTCATAATCTTAGAAATCACATGTGGCCATGCGGTGTGACTGATGTCACTCCTAAACAACAATAAATGCTTCTTTTGTTTGTTTGTTTGTTTGCTGGTATTTCAAGACAGAAGACATGGTTTCTCTGTGTAGTCCTGGCTATCCTGGTACTTGGTCTGTAGACCAGGCTGGCCTTGAACTCACAGAAATCCACCTGCCTCTACCTCCCGAGTACTGGGATTATAGGTATGTGCCACCACCACCCAGCTTTTCAATGCCTTTTTATTTATCACAAACCTTTTGTTGCCCTCCTCTTCCCTCCTTGTTGCCTGCACCACCACCCCAGATAACAACATTGACTGAGCCCTCATATGTCACATGTGAAGGGGACCTATCCTGCTTTACAGAAACAGGCCATTCTGTCCATGGTGTGCGCCTTGATTTCCTCATTAATTATATACATTGGAAAGTTCTCAACAGCTTACATATAGTTCTAACTAGGTCTGTGTTAAACTTTAAAAGCATTTTCAAACAATTATTGTTCATGTGTGTGCATGTTCATGCTGTGGCTAGAGGTTGACGTCACATGTTCCCCAGGAACCGTCTACCTTGTTTTTTGAGTCAGAATCTCTCACCTACAGAGTAAGGAAAGGCTAACTGCCCAGTAAGTCTCAGAAATCTGCCTGTCTCCACCTCCCCAGCGCTTGGCTACAAATAGACGCTACTGTAACTATTTGTTTACCGTTTTCCCTGGGGACAGGGAAATAAACTTGGACCCTCATGCTTGCAAGGCAAATACCTTGCTGCTGAGCCATATCTAAGGCCCTAAACAATATTAATTGTTTACCTATTATTACTGCATGTATGTGTGTGCATGGTGTGTGCATGTAAAGTGCACATATGTGGAGGTCAGAGAACAGCTCTTGTGAAGTTGGTTCTCTTCTACCTTGACAGGATTCCAGGGACTGAACCCAGGTCGTCAGCTTGCGTGGTAACTGCCTTTACCTGCTGATCTCTAGACTGTCGCTTTTTTTTATTAAATTTTAAAATTTTATTTTACATACCAACCACAGTTTCCCCTCCCTCCTCTCCTCCCATTCCCTTCCTCCCTCCTTTCTACACTACCCCCATCCACTCCTCAGAAAGGATAATGCTTCCCACAGGAGTCAACAAAGCATGACATATCAAATTGAGGCAGGACCAAGCTCTTCCACCCTGCATCAAGACTGACCGAGGTATCCCACCATAGGGAATAGGTTCCAAAAAGTCAGCTCATGTGCCAGGGAAGATCCTGGTCTCACTGCTAGGGGCACCATGAACAGAACAAGCTACACAACTGATGCCCACAGGCAGAGGGCCTAGGTCAGTCCCGTACAGACTCCCCAGCTGTCTGTCTAGAGTCCTTGAGTTCCCATGAGCTTGGGTCAACTTCTCTGGATTTCTCCATCATGATTTTGACACATGCCCCCCCACACACTTATATAATCCCTCCTCCCTCTCTTCAACTGAGCTCGGCCCAGTGCTTAGCTGTGTATCTCTGCATCTGCTTCCATCAGTTACTGAATGAAGGTTCTATAATGACAATTAGGGTGGTCATCAATCTAATTATAAGGGAAGGCCAGTTCAGGCACCCTCTCCACTACCACTAGGAGTCTTAGCTGGGGTCATCCTCATGGATTCTTGGGAGTTTCCCTAGCATCAAGTTTCTCCCTAATCCCAGAATGGCCCCCTCTATCAAGATACCTCTTTTGTTGTTCTCTCTCTTCACCCCGCCCCGCCACTTGACCATCCGTTCCCTCATGTTCCCATCCCCCATCTCATCCCCAGTAACCCTCCCAAACAATCACTTTTAAAGATCAATATAAATAGTGCAAGCGGGCTCCAAGTGGAGCCTCTCTGTTTTCCCTCCATCCCACTAAGTTGCAACCCTCTTGGAAAAGCCATGAGCCCCAGGCTGGCGGAGAGGCTGCTTTGACAGCAGGGACGATGGTTCACATCAGCTGACAACTGGCTTGAGTTCATTTATATTCTACAAGTCTATGGGCTAAATCACTGTTAAAATATGGCTCTGGCATTTTAATTTCAGTCTTTTAAAATATATATATTTAATGGCTATAACACGATAACTGTGGAATAAACCCTTCTGTTGGATAATGTAACTGTGAAATACAGCTTTTTAACAGGTTGGTGGTGAAATTTTCTCGGCCTTCCGTCACTCAATGACTGAAATATTAAATAGGAAAATGAAAGTAAGTAGGAGGGAAAGAAAGCCTTTCCTGCCCAGCAACAGCCAGAGTACAAGCAGCAAGGTCAACCGTAAAATGACTGTCACCTCTAATGGGACAATTACTGTCCTCGCAGATGGGCTGCAGCTGACTCACAGCCAATGGCTTCTTTAATTTTCCCAACTCATCTAAAGTTCCTTCCGGAAACTTCACCATCAGCACTATTCTTTTCACGCTCTTAGGTGCTGACAGCAAGGAGGACTTTTGCCAAAGGCTTGAGTTAAGCTGAAGATGTGGACGGACAGCGGCTCTCCTAACTCTAAGTCCTACTTACCAGGCTGCCCTGCTGGACTTGTGGCTGGAAGATGACATGAAATGTTGACCTACCATGTGTGGATTCTCACTTTATCTCTTGTAACGGAACCTGACTTCACTTGGAATGTCAGTGTACTTGATTTAAACAAACTTCCCATACTCCCTTGAAGCTGTATTGGCTATGTGAACCTATGAGTCTGCAAGGTGCCTGGGTAAAATATTGTTTTCCTGAGAAACAGATACCTTATTTATTGCTGTCCCTTGATCTTGTTTTCCTGCCTGGAACGTAGACTCCCTGCTACATGGAGAGGACTAGCACAGTGATGGAGATGGCTGAACAGAAGGCTGGAAAGAACGCAGGGCTCTGAAAACTCCCTGGAGCAGAGTCCCACCTCTCATCTGCCTGCATCTGCTCTTTGCTGCTATTTTTTAAGAAGGGATTTATTTTTTATTGTTTTTATTGAGTTATACATTTTTCTCCGTTCCCTTTTCTCTCTTTCTTCCCTCTTTCCCTGTAACTTCCATGATCCGCACACTCCCAATTTACTCAGGAGATTTTGTCTTTTTCTCCTTCCTATGTAGAACCATGTATGTCTCTTTTAGGTTAGGTTCCTCTTTGTTGTCTAGGTTTTCTGGGGTTTTGAACAGTAGGCTGGGTTTTTGTTTTGTTTTGTTTTTGCTTTATACCTAAAAGCAATTTATAAGTGACTACTTATTATATTTGTCTTTCTGGGTCTGGGTTACTTCACTCAAAATGGCTTTTCTAGATACATCCATTTGCCTACAAATTTCAAGATGCCATTATTTTTTTACCACTGTGTAGTACTCCAACATGTAAATGTACCACATTTTCTTTATCCATTCTTCAGCTGAGGGGCATCTAGGTTCTTTCAAGGTTCTGACTATTATTAATAATGCTGCTATGAACATAGCCAAAACAATCCTGTTCAATAAAGGAACTTCTGGAGGTATCACAATCCCTGACTTCAAACTCTACTATATAGCTACAGTACTGAAAACAGCCTGGTATTGAAATAAAAACAGACAGGAGGACCAATGGAATCAAATCAAAGACCCTGGTATTGATTCACACACCTATGAACACCTGATTTTTGACAAAGAGGTAAACATATAAAGTGGAAAAATATATTCAACATATGTTTGAATATATCGAAAGCATATTCAACAAATGGTGCTGGCATAACTGGATATCAACATGCAGAAGAATGAAAATAGACCCATATCTATCACCATGCACAAAACACAAGCCTAAATGAATCAAAGACCTCAACACAAAACCAGTCACAGTGAGCCTCATAAAAGAGAAAGTGGAAAGTATACTTGAATGCATTGGCACAGGAGACCACTTCCTGAATATAATCCCATTAGCACAGACACTGAGAGAAACAATAAGTGGGACCTCCTGAAACTGAAAAGCTTCTGTAAAGCAAAGGTCACAGTCAACAAGACAAAACGACAGCCTACAGAATGGGAAAAGATCTTCACCAACCCCACATCAGACAGAGGACTGATATCTAAAATATACAAAGAACTCAAGAAACTTGACATCAAAAAAATAAATAATCCAATTTTAAAAAATGTGGTACAGACATAAACAGAGAACTCTCAACAGAGGAATCTAAAATGGCTGAAAGACACTTAAGGAAATGTTCAACATCCTTAGTCATCCGAGAAATGCAAATCAAAACAACTCTGCGATTCCATCTTACACATCTAAAATGATGTGTAAGACATCTAAGAATGGTCAAGATCAAAAACACTGATGACAGCTTATGCTGGAGAGGTTGTGGGGTAAGGGAACACTCCTGCATTGCTAGTGGGAATGCAAGCTGGTACAGCCGCTTTGGATGTCAGTATGGCAATTTCTCAGAAAAACAGGACACATTCTACCTCAAGACCCAGCAATACCACTTTTGGATATATACTCAAAGGATGCTCAATCATGCCACAAGGACATGTGTCCAACAAGAAACACAAATCTGTGTCTAAGATACCATCAGTCTCACCCCTACCAGGCTGGTGACCAAAGCCCAAACCTAGGGCCTTGCACCTGCTAATATATGGCACAGGCTATATATTATATATAGATGAGCTATATCTCCACTCTTGTAGTCAGTCAAACGCAATCCTAACTGATATTTAGATGACAGAAAAAGGTAGCCATTTAATCCGAGAAACGTTTTCTCACCAAGGGCCATTATGACGATGGGGCTGACACAGGTGGAGGCAGGCAAGTCTCTGTGAGTTTGAAGCAACCTGGACTACATAGTGAGTTCCAGGCTAGTCAGGGCTACATAGTAAACCCTGTCTCAAAAAATAAGTAAAAACTAAAATAGAACAAAATTAAAATCTGATACTGTATCTCATTTGACTTTGGCTCCCAGGGAACCCAGATTAATTTTTTTTCTCAGTCTCAGACTCTTATTCTAACATATATTTATACTAGTATTAAATTTTATTTTAGGCTTTTCTGTTTTATATTTTATACTCCACATATTACTTTTTATCTTAATGGAATAAAGCAAATTTTACAGTGTGTGTGTGCACTTGCATGTGTGTGCGTGCATGCGTGTGTGCATGTGCAAGTGCGTGTATGTGCATGTGTGTGGGTGTGCGTGAATGTGTGTGTGCACGCATGTGTGTGCACGCATGTGTGTGTGTGAATACATGAATACGAGATACAGATACATCATAGTTAGGAAGTGTTGATTGGCTATTCTGCCTACTTCTGCCCTTCTGAATGAATTATCTTGTTAGTCTCATGGCAGCGTTCTAATTTTGGTATATTTAATTTTACATTTTAAAAAGCCAAGATTAGACAAAACTTGTTTGCCTTAGTCTAAGGTGGTGCTGAAGAGAGTGTGATCAGTGTTTTAAACTCTAAAGACCCAAATTTGCCAACATCTTTTCCTTTTAAACAAACAAAAACTTCCATTTGGGAGCTAGAGATGACTGATTAAAGATCTTGGCTCTTGCTGTGCAGGCTTGAGGACCAGATCCCTCAAGAGGCAGACACGGAATCTTCAGAGCAAGATGACTGCTCGGACTAACCCAATACACCAGCCACAGGTTCGAGTGAGAGACTCTGCCTCAGCGTGCAAGGGGGAGAGCTGTTTAGGAGGATGCTTGACATCAGCCTTGCCCCCCCCCAACACGTGCGCGCAGACACATGCCCACACATGTGAACCCACTCACACACTACTCACATACACATGGGGAAAAAAGAACTTCACAAATCTCCCCCATGTTATTGACTAAGTGCTTTGGACACCAATCTTTTCTCAGATTCTGTCTCTGGGTGTGAAAGTGGAAGAGGACACACAATTCCCCTTTTCTGAACAAGTTGAAGAGACTGGACCTGAGCAACTGACAGGGCATGGAATGAACATATTAAAGAGCGAGTGAAAAGTCCTTGGGCCAAAAAGAAAAGACCTCACACTGGAGACAGTTGCAAATGTTTCTAGAAGACCCTAGAACAACACAGCCTAAACTGGGCTGTTTGTGGTATCGATAGAAAGAGGTCTTGCCAGGATAGCTCGAGTCAGGAGATTCCAGGTGTGATCAAGGACACACTTCTAGGCTCTGTCCATTTCATCGTCTGGTAATGGAAATCAGACAAAACTTGGGAGTTTAACAATTCTTCATTCAACAAATACTGGGTGTGCCTTCTGCACCGGATCCTACTCTAGGTACTGATGGAACGCTATTGAGGAAAAGTGACAAAGGCCCCATGGAGTTTATGCTCTAGGTGGAAGAAACAGCTCACAATATAGTGAGGGATGTGGTACTAGAAGACATGTGTTCAGAAATGGGAATGCCTGCGCCAGCAACAGTTGCTGACCAGCGAGCACTCTCAAGAGACCACACTGTGCCAAGCATCTCCTTTCTTTCCTCCTTCTTCCTCTTTCCTTCCCCTTTCCTTCCTTCCTCCTTCTTGCTTTTCCTCCTTCCTTCTCTCCTCCTTTTCATTCTTTATTCTCCCTCCCTCCTTTCTTCATTCCCACATCCTTTCCTCCCTTCTGTTTTCCCATGCCTCTCTTCTCACTCCGTGTCCTTCCTCTGGCTTTTTTAGTTTTATTTTCTGGAACTCTGGCTTATTAAGCAACCTAGGACATCTTAGAAGGTCCCAATCCTCCTGCTTCCGCTTCCCAAGTATTAAGATTACAGATTTGGGCACCCTCCCCCAGATTCCCGTGCATTCATTCAATCCTTAAAAGAATGCTGAGCTTCCCATCTGACAGGTAGAGAAACCAAGGCCAAAGGAAGGTACTCTTCAAAGGCCATGCTCCCATAGGTTGTAGAAGGGAATCTGATCAGTTCTGTGCCCTCAATGGCAGCCACATTCCATGAGGAAGCTTCCAGGGAGGCCATCTTCCTTACCCATCTTCCAACCTTGTCCAAAGGCGGGTTGAACCGCCTCCCTTTGGTCATTCTCTCCAAAGAGCTGAATGTACTGAGGTTGGCTTCCTCACCTCTCCATGGCCTCACAAGCTTGACACATCTGGAAAGCCCTCCACCCCCGTCCCTGATCTTCTCAGTTGCTGCCCAGTCAGGGAGGTGGAGGAGAATGCCCACTGCTATCATAGAGTGGGAGCTCATGTCACAATGGGCAGAGCCTTCTAAGCCCTGAGGGAGGGTTCTTGCCACTTGTTCCTTACATCAGGTTCCCTAAGCACGTCCAGAGTTCCAACCACCAGAGCCCAGCTGAAAAATCCCCAGAAACCAGCCAGAGAGGTGAGGACAAGATGATGCTGGGAACATGGCAAACATCTTGCACCTTCCTGGAACCAACATTTTCATCCTCACAGCAACCATCTGTTTCAATCTCTTAGTTTTTCAGAAAACTGAGACTTGGGCTGTAGTTGACCTTGTTCACATCAGCAATGTTGCTGTACCAGAACCAAAGCAGCTATTATCTCCTGCCACGGTGTTCTCTGTTTCCCAGCTCAGACCTAATCATGTCACACACACTCCTAGGCTCGCTCACCTGCCTGGCACAGCATAGAAGCTACAAGGAGATAACATTTCTATACAACTATGTACCAGATGCTATTCTGAAATAAACTCTTTTCTGTGTTTTAATTTATTTATTTTCCACATTATCAATGATATGGAACCAGAAGGCAAAGCGAGATCCTGGGTCCCCTGTAGAAATCATGAGCATCCTCAAGGACTGCCTACCACCTTTCAGCTGCAAAGGCTGCTCCTGAAATCTGGCGTCTGTCCCTGGGCCAGGACACACAACTGCCTCTCTCCCTCTCCGTGATGGGCTTTCTGCTTCTCTGTCTCCTTTGTTGAATGCCACCCAGCCAATTCTCTTGACGATTCCACGTGACGATGCCTGAGGTCCCACAGTCCTGCTGCAGCTAACACAAAGGTCACAGGCTAAGGAGTAAAGAAATTGAGAGATGGTTGTGCTGTGCACCATGCCAGCCCCAGATGGAGCAGTAATGCTATGGTGTCACAACCCCTTCTATAGATGCTGCTGCCCAATACCAGCCCAGGGTAGTTGGGAATGTTCCTCAATGTCCCCAGTGCTGCACATCACAGAGAACAGTACAATGCCCACTCCACCTCTGCTCACCAGCCTGGCCAACACTTGATATGTGGGGTTGATAAATTCTGGGACATGAGACCCCCAAATAACCAGGTTCTAATCATAGAACACATTGATTTCACATCCAAAGCTGAATACTGGCTCAGCGTGGTAGCTGTGCTGAAGTTGGGTACTAGGATACTGGGGCTTCCTCCTTCCTGTCACCAGCTGACTGACTCAGGAGGCAGCTGTCATCTCCTCCCTGTATGTAGCATCTGACTCCAACATCACAATGCAGGAGGAGAAGAGAGAACTGGGGAAATCCATGTGTTATGCTGAACCAATCCTAGCGCACATCTGTCATGGCCTCAGTGTTCTAAGAAATGTCCCTGGCATAACTTTCTCTTATGGCCGAGAGATGAAAGATGTGACCACACTTTTTTACACAGGGGACTGAGTCAGGCAGAGTGGTGCTGTATCATCATTTAGCTCAAAGTTCTCTCAGAATGGAAGAGACAGAACCAAGACCCAAGGTCAGTCAGCTATACCACCCTGATCTTGAATTTCCAAGTTCTCTAGATTCTAATGGAGAGAAGGGTGCTGTCATTCTTTGTATTTGTTTATTTATTCATTCATTAATATTTATTTATTGTTCTTTTTGAGACAGGGTTTCTCTGTGTATAGCCTTAACTATCCTGGAGCACACTCTGTAGACCAGGTCGGCCTTGAACTCATGGAGTTATACCTGTCTCTGCCTCTAGTGTAGGGATTAAAGGTATGTGCCACCACTGCCCAGCAGACTCATTCTTTATAGAACAGGTGTGTCAGAAAAGGAAGAAGTTGGCCATCTCTTCCTGCGGTCATTATGGTCAGAGGACCCCAGGAAACATTAGTAACTCAAAAGCACATTGGAAAATTAAGAACGGACACAATGAACATTCTTCAATGTGTGCTAAGTGCTTCCATGTTAGCTGCTACTTAAATGACTTCCACATCACCCCTAAGAGCTATGCTGGTTATTTTCCACTTATGTGTGCTAACCCACTGCCAATCCATTTTCCATCCCATCCTGCTGTGCACCCAGGGGTCTGATGTGTAATCTATTCCCTAGTGTTTGTCTCGGGCTTAATTCATCCAGAAGGGAAGCACTGATGGGGACTGGAAAGGCCAGAGGCGGAAGGTGCAGGAGTTTTGTGCTCCTCTGGTAGGTGGCGCTCAGCACTCTGGGAGGTTATCAGTCTGATTTGTGGTGGGATTTGCTCATTTCTATGGTGTGAGGGCTTCTGCTGGTGAGTTTCAAGGCACTAATATCATTGAGCACAGGATAGGGAAGAGCTATCTATATATGATAGTCTCTAATATACATCTGAGTCAAATTGCTGAGCTTCCAGGCTCCTTCCCTAAAAAGCCATGGTTTGGAAGCAGCTAAGCATCTCTACCTGCATCCATGGCTCTGTCCCCACAACCACAGCTCTCCCTGTTAAAGGTACCCTTTGGTTTCAAGGTGCACCAAGCCTCCTGCAACTGCTGCTCCCAGGAGCTGTATTTTCCTTGTCAGTTCCTGTGATGTTGTCCACAGCTCTTAGAAGAGACTTCAGTAAGCTGTGTCTGTTTTCCATCCCTCATCCCCTCTCTCCTCTTTGTCTCTATCTGTGTGCACATGTGTGTGCACATATGAAAGTTGGCGATCAATGTTGGATTCTTCCTCTATCACTTCCTACCCTGTTTTTTGTTTGTTTTTGAGATAAGGTCTCTCACTGAACCTGAAGCTCCCTTTGTTTTTGGCTTGACTAACTGGCCAGAAAGTCTCTAGGATTTGCCTGTCTCCACTTCCCCAGAGTTGGAGTTACAGATGCACAGCACGGTGCCAGGTTTGTACCCCAGTGCTATGCATCTGAACTCGGGTCCTCAAGCCTGCTCAGCGAGCACTACTCACTGAGCCATCTCCACATCCCTGCCTCCTCTGTGCTGGAATGCACCATCAGTCTCCTCAGTGAGACATTAATAGAAAGTGAAGCAGGTACTAGTAATCATCTCCATTGGCAAGGGAGGGAAGTGACTCAGCGTGGGCACACAGTTGCTATGTAGTAGAATCCCACTGGACCAGATGTGCTAAAGCCACTTTGCATGGAAGCATCAAGCAGGACCGCTCAGTTGCAGTCCTCCACTAGCTAGACAGAAAGAGGGTGCACCCACAAGAGTATGTCTTAACTTAAAAAAAATGATATTTCCACAAATACTACTGCAAACCCACTGTGGGCCGGCACCATTGCAGTCACCAACACCAGCCCTCATTAAACAGCAAACATGGCTTCAGCAGCACATCCAAGGAACAGTGTCCCCAATCTCTGAGTAATCCACATTATTTTCATTGATCTGTCTTCAACATTTACAGCAAATAGTTTCACCCCACATTTTCCCACAGATGACTTTGAAGTTCAGGCAGTCTCTGCCCAAAGCATCCAAGGGTCTATAGAAGGCCTGCATGCCCGTCTCTGCCATGTGTTTCTAGTGCTGGAGGCTGCTCCTTGTTTTAGAGGATGATTTGATCCTCTCCACCTCTCAGTTCTGGAGTTACAAACATGTGGACCATGCCTATCACTCTCCACTTTTAAAGAGCTTTCCAGAGAAGGTTTAGCTGGGAGCTGTTGTATGCCAAATGCTGTGATAAATACTGTAGATGCTGTCTCGGTTCTCATTGAGCTGGCTGGCCGATTGAGAGACAGGCTTTACTACACAGGTGCCTGGTTATAACCACAAGAGGTACAGGTTCCTGGAGACTATCTGGCAGAGAAGCCTGAATCTGGAAGGTGATAAAAAATAAAGAATGACTTCAGTGAGCTCAGAAAAGAGGGAGAAAACAGTCCAGACAGATGGACAGCCTGCTGGAGGCCTGATATCCAGAGTTTTCTCACTAAAGAGCAGAAGAGCTGTTCTTTAAAGGGACAGGGTAGCTTGGACACTTTGGAGAAGGCCATGCATGGGTTGGAGCGGAGGCTGGATGGAAGAGCAAAGACGTAGGTCATCCAGGAAGTCCTGGAGCTACACACAGGCACCTAGTCCTCTGTGACCATGATCAGCTGGTCAATAGGAGGCAGAAGCTCCAGAATCAGTAAGTCGGACTGGAGAGATGACTCAGTCTGTAAAGTGGTTGCCTTACAAGTAGGAAAATCAGAAATCGTTTCCAGAACCCACATTTTCAGGAGCTGTGAGTGCTGGCATGCTTACGATCCCAGTACCTAGGAGGTAGAGAAAACATCCCTGGCTCTTGATACCAGTTAGCGACTATGAGTAAATAAGCTTCAGGTTAGGAAGAGACCCTGACTCCAAATAAGGCAAATCATGACTAGAGTGGCTCCCAAGGTTGCCTTCCAGCCTCCACATGCATGAGCACACATATACTTGCATATCCACACACATGTACCCTCCCGTGAAAACCTACACACACAAACAAAAAAGAATAGGCAATAACAAAACAAGCTTTAGTTTTTTGAAGAAATATTTTTGTGTCTATGTGCATGCATTTGTGTGTATGCATATGCATTCACATGTGGGGGTGTGCATGTGTGTTTGGTGTGAACACATTTGTGTCAGTATGCATGTATATGAACATATTGAGGTACATGTATGTTACACATGTGTGGGGGCTGGAGAAGTAGGGTCTACTTCCAGTATCTCCTGTCCCTCCCCACCTTGTTTTCTGAGTCAGGGTCTCTCACTGAACTTGGAGCTTACCATTTCAGCTAGACCGGCTTGCCAGGAGTACCAAGTATAGTCCTGTTTCCACCCCTTCCTCCAGCACTGGGGCTATATATGTGGGTCACCACTCCTGACTTTTATGTGAATACTGGGGATATGAACTCAGGTCCCTGAACCCTTTACCCATTGAGTCAAGCCCAAGATGAAAAACATCTCCTACGGAGAGAAAGAAACCTTACCCTAATGCAGCAGGTGGAAATGTCTAGTTCGTTGCCATCTCCCCTTCTGCTTCTCTGGTTCAGTGTAGATGAGTTTGAGTGCAGCACCCTGCTCCAGCTTGCTTCACCTCGAGAAAGACAGGTGCCCATCTGTTGGATTAGTTGGTTAACTGTTTGGTTGGCTGGTTGGTTGATTTTGTTTAGATACGGTCTCGTGTATCCCAGACTGGCCTCACACTTTCTTTACAGCTAGGGATGACTTTGAACTTCTAAGCCAGCCTGTCTCTTCCTTCTAAATGCTGGGATTACAGGCACATGCCGCTACAACCGCTGTTTTTGTCTTCATAGATCGAACGGGATAGCTGTCCAAAAACCCAGAATAAATGACAGCAGTAATTACACATGTGACTCAAAACGACGCTCTAAGATGGAAAACAGCAGCCCTAGAATTTTGAAACAAACCAGCAAAATAAATATCTATTTCCAGCTAAAGAGTAAATAAACAGTGGCTTGGAACGTGGCAAGGAGTTCAGTCCCACCCCTGCAGAGACACAGAGGGAGAAGCAGGGGAGGCAGGGTCTCTAAACAGAAGACTTTAGAAAACCACCTTTCCCTCTTGTTTTGAACTATAAAGCATAATGGAGATTTCATCAAGTTGGCAGGAAATTGTGAGGTAATAAAAGAGCCTTGTTACAAAGACAATAAGACAAAGTCATAAAAGACAGACTTGGGCTGAGTCCTGGCTCTCAGCCTTGCTCTGCAGCTCCAGGGTGACACAGGGTTCATCAACTGAGTTAATCGTGTGGATGACCACAAATTTGTCCTTTCTTGTCTTTGCTCTTTCTTCACATTCCAAGATTTTTTTTTGGCCTGGAGAGTGAGCCTTCAAAGGCTGACAGGAAGTGGACAGGGTGCTAAGTCCTATTGCACAGGTTTCTACACTTGAGCCACTGCCACTCAGTTCAGGAAGCAGTGAAGAAGACCCAGACATGGCCTCCCGTGCTGGTTCCCAACATGTCCTGCCACGAAACTGTCAGCAGTGAGGGTTACCCTCCTTCCTTCTGATGCTTTGAGTGGGCTGTGGGAGGGAACTCTCTCACTCAGGCCTCTGGTGCCTAAGGTGGAGATTGGCCCAGAAACATTGAAACTATCCAGCGTTCATCAGAAGCACAGGTTCTTGGGCATGCTCTATACCTCAATCAGAGCTGGTGTCAAACAAGATTCCTGAACAAACAAACAAACAAAAACGTTTTCTGGATTGCACCATAGCCACCTTCCAGGGTGCCCGATGGGGACATCAGAACGTCAGTACCATGCTTTCCCAGAGGGTCCTATGATGCATGCTGCTTCGTTGCAGTTACGTAAACAGGCTGCAGTGTTGCTGTGTTAATGTTTAATTTAGATTGCTGCCCCATTGATTCCATTGTGGCTCGAGCAAATGAGAGTTAGCCAGATTCATGATTTTGCCACACTGTGGTCCAGTCATTCTAAGTGTACAAGAATGACCACATCAGGGTCGTGTGCCTAATTAAGCACTTAGTCAATAATGCATTCCCTCTGGGCTGAGTCATTTGCTTCATCCACTGCAGAAATGAGATCAAGCTGGGCAGTGAGTGTGGGTAATCCATGCAGGAAGGACTCGTTTAAGGTGAGGGTGGATTGATTGGCCTTCATTTCAGACAGCAGCGAGAATGTGCAGTCCCTCCTCAAATGACGTCAATTTCTTTTACAAACACAAGATGAAGGCTGAAGCCAAATTACTGGGGGTGTGGGGACCCAGCAGGATGAGCATCTTTGCCTCGCATGAGCAGCTGGGATATTGGGGATCAGGCTCTGCCGCTGGTATGCACGAGGCTCACTGCGGTATGATTTTTAGAAAGTAATTTGATGTGTCTAATTGTTCCTGGTGAGATAAGGACTCTGTTTCATCTCTAGTCACAAGACACCTTATTGACTGCACTGTCTTATGGAGTGGCCCATAATAGCATTGTTAGGGGGAATGTCAGCGAAGGCACTGGAGGGTGGAGAAACAAGAAATCAAATTTCTTACATGACAATAGCTCGAATCTCTTCTGGGCTTTTGCTCCCACCAAATATGGTGAACATTCTTTTCAGGCTGATCGCATCAGCCACCAAGATATGTTTGTTCAGCCAAGCTCACCAGTAGCTACACATTCTTACGGTCCCTACGTCCTCCTCCTGAGAAGTCTGGACATTGCATGCCCTGCCTCACTATAAGACTGCACCAGTCTCTTCCCAGAAAAAGCATTTTTGTGGCAACCCCCGTGCCTAAGCCTTCGTGTGGCATTTTTTTTCATTCAGCCATCTGCTTGTATAGAGACATCCATGAGACTTCTTCCTTGGCTGGCATAATTAAGAGCTTCTCTCCTTACGAGTGTTGTGTTACATTTACATTCAAGTTATTTTGCTCGCACACTCACTCTCTTTCCTCCCTCTCTCTCTTTCTGTCTCTCTCTTTGCCCTTGCCCTCAAGGAATTGTGGGAATTCAAGTTAATAGGCTTTTAATGGTTCTGTGATAACTGTGATTATAAACTGTGAATCCGATCAGGGGGAGCGTCCAAGTTCAGCAGGATCTCGGCAAAGACACCAATGTTGCTTTTGATTCTCAGTGGAGATTGGTTTTGTGTTCAGACACTGCTATGCTTAGGAGAAAAGAGGGGGGAAAAAAAAAGACAGGAGAGGAAAAAAATGAAAGGCGCCTCATTTGCTTTGCAATTGCTTTGATAACAATTTTAAAGCCTTTACACGCTCTCTTTTTGATATGTTAGTGGTATTTAGAAACACATCCTGTTGCTAAAAATTAAATTTCAGACATCTATGTGATTGTATATCCTGCTTCCTTTTGGAGGAGAAGATGCTGGGCTTATTTAAAACACATGCAGCATGTTGGACACACACACGCACACTGCCTTCAACCTTTCTCTGCCAAATATTTAGAAATAAAATTTTACTGTGTTCTCTGAACATATAATTACCGCTTTGAGGCTAGTTAATGAAAATATACTTTTCTTTGAAACATGTTGGCCCTACTAAATGAGTCTGTCCTTGTGGGTCCGTAGATGAACCGATTGTGAGCCTCCTTGAAAAAAGAGGCGTTGATCGTTGCCGCCAGATGCCTCAAGACAGCCTGCCAAGCTGGGGCTAGAAACACAGCCTTAAAATAGTAGGCACGTAATTACACCATCAGCCAATTAGGGCCTTGGAGCAAATTAGCTCTTGTTCCCATTGGCCAGAGCAGCTGTGACTTTCGCCTGGCTAGCCCAGGGAATGTTCCAGCAAGTATCTCCTTCTTTGGCCAGTTATCACTGGCATCTGAAAAGGCCACAAAGAATAGTCAGCTCTCATTTTAAAAAAAAATAAAAAAAATAAAAATTTCTTATTCAAGCACCTCAGAACGCTTCCCAGGAAAATCCCTATGGCCATCCTAGAGACCAGGCTGCTGTCAAGGTGAAATAACCCTCCTGGTTGGAATAGATCCAAATGGCAAAGCCTGGAGAGATGGACTTGCTCTCAAGAACGGCTATTCTGACCTGCAGCCCCTCCCTAACAGACTCAGAACAAAAGCTGAGCCATGAAACAAAGACACTGAACACAAAACCAACACCACCAGTTTCAGACATCAGGATCTCAAAGTGGGCGACTAGGGGACTGGAGACATGGCTCCAGTGCCCTAGTCTGGTATTCAGTCTCTAGAACACATGTAAAAAAAAAAATCCCAGGCATAATGGTACATGCTTAGAATCCCAGAATGGGGCTCACTGACCAGCCAGATCAGCCTACTCAGTGAGTTCTAGGCCAGCAAGAGACCCTGTCTCCAAAAGGAGAAAAAAAATGATGAATGGTGCTTAAGGAAAGAAAGACACTAGAGGTTGACCTTTGTCCTCCGCATGCAGGCACACACACACACATGCATGGTGCCCCCTCACACACACAAACATACACACATACAAAAATGGTGGAGACCATATTCACCTCGATGTTAATAGAGATGTTTAGGGACTGGACAGATGGTTCAGTAGAAAAGACTGCTTGTTTGAGGTACATGCACAAGAATCCAAGTTTGAATCCCCAGCACCCACATAAAATGCTGGTCATATATGCCTGTAACCCCAGCATTGGATGGGGCTGTTACAAATGGATCCCTAGGGAAAGCCTCTGAAACTATGAGCTAGTTCAGTGATAGACTGTCTCAGAATAATAAGGAAGAGAATGGTATAAGCAGACACACGATGTCTTCCTCTGGCCTCCACACATGGGCACCTGTGCAGGTGCACGCATGCGCGCACACACAAACATGCACACACAAGATATTTGGACAAGCAGTGGGAGGAACTGAGCCCTAGAAGGCAGGTTTGTTTGTAAGGAACAAGGAGTATATGGCTGGGAGCCTCCTCTGTCAGGGTTGGTGCTGGTATGGACATCCCCCAGAGCCACTCAGTGTTAAGTGGTGCTGCCAGTCTTCATACCAGAACCAAGAATTTAGAAACTACTGTTGGCATCAAAGAGTAAGTGGTAGCAACAGCCCTCCAAGGCTGTACGAATACCCAGATTTTGTGGTCCAGCAGTTTCTACCTCTGAGAATGCATCCCAAGAAAACAGCCGTGCACTCCCACAGATTTCTCCCAAAGTACACTCATTATAGTATTCGTTATGGGAGAAAAAAATGTGTCATAATTTAAATGCAACTGAAAGGAGGATAGTAAGTCCTGAAAAAATGAAAGAATGGTACAGAAAAATATAATTAAAGAAAAAGATAGATATTTCTACACAATGATCTCTTTTAAAAGGTTATGTGCACAGGTTAGTGGAAATTACATAAATATTTTATAATTGTATCTTTTTATCTGCATTGGGTTTTTTCAAATTTCTATAATGAACATATATTGTTATTTGTGGCCAGAAGCAAAATCTAAGGATTTTTTTTAAAGAAAGCATAAAAAACCCTGTAAGGTATGATTAATGTCTTTCAGTCACTCAGAAGCCAGGCCAGAATGGGACAAAGCTACAGTGGATGCCAGATCAGTGGTAGGGCTACCTACAGATGATACACCAATTGCATTAGGTGCCGAAGAGCTCCTGTTCTCCAGGGCTCACAGCCTGAGGGATGGGTGCACGTTTTCATGGAACCATTGCCATCCACCCTTAGCAGGCAGAGCAGTCCTCTCATCAGCTCCTAGGAGGCCACTTTAATTAAGTCATGCATTATGGAAAGTGAAATTGCATAGTGTCCGGTCTGCTGAGACTTGATACTTGGGCCTATACCAGACTTGGAAGAGGGAAGCCTTGGAGTCTGACAGTGAAGAATAACAGAGCTGAGGTCCAGGAAATCCCCGATAAGATCTGTAAGCAGGAAGCTGAGACCTTTTAGGTTGTCTTCATGTGTTTCTCTGAACACAAATGTGAAACTTTCTAAATTTTCATTCTCAAGAATCAGACTCCCCAGAAGATAGATGGTGTGCACTGAAGATTGTATGTATGTATCTCCCTTCTTGAGCTCTGAAAAGCCTATCAGCCTTACTCTTAAGTGTCCAGGAGTAATTTTTATGTAAATAAGCATCCTGAATGATTCCTCCTTAAAGGGTAGGTGCCAGTGACCAGATCTTAATATAATGAAGTAATTGTGAAGGTGAGAGGCAGACGGACTTGAGGCTATAGAGAGGGACACCTGGGCCTTGGAGTTCGGAGAGCATCACCTTCCTTGTCCTCCCAGCAATCGCCCCACTGTCACTCTGTGTTGTCTAGGAGGAGGCAGCTGTAGTCCTCGCTCCAACACCAACCCATCATAGCATCACATTGTTCTGGGAAGGATGATGGGGCCTAGCATGAACACATGGATCAAACCCAGTTCTGGAATTCTTACTCGAGCAGAGTGAGAACCTCAGTCCTCACTGACAGATTTGAATCTGAACCCATACAGGCTGGTTCTGCTGCCTTCCCACTTGTGATATTTCTTTGTCAAAAAAGAAAAAGGAAGGAAGGAAGGGAGAAAAAGAATCAGGATCCGAAGGGAAGCTGGGAAAGAAAGAAGGTGAGGCCTCATTGATGACAAGTAGAGAGAGTCTTGGGGGGAGAGGGGCTCTACAGCATCAAAAGCCTTGATAGAGACCTGACTGAAGCCTTCAAAGTCAGGGACACTTCTCTCTCCTCCAATGGGGCGTTTCCAGGCCTGTCTGTCCACCATGGCTGAGCACAAATCAGCCTTTGGCCACCTTTGCTCTCTACAGGGATGGTGCTGGTGGAAACCTAAGCTCCTGTGGGAATGAGCAAAAGTCTTGAATTCCAGCTCCCTGAACTTGGTGGGACCTTCTACATACCTGACTCTAACCCCAAGCAGCCTACTCTGACTTGAACTTCATTCAAAATGCGCCGGGCCACCATGACATCCCTTCTGTTCCATTCTTTGGGCTTTTCCTCCAGCTGGTACAGTGAGCCTCAGCTGTTCCCCACTCCTTGTTCAGACAGAGATCTCCCTGGAGTTCATAGCATGTGCTCATTCTTTTCCTGTCAGGGTCCACTTACTCCCTTTGGAGTGTGAAAGCCCACGAGCAATAGCAGGCTCTTCAGTTCAGGGGTCCAGTCATAAGGCAAAGATTAAGCTTCGCTGAACCGGAGGGAACAAAGAAATGACAGTCACACAGCTTTGTGAGCATGTACACACTGTAATCAGCTCTACACAAGGTCATCCTGGAGAACCAAGGACAGTCCAGACACCTCCTGGCTCTCCTCAGTGATGGACAGAAGCAGTGGTGCAGATAATCCAGCCAAATGGTGGGGAATCCAAAAGCCACTCGTATTTGGCCTTAGGAGAAGTTTCTGTGCTTGTTCTGAGTATGGGAGATCCGTGTGCGTATGCTGGGAGAGGGCTGAGCAGAGCCCTGGACGCAGGCTGGACTTGAGGAAGATGTTTCCCAGCCAGCAGCAAGAGCAGCAGAAGATGAAAAGGGCAGTTTAGAAGTTGTGAACACTAATCGGCAAGATGACAGGTTCTAGACTGGGTTAACTGAGGTGGAAAAAAACACCCTAAATGTGGGTAGCACCATTCCACAGGCTGAGGTCCTAGTCTAAGTAAAAAGAAGAAGGTGAGCCAGGCACTGATGTTCATCTCACTGCTTCCTGACTGTGGATGCAGTATGGCCAGCTGCCTTAAGCCCCTTCTGCTATTCCTTTCTCATGTGATGAGATGCTCCCTCGAACTAAGAATCAAAGTAATCCCTCCCTTCTGTTGGCTCTTTCACCACAACAGCTAGGAAAGTAATCAGTACAGGGGTGGTTCTCCATTCCCCCATTTTTTAGTCTATCTCATCCTCCTTGCTCCTGGATATAAGGTTGAACCCTGCAGATACTGCCTCGTGGCACTTTACCTTCTGGCTCCTAAGTAGACTTGAAACCTAGGCAAGATGAAACAAATTGGGAAAAAGACTAGGATTTTTTTTCTGCTTCCTCTTTGATATGGCACCATCTCTCTAGATGGTTCTGTTTTCTTTTACTTCTCTGGTTCTGGTTTCCACTGAACTCCCTGTCCTGTAGTCCCAGGAATAGTGGCAGAGCCTTGCCATGCACAAGGTCTCATAACCTGCCCGTATCTCCCTGAATCATTGCTCCATGAAAACGTTTTCCTGAAGCCATCTGGTGAAGCTCTCTATTTCCCATCTGCAGCTCCACAAACAGAGGGTAAGGCTACAATATGGGCTGGAGATGTGGGGTTCTTGACAGGTACCTAGGGGCCCTGCTTACAGCACAGCCCCTGACTAGCTGGATCTTACGAAAGCCAATAGCTTACCTTTGTTTAGCAGTCAGCCAGCCCTGCATATCCATACAGGTGGAGTAATTGTATCCACCTAGTTCTCAAGCCAGTATTGGACACCAACTCAGCACCCCCTTGTGGTCATCCTGGATGATGCAGCTCTGCATACAGCTGGCTTCCCTTGGAAGCTGTAGTTTCGTTTGCAAAGGAGAAACACCCGCAAGGGCTGCCTCCTCTATGCTGTTCTCTCAAGACTGGAATTGGGTTTTTAACAGCTGCACCTTTGGTTTATCAGAAGCTCTGTGGTTTTTGACCCTTGGCCTATCTTCCAGACTCCTGACCAAGTTCTTCCTGGTCTGTGTGGCTCCTTACAGCCTTTGCTGTCCAGCTCTGCTTCCATCATAGTCTACCTGACATTATTTCTTCTGTTGATGGAGAAATCTGGTCTTTTTAAAAATGTTGTTTTGTTTTGATACAGGGTCTCATATATTCCAGGCTGGCCTTAAACTTACTAAGTTGCTGAGGATGGCCTTAAACTCCTGCTTCTCCTGCTCCCACATCCTAAATGCTGGGATTACAGGCATGCACCAGCTGGACGAATGTCATTTCTGATAGTTCTTAAACCTAGTTATTGTCCAGAATTTTCTATTCCTTCACTCATTATCTGTCAAATCCCATATACCAAAGGCATAGGCATCAACCTCATGATGCCTGCTTCTCCCACTCCCCAGGTCCTGCCATATCTTGGAAGTCACCCCTATTTATCAAACCAATGACTGCCTCTCACCTGGATCCCACACTGCTCTCCCATTCAAGCCCCTCTTTACCCCATAGTCAGTGAAGAACATGAAGAAGGTTCTGCTTATGCTTTCAGACCTCTTCAGTGGCCTGAGTAACACTGAGTACTAAGACACAGCCCTTAATGTAGAGCACGGACCATGTCTCCTCACACCATCAACCCTCCTACTCTGTGCTTTCTCCATGCCCCCACACTCTCTGCAGCCACACAGCCTCTGCATTGCCCTACCGATTCCCAAAACCCATAGCACTCTTTCACCTGCTCCACTGCCTGTCATCTTCCTACTGGACTAGGTCAGTTCTCCCAGTTAAGCAGAGAAACTAGTACCATCCTACAGAATATCTACCACAGTTTGCAATGAGACATGCATAAACACACAGACACACATATGCATGCACACACATACAGACACAGACACACAATGCACACACACACACATACCCCAGACAGTGATCTCCATAAAGCAAAAACCATCCTTAGATTAGTGCCCATCATCACATCTCAGTGGCCTGATATATGGCAGCATCTCAGTAGTCCTGAATGAGTAATGCTTTGTCCATTTAAAATAAGCCACAGACGCAGGGACTGATGGTGCAGGCCTGCTATTCAATTACTCTGGAGGCTGAAAGAGAGGGGTAAAAAGGACCACAAGTTCAGGCTGGGCCACACAGTGAGTTCAAGTTCATCTTGAGTAACTTAGCAAGACCTTCTCTAGGGTTAGAAAAGAAAGAGTGGGGGCAGGGCTGTGACTCGGTGGTAGAGCACTTAAGTAGCTTGTTCAAGGCCCTGGGTTTAATCCCCAGCACGAGTAAAAAGAAATGCCACAGAGAAAATTCTTGGCAAGATGGCTGTGTCTCTTCTAGCTGCTTCTAAAAGTCCTTCAGAAAGTGAGTTTTGAAAGATGTAGAGCAGTGGTTCTCAACCTTCCTAATGTTACAGCCCTCTAATACAGTTCCTCATTTGTGGTGACCCCAACCATAAAATCATTTTGTTGCTACCTCATAACTGCAGGTGTGCTACTGCTGTGAATATCTGATATATTTCCCCTTTGAAAGGGTACAGACCCCCCCCAAAGGGGTCACAACTCACAGATTGAGAACTGCTGACATGAACCCACAAGAACTAAGAGAACCAAGACAAGCAGCAGCTGTATGGCAAAGAGCAGCAGCTACATCCCAGATGTCGAGAGGACATTAGTCAGGTGACATGAACTGAGACCTGGGGACACAAAAACCAAGGGAGGAGTATGGGGCCCAGCAGAGTGAAGTAGAGGGCTGCCTGACAATCTACCGTAGTGTGGCTAAGGCACAGCTTCTATTCCCCTGCAGTAGAGCCAAAGGCAGTGGAGGAGGGAGTTCTCAAAGCTAACTGTGGCCAGGCAAACTGCTTCCATACGAGGGGAAATGAGGCCTGGACACTGGCCTGTCAATGCTGACGACTGCATATCGGCATGCACACTTGGGAGAGCCAAGCTCTGGGCAGGACACAGCATCCTTTTCAGCCACCATATGTGCCTTGAGAGCTACACTCAATCCGGGGTCAGAAAAACAATAAAGGCACTGAATGAAGGTGACCTGAGCTCACAGGGGGAAATCTGAATTACAGACTTTATGCTGGACTCCACTGTGTCGGTTTCAGTGTCTTACTGTGGTAATAATATGTAAACCTAAGAGATGGTTTAGAGGTTAAGAGCACCTGTTACTATTGCAGAGGTCTCAGGTTCAGTTCCCAGCACCTACATGGTGATTGACAACATCTGTAACTCTAGTTCTAGAGGATCTGATACCATTTTCTGACATTCAAGGTCACCAGGCATGCATGTTGTACACATACATACATACAGACAGACAGACAGACAGACAGACAGACAAACACTCATATGCATAAAATAAAAAAAATCTTAAAAAAAAAAGAGGACATCTTGGGACAATGGAGAAGAGGACAGAATTTCAGCCATACAAAGGAGTACCCACTGACATGGTGAGGGTACTTGACAGAATTCTGGGTTGGAGGGCAATGGGGAGAAGAAAACAAGACAACATGAGAGCAGGAAAAGAACTACTGAAGCATGATTACTAAAATCTCAGGATCAGAAATTGGAGTTTAACCTAAAGATCTGAAAAGCAAAACAGCCAGCCACTGGCTCTTACCTCAACCTCAGTCCGAAATGG
>JAQHUG010000016.1:451241-471261 GCA_028555095.1 Dicrostonyx torquatus | reverse complement strand
GTCCCAGCTCAAGGTTAGCCTGGTTTACAGAGCGAGTGCCAGGACAGCCAGGACTACATGGAGAAACCCTGTCTCAAAAAAGCAAAAACTCAAAAAAAAAAAAAAAAGTAAGAAAGTAAACAATTGACTCTTCAAAATATGCTGCACTGAGCACCCCATCCACGTCATCTTGTGAGCATGAAAACGAATACTCTTAACGCATCATGGACTTGAAGCGCATGAGCAAATGTGCTCCTAGCACATGACCTTTAGCAGGTCCTCTGGTTTTTCTAGCCCTCTCTGGTTTCTCCTCTCACTTCCCCTAGGCGGTCATCAGCAGGATGGGACTTCGGATTACCTTTCCTTAGGGAGATCTCCGTCTGCAGCTGAGAAGATACACTAAAATCCTGTCCCTGGCTTTAAATGACATTGCACCCCCTGCTGGAACACATGGTGCTATAAGCCTCAGACGACAGAAGTACTTTTGAAAATCGAGAATTATGTTCCCAGTTATCAGCAGGAGAGCAGACCCTTTCACTCGTGCAAAATGCCCAGCTCCGAGTCGCTTTGGGGACCAGTTTCTAAGACAAACTCTCTTTGGAAACTAAACTTAATCATGCAGCTAAATTAGCACACTGTATGACTGTTTATAAAAATAAAATGATTAAACCCGAATATGCCAAGCAAAGTGATAAAAATGTAAATGAGAGGGAACACGGAAATCAATACACATTATCAGTTGCTAAATCACTATTTAAAAACGGGATTCAAGCAGACAACTGGAAAATGACAGGAAGCATAAGCACACAGGGTAATAAACAGAACAGAACCCGACATTAATTAAAGAACTCACCCAGTGAAATGTGATAGTGTTTATATCCAAAGTAATAATCATTGTCACAGCTTAATTACAGCCTGAGCACCAAGGCACCAAGCATTCCTGTTTAGGCTTTTTGACATCTTAAAGGACACTTGAACAAAAATTTTCATTTTTTACAACGAAGTACTCCAAGCAACAAATTTTTGAATATGTAGCAACATTTATTATTATACAACTGACAGGAATTTTCTTTTAAATTACAGCTACAGTATTTACGATTCTAGATGAAATTGCTTTAGAATAGAAGCCTAAATACATTACATTTTAATTTCTTGAAACCTATTATACCATTTCACTTATTTTATGGGTATTTTGCCTGAAAATTGATTTTATTTTTATATGTCAACTAAATTAGATGTCAACTAAATTAACTGAAGCATAAAATATGGTAGGGAGATGTATTTACAAACATACACAGCAAAATGGTGCTCAAATAGCGAGACTGACTTCAACTCGCAGGCATGAACGATCTCAGGCAAAGGTGATCAAATCCATCCACAGACCTCTTTGTTGCTGCAGATGATTTGTTTGAAGAGCATGGTTACAATGACACAAAGTGACTCATAGGTCTTTCATTAACATCTGTGTATGCATACATGTGTTCATGTGCAGGGTGTATGTGTGTGTATGTATGGGGAGTTTTGGGGTATTGCTATGTGTGTGTATGTGTGTGTGGTATATATGCATATGTGTGTGATGGTGTGTCTGCTGTGGGTGTGGTATGTGCAGTGTGTATGTTGTGAGTGTGTGTGTGTGCATGTGTGTTATGTGTGTGATGTGTGTATTTGTTGTGTGGTTTGTGTGTATAGTGTGTGTATATATGTGTGTGATATGTGTGTCTGGTGTGTATGTGCAGTATGTGTGTATAGTGTATGTGTGTAGTACTGTGTATGGTGTGTGCAGTGTGTGTATATGTTATGTGATATGTGCATAGTGTGTGTGTAGTGTGTGTGTATATGTGTGTATGGGTATATGTGGTGTGTGTGTGTCTGTGGTATGTGTATCTGGTGTGTATGTGCAGTATGTGTGTATGGTGTGTGTGTGTAGTATTGTGTATGGTGTGTGTGTAGTATTGTATATGGTGTGTGTGGTGTGTGTATATGTTATGTGATATGTGCGTAGTGTGTGTGGTAGGGGTGTGTGTGTGTATGGGTATGAGTGTGTGTATATGGTATATGTGTGTGGTGTGTGTATGTGTATATGTGTATGAGTGTGTGTGTGTGCGCGTGTGTGTGTGTGCCAGAAGACAACTTCAGGTATTATTCCACCTGTTATTTTGTTTTTGAAGCATGCCTTCCCACTGGCCTTTAACTCAGCAGATAATCTAAGCTGGCTGGCCAATGAGCCCCAAGAATTCACCTGTCTCGCTAGTGCTGGGATCACAAGATCACCACCTTGCCTGGGTTCTTTGTTTTTGTTTTTCCCACAAGTTCTGAGGATCAAATTCAGGTCCTTGTACTTTTGAAATAAATACTTTAGACCAGGTGGTGGTGCACACCTTTAATCCCAGCACTTGAGAGGCAGAGGTTTCTTAATACTACCCCACCCCATCCTGTGCCTCTCAGTCCCTCTCAGGCTGCAGGGCTGCTTGCATTCGCACCTCACTTGTGGTCTCCACCCAGGAATGCTCCCTTAACTGCTAGGACTTTGCTGAAGCTCTCTGCCTGTAACTCTCATTGTGTCCTCCTTCCCACCCCCGCTTGCATAACAATCTCCTTCTAGTTGAGTCTTAGGGTTGCAGATCCTTACTTAAAAAGTTCCTAGATATCCTGACTGCACTGCGATGTTCAAATAACAGTGTCTCAGCACCCAGTCTATTTGCATATAGGAAATATAGAATGATTACCTCAGACTGGAGCTCCAAAGGGCACCTGCCTTGGGCCCTACTTTGGCTCACTTGTGCTTTAGGGGTAAAGGTGGATCATCCCACCCGGAACCTCAGAAACCCTTAACTAAGATTTCAAATCCGCTTCCAGGCCCTGTCCTCAGAGGACATATATATCCCTGTGGTGGCTAATCTTGGTTGTCAACATGACTGCATCTGGAATCAACTAAAACCCAACCACTTCAAACTACCTGTGGAGGATTTTCTTGACTGAATCTTCTGAGGTGAGAAGACCCACCCTAAATCTGGGCCATGCTTTCTGATGGCAGTCTATATAAAAGGACATGAAGAAAAAAGCTTTTGCTTTGGCCTGCTCGCCCTTAGTCTCATTGACAAGTTCATTTATCCTGATGCTGAGGTGTTCCTTCACTAGTGTTAGAGCCTAACATAGACTTCCGGGTTCCAACATAGACTGAAGACTCCTGAGACATCCAGCCTTGTGAACTAAACAACCACTGGACCCTCAGCCTTTATGTTGGGAGACAGTCATTTTGAGACTAGCTGAACCACCATAGCCCGTATGCCATCCCTTTTAGTATATATAAGTTCATTATATCAGTTCTGCTCCTCAGGGAACCCTGACTAATCCAGCCCCCTACTGAGGGAGTGGCCAAGGGACAGCTGCTATGGAGGTAAGAGAATAAATGAGATATTTCAGTTAGTAGTTTCTAAAAGGTAGCTGTGATGAAAATGTATTTATCAAGAAAGAAAGCTAGGTTCTTTTTTTTTTTTAACAATTCGCACACTCTAAGGAAGCTTTAATAGTAGACATATGCCGTGTGAGCCTCTGTTTGTAAGCATCCTCAAGCCTGGTATTTGTTTCCCATGGGATCTGAAAATTCGCTTTATGCTTTCTTTTTCTATAAAGACGATCTTCCTGGGGGTGTGGTAAGATAGACTGGGGCACATCGCTGCCTTCCAAGAGCATCCTCTGGGCCTCACTGAAATCAAAGTTCAAAGGAGAGTTGACAGCACCATCAGAGACAAGACTATGATTGTTTGGGGCTATAGCAAAGGCTCGAGGCTCATCAGTTAAGAGAACTTGCGAACTTGCTACTGGCTCCCAGAATTCACAGTGGGTGGCTCACAACCACTTAGAACTCCAGCTCGAAGGGATCTTTCTTCAGCCTCTGTGGACTGATCACACACACACTAAACAAACAAACAAACAAAATCTTTTAAAAATAACTGTGCTGTCTAAAGTCATTGATAAGCATGGTGAATGGGGATCAGTGGAGGAATGATGAACTGGAGTCATGCCATCCTGAAAACGCACCCCAAATCATTGGACTCGCCTCAGAAGACTAAGGAGCATGTTCTTAGGACAGTGGATTTTCCAGGCCCCTCCCATTCTTCTGCAGCTGTTGAGAGTGCTTCAATAAGTGCACCCACATCTCTAATGAAACCGTGTTCCTCTGAAAATCTGTCAGAGCTCTGTTTTGTTTACAAAGAGAGATGATTGTTCTGCCCAGACTTCACAATTTACAGAGAGAAAGCTGGAGAGATGGTTCAGGGGTTAAAAAATCTGGCTGATCCTACAGAGGACTTAGGTTCGATTCCCAGTGCCTGCTTGGTAGCTCACAACTGTCTGTAACTGTGATCCCAGAGATCCAACACCCTCTTCCAGTCTCCATGTATGAAACTTTGTGGCACACATTCACACATGCAGACAAAGCATCCATACACACAAAATAAACATAAATAAATCTTTAAAAAGAAAGAGAATTGTAAAAGAGTAAGAATTATCTCATTACCAAGCTAAAAAGCACTCTGAGGTTGAGAACCAAAGGCCTGTCTCCTGTCAGGCCCCTTGCACAGTGTGTTCTAGCCACCTAGGGCTGCCCAGTTCCCTGCAGCCATTCCTACCTCCATATTTCATTTTCACACCCCTCCCCAGCCTCTCAGTCTCTCCAGGGGACCTAGACTCTGCAGTATGCCCTAATCCCCTCCTCCATCAGCCTTCACATTCAACCTTCTGTGCTCAGCAGGCCTTGTACCTTCCCTTCCTCAGTGAGCACCTTCTGCCTTTCATGCCTCAATACTTGCTGCTGCCCTTGTCCATGATCTTGACCCAGAGCATAGACCCTCAGAAGTCAGAAATCAGGTCTGAATAATAATCTTCTGCTCAGAGCTGCCATTGGGACTCAAAAGAACATTGAAATGAATTAAATTCATCATATCTCATGGTGTTGGTCAATCCCAACACTTCTCTCAAAGCTGCTCAGGGCTCTCTGGAGATATGGCTTTTCTTAGGCAACCCAAGACTGAGTGTTGACAGTGATTGACAGAGCAGAAAAGCATGGCCAGAAGAAATACGTCTGGGTGGACTGAATTAAACACAATTAACGGTGAACCAATTTCAGTAGTATTCTGGAGGAGGGAGGAATGGCCCACGTGTCGATAAGATGATGGTGACTGGGTTGTGGGAGTATTGGGATTGCTTTTCTGTCATCCCTACAGAAGTTTGCATTTGAAATGTTTTTGTGATGCAGAGCTTTGAAGATGGAAGAGAACCAAGCAGAAGCTGATTTGCAGACCAAGAGCTGTCAGGCCGAGGTGTGGGAAAAGGGCTCCAGGACAGGTCCCCTTTCCCTTGGTCCCCTGGCCCCCTGGGGCAGCACTCCTGCTCTCCACAGTGACAGGTGCAGACTCCCACATTTGGAGCTGTGCTCCATGTCCTAGAACATTACCAAATGGGACCAAGAGCCCACGGGATAGAGACTCGCCCTCAGTTAATCCAGCCACTAACCACCTACTACAATAAGGCAAAGAAGAACTCTTTGATGTCTCCTAAGTCACACTGACTAGGAGCTCACCCTCTGTGTGTGAGTCTACTTTCAGGTCATGGAGCCAGTTTGAGAAAGAAATTTCTCTACTCTAGACACAGTCCTGGGATAGTGTAGACCTGGCTTACATTACATTCTAAATGACTCCTTGGGGAGCACTCCACTCTTTCTGGTGATACTCCTATAAGTCACAGTGAGAGATATAAAATAATATACACTTTGTGCATCCAGGTGTCAATACAAAACAGTTCTCACCTGAAAGGGAAAAAAGGATAGTTTATTCTGTGTCCAATATGAGTGATCATGTCGTAGCAACAGTCTACCTAACAACATGTGTCGACTATGGAAACTGTTACCTAAACTTACTATCATAGAACAAAAGTCATTCATAAATCAAGGCACCTGTAAAATTTAATGTGGGGAGATCAAATGAGCAGGTTATAGCAAAGGAAGAAAAAACTCTGCCATAGGCTTTGACATTATTGCATGGTATTTTTATTTTTTTTGTGTGTATAGTTTTTCAAGACAGGGTTTCTCTGTGTAACAACCATGGCTGTCCTGGAACTCACTTTGTAGACCAGGCTAACCTCGAACTCACAGGGATTTGCCTGCCTCTACCACCCGAGTGCTGGGATTAAAGGCATGCGCCATCACCCACCAGTTGTATTCTTAACTTTTTAGTTACAGTAGAAGCTAGTGGTCTGTTAATAAATTCCAAAAGCTTTACCTGACTGTCAGAACGATGTTGGGTCAGACACAGAGCTGGGCAATGGATTGATATTGAGGGGACTAAAAATAGCTCAAGTTAATTTGGCTCTGCATCTACAACATTTCAACTATTCATAATCAAGGAAGTTCTAACCAATCAACCTTATGCAATCTTCAGCATGGATGCGCCCCACTTCCCCAGGAACGTCACGCAAAATCCACAAAACACTGTATTGATTGAGTACTCAAGTACTCAAGTCTTCCCAGAACATTTGTAACCGCACCTATTTGGCTCTACCAGTTAATGGATAGCCAAGCCTGAGACTCCCAGAGAAGAACAAAAGTCTCTCTCTTGCTCTCTCTCTCTTTCTCTCGTTCCTTCTCTCTCCTGTGTGTGTGTGTGTGTGTGTGTGTGTGTGTGTGTGTGTGTGTGTGAGTGAGAGTGGGCACACGTATCCATGTGAATAGCTTGTATCTTACCTACTTCTGGTTAAAAGAAGGCCATTTGTAATGTAGATGAGGTCAGTGCCTCTCCCCCAGTGTTGACAGATGAGAGGAAGATTCCGGGGAGAAATGCCACAGCAAAGGATGAATATAAATGATGTTTTTCCACTCTGTGGAAAAATACCTTTTGTAGGAGAATCTCAAAGCACTCCAGGAAGCAAGGCTTTGACAGACACTTTCAGCCAGGGTCAATGTGAATGGTCAGAGCTTCTGAAGTCACTTGTGATAAGAAAGAATAACCATCCAAGACTTTTAAAATGCAATCTTGCCTTCCGGGTAGTAAACAAACGTGTGCAGATGGATAATGACATCTGTGGATTCTGGCTCTGTTTCCTGGAGAGAAAAAATGTAAATAAATATGTAAAAAACTGTCATATGTGGATAACACCCACAGTTCAGACAGCGGCTGCCATCCTGCATGGCGTTCATAAGCAATGGGTCTTGTCACTGGGGTCCTCGTGACATCTCTTCAGTGCCTGGGGGAAGACGATCAGATGATGTTATGAGATGGTTAGAGATGAGGCTCAGGCAGTGGCCATTTTGTTGCCCTCATTGGATGCCTCCTTCTAAATGTCTAATAGCTGAAGGATTCATCTGGATCTGCAGAGGCCACACCCTTAACTGGGAAGGGGAGAGGGCTAGGGAGGGAGTGGGGAGGTCACAACATCATTGACTGGTACACTCATTGAATGGTTCACTGGGCATTTTTTTTCTTATTCATCCATGTGCTGTGTAAATAACCGAATTTGGGCTCCAGCCCCTGAGCTAACTAAGCTAACACTGCTTAGAGAGCAGATGTTAGCGACTTGGAAATTATTCCCAGGATTCTGGTATTGATCAGGCTTGGAGGATAAAGCGCAATACTCTAAGAACACTCCTTCTCTAAGAAGCAATATCTAGGAGCAGGGAGGCGGCTAAGTGGGTGGCTTGCTGTGCAAGCATAAAACCTCAAGCAATGCAGAGCTAGTTGGGTGCGGCTGCACCTGCATCTGTGATCCCAGCGATGTGGTGAGCAGAGGAAGGAGGATCCCTGGTTTGCTGGCTGCCAGTCTAGCTCCAGTCTAAATGGGAGACCCTATCTCAAAAGAATACGATGGGGGATGATAGATGATAGCAAAAGACACCCAGTGTTCTCCTCTGGGCTCCACATGTATACACAGTCATTCCTCCAACAATCCCCCAGAGAGTCAGAGACAGAGACCAGAGAGACAGAGAGACAGACCGAGAGAAACAGAGACAGGAAGTAGAGAGTTAGAGACATACAGCGTAGAGAGATAGAGACAGAGAGATACAGAGAGAGCTAGTAGAGATAGCTTGCCCTTACCAACACTTGTCTGTATTCTGAAAATCAGTGCTGAGAACTTGCAAAAGAATTTGAGTTCATGGGTGTCTAGGAAACAAACTCCTTCCAATGCAGAAAAAAAAAGTTTCCAAATGTTCTTCTTAGATGTTATTAATTTCATAATTAAATTATTATTAGTTCATGAGTAAGGCGTGAGGCAGTTGTGACCAAAACTATCTTGCCATTACACCAGTGAACTGTGCATCTAGGCTTATATTGTCTTATGCTTCAAAGTCGTCTACTCTTGTCAAATTAAAGTGTGAAGCAAAGTATGCCTCATTAACTTGCTAATTGTTCTTGACTTAAAGATAGCATTTGATTGCATCTAAAATAGTCTTTCTAAAAGCCAGGCATGATGATGCATGCCTATAACCCCTGTGTATGGCAGGCAGATGCAGGAGGATCAGGGATTCAAAGTAATCCTTAGCTATCTACAGACTTTGAGGTCAGTCTGGCCTACATGAGACCATGTCTTAAAAATCACAAATCAATCAAATAAATAAACAACACAAATAAATCAAGATAAAACCAAAGCGATAGATTATAAACTTTTGAAATCACATATTAAGTATTTGTGTGTGTGTGTGTGTGTGTGTGTGTGTGTGTGTGTGTGTGTAGAGGTCAAAGGGCTACACTGGGTGATCTTTCTCAGTCACCCTTCATTTTATTTTTTGAGACAGGGTCTCTCACTCAATCTGGAACTCACTGATTTGGCCATACTGACTAGCCAGGAAGACCAAAAGATCCTGCTGTCTCTGCCCCCAAATGATGGGATTGCAGGCAAATGGCACCAAACCTAACATTGGATATGGGTGCTGGGGTATCTGAATTATGTCCCCTCATGTTTTGCATGGCAAGCACTCTACCAACTGAACTAGCACTTTAAAAAAATATTTCTGAGCATGAAACCTTAACATTTGTATATTTATTTATTTATAAATTATGTAGTGATGTTAACACATTGACAAAAACTCAGAATAGTAAAAAAAATTATAAAGCAGCATTTGAAGCCCTTTTATTATTAAGAACTGAAAACAGTTCTGTTCTTATAATATACTTTTTAAAGATAGCAAAGTGCTTGAAGAGGCTCCTTTCTCTTTTCAGAATCTTGGTTGAAAACTTACATCAGTCTGAGTGTGTGTTGCGTGTGTGTTGTAACTGTAGTATATGCATCTATGTATGCATAAATGTGTGAGCCTGTGCACACATGCAGAGGCCAGAGGAGAACACTGGGTGTCCTGCTCCGTCACTCTCCACCTTACTCCTTTGAGACAAGATCTTTCACCAAAAGTCTGGTGGCCAGCAAGCCCGTGATCCTCCCATCTTTACCCTCGACAACACCATGGTTCCAGCCAAGCGCATGCAGGCCTGACTTACTGAGACCCAAACCCAGGTCCTCATGTTTGCACACCAAGCGCTCTTACCCCCTGAACCATTCTCCGGCCCCAGTTGTTTATTTTAAAACTTCATTTTAGATGGCTGGCCCAGTTAATCTATCTTAAAAGATAATTGGACCGACTTAAAAGAATTAAATGGCCTCAGGCATTACTGTATCAGTCTGTACTTTCTGTTGTAACCACAAATCACATGAGGGTTTTGAATGAAGTTTGCTGGCTACATTTCCATCTTCTTTGGAAGCCAGCTGCCCTTCTTATGGAGCAGTTACTCAGGAGCAAGGACTAACTTGGTTATTTCACATGCAATGTGTTTTGTCATATATCAAGAAGAAAGACTGCCAGACTGTTGTCATAGGATAAACTTAAAACCACGATGTGTAACAGAATGGGGGAAGACCTGCTGGCTGGCTGGCTGGCTGGCTGGCTGACTGTCTGTGAAGGGAGGATCTTGCAAGCATTATGGGGTAAACAGGTGGGTTGACAAGGAGATTAGGCTAGGTGATCTGAGTTGGTCAAGTAGTGGTATCGAAGAACACAATAAGGTATGGAGATATATATATCTCCAAAATGTCACCAGTGTGACAGAGGGGTATATGGGCTGGCTACCTCTGTGATCTTGTAGACCCTTTCACCTTAGCATCTGGCCTACCTAAGCCAGAGCTGCTCTGTGCTAACATCCACTGTCACCAAGTATGCAATTTGTTTTTCTTCATATTTTCCTTTCCTTTTTTGCTTATGCATGCATGCATGTACATGTATGTGTGAGCATACATGTGGGTGTCCAAGGTTGACATTATGTGCATTCTTTGATTGCTCTTTATCTTACGCATTGGGGCAGGCTTTCTGGCTGCTCCTGGAGTTAGGCATTTTGCCTAATCTCACTCCAGCCTGCATCAAGGATTCCATCTCTTCTTCTTATGCATGGGATTACAGGCAGAGTGTCTCAGCATCCCTGACAGAGTTCTCTGTGAAGACCAGGCTGGCCTCAAACTCAGAGACCCACCTGCTTCTGCCTCCCAGAGTGCGCGGATTAAAAGTGCACATCACTACCACCTGATTTAAGTGTATGAAACTAACCAATTTCTGTGAATTATTTCTCCTGATTTCTTTCAGAAATTGATTAGTTTCATACCTTACATTTAAGTTTGTAATCCATTTTGAGTTGATTTTTTAAAATCTAGTGAAAGATGGGAGTCAAACTTCATTCTGGCCTGGTGCAAGGGAGTCTGGCCTTTGGAGATGGCCCATCAAGGTGTTATTGGGACCCTGACCCTTTGTTGATCTTTGTGTCCCCATCACCATAACACGAGCAGTTTTGTCCCCACCTGCTCCTGTCCATATTCTGCCACACAGTAGCCCAAAGAGAAACCCCTGAAGCCAGGAGGCAACACAGCCACAGCTCCCTCTTTAGGTGACTGGCTCCAATATTTGTCCTAGAGACTGAAATCTGATTGACACTGTCATAGTATATTTTGGTGGAGTTTTCAGGGTTTTATATGTCTAAAATCATGTCACCTGCCAACAATGACAACTTATTTTCTTTTCTAACTCAGATCCCCTTTGTTGCTTGTTTTTGCCTTGTTGCCCTGGATAAGACTCCGAAAAGCCTGTTGACTGAAAGTTGTGACCGTGGGCATCCTTGTGTTCTTCTAGGTCATAGGAAAGAAGTTTCAAGTTTTCCCATCTCATGCTCTGGTAACAGCTGAATGGGTATGAACGACCTCCATTATGTTGAAATATGTCCCTCCTGTCTGTTGTAGAATATTACTTTAAGGTGTATTAGAGCCTAGCAACAGGTGCTGTCAGAGGTCCTGATTGTGCCTAGCCAATGAGGGGCAACGGTGCAATGTCAATGGACTGGAACACCTGGGTGCTGGGAGGGTAGATAAGTTTTCCCTGTTGTTAAATAAATGAATCTGCCGAGAGAGAGAGAGAGGGTGGGGGAGCTTCAGATCATCTCTAATCCCACTTCTAACTCTGACCACAGCAAGGAGTCAGAAAGATCATGGCTTTCCTATGTTGACCAAGGAAATTAGTGGAGTTGGGTACATGTAAGACCCTAGGTCAGTGGAATTGGGATAGTAAGCTGAGGACCACATTTCCAAACACTGCCTAAGTATAAACTTCTCAGAGATCAGCATCCTCCACTAGAGTACCTGCAGGGAGACTCTGAGTGCACTGAATTCTCCATTAAACTCAGCAGCTTTCCCAATCATACCCACCTTTCACACAGCTCTTACTATAAAAGTTTTGTATCAAAAAAACACTGGATGAGCAGTTCATAAAGATGGCACTTCTGTCTATGAGAGCATCCTGCAGGCATGAGTAGCATCAAGGCAAATGGACCTTTGACTAGAAAGAATCTAGGAACCACAGAATTACTACAGAGCAAGGCTTGTTTTGATGATGGAGAACACCGAAAGAGCCACAGAAAAACTCAAGAGCCCATCGTCTCAGACTGAAGGAAGAGGGGCAAAGGGAAAGCAATCCTGAGAAGCCACCCTAGGCCAGCCTGGGGTTGGAGAATAACAACAATGAAAACTGAAGGTCACTATCCTGAGAGGTGAGTCTTGAAATAGTAGCAGGTATCAGGATAAATGATATAATAAATAAATAAATAAATAAATAAATAAATAAATAAACCATTAGTGTTCAAAGAGAGAGATGGGGGAGAGAGAGAGAAGGGAAAAGTGAGAGAGAGAGAAGTCCAAAAAGCTTACTTCTAAAATGATTTAGTATTGCCTTTGTTGCAGGACTTCTCTGGACCTTTAGTAGTGAATGAACACTGTGACTATCCAAAAGAGGGTTCCAGCATGCAGTCGCAAATTTATTATAACATTTGAATAGTGTCTTGTGTTTAACAGGAGTCTGGAGAGATAGCTCGCTGGTTAAGAGCACTTGTTGCTCTTACAGTGGACTGAGGTTCAGTTCTCAGTACCCTCATGGCTTCTCACAGTCATCTGTACCTCCAGTTCCAGGGGATCCAACACCTACTTCTGTCCTCTAAGGGCACCAGGCATGCACATGGTACACATACATGTGGGTAAAACACTCGAACGTATAAAAATAAAATAAATAAATAAATCTAAAAAAGAAAATCTAGTGTTTAATGGGATACATTTGGGGGGATGTGAATTTACTTTTTCAAACCAAGATAAAAAATACTGAGTGCTGCAAGTAACTACATACAAACATTTTCATATTTTTGAGGCTGGGTCTAACCATGTATTTCTGGTTAATCCAGAAATCACTACATATCTGAGACTGACCTCAAACTCAGAGGTCTGCCTGCCTCTGCCTCCAGAGTACTGGAATTAAAAGCATATGCCACTTCTCCCATTAACTAGATCAATTTATGACTGACTAGGATTTTCCTGAATGCCGAGGGAAATTTTGCAGTCTAAGACAGTCTGACTTACAAACTGTTTCAGAATGGCAAACTGTGCATCGGTACTAATTTCAATCCTTGGGGTGCAAGCTCTGCATCAGCACTAACTTCAATCCTTGGGGTGCAAACTGTGCGTCAGCACTAACTTCAATCCTTGGGGTGCAAACTGTGCGTCAGCACTAACTTCAATCCTTGGGGTGCAAACTGTGCGTCAGCACTAACTTCAATCCTTGGGGTGCAAACTGTGCGTCAGCACTAACTATCCTTGATGACATTGGCACTACACTATGCAGGAGCTACTTCATTAAATATTTTTAGCCTGGATTTTGAGTATTAAAATATTTTTGAGTGAACAACATTGTTTTTATGTTTCCAACATTTTGAAAAGCATTTTAAAAGCCTGACAGCATGAGTCAATTTTCTCTGCATTGCCTAAGGGCTGAAACAGCTCTGTCAGAGGTACAGAGCCTGCTGTTGGTGAAACAGAGGTGATCAGACAAGGCACCCGCCTTTGAGCTCACAGGCAGCAAGGGAGGCAGACAGAAACATCATTTTCTTGTAATGTGACAAGTGCAAGACAAAGCTATACCGGTGTAAGGGACCAAAGAAGTGTGTGTGTGTGTGTGTGTGTGTGTGTGTGTGTGTGTGTGTGTGTGTGTGTGAAGAGAGTGTGGGAAGTGTTAGGAGGACTTACATCGATACCTGAAATTAATCTAGAAGTTGAACAGGAATAAACTAGGCAACTCCAGGAAAGGTATTCTAAGCAGAAGAAAAGCACCAACAACTTGGAGCTTTGGAGCAAGCTGTGGTTGGCACAGTGTAAGTTAGTCATCCATTCAACATGTGTGTTCTAAGCAGAGAGGGCATCCGGCTCTAAGACAGGAAACATGAGAGCCCTAAGCCGACACAACTTTCCATGGAGGCATGGATGATAAAGACCATCCTCAGGGGACATAAATCAGGTTAAGCCTGGCACAGCACAAACAAGAGCATAAATTCATGTCTTAACATGTGAGTGATGTGAGGAGTCGTCTGTTTTCTCATAACATTGGATTTCAATCAGTTACATTAGAGGCAATGATAATAACTTTTAAAAGCCTACAGCATGTGTTTGATTATGGGGAAAAAAAGCTCTTGGAGCTAGAGGAATGTATAAACTTTATGTAACCCAGATGTGCCTGGTTTCTCCAGGCCTCGGGGACCACTCTCCTCTCCCAACTAAATTAGTCCCTGCCTGTGTGTGGCTTCGGAGACCCAGCCCCAGGCCAGGCCGCCCTTCATAAGGCCTGGGAAGCCTGAATGTCTTGGCTGAGTCCTACTCCCATGATCCCCTTATTTTTGTCAGCTTCTTTTTCTGTATGTCCAGTTTTCAGTTCTGCTTTATTCATTTCTGACTTTTTTTTTGCAGGACATTACTAGCATTTTCCTACTAAGCATCAAAAAGGATCCAAATGCTTACTTCTCTAGAGAAATATTTCAGTGCAATATTTGAGTCCCAAGGAAAAATTACCACCTCAGTAAATCCTTTCTTACTGAGACATTATACTAAATGTGCAAAACTGTAAGATTGTCAGAAGCTAACTTATATTTGTAAAAAGGTTAATAAAACTAATTATAAAACAGCCAGAAAGAAAAAATAGGAAAATAAAGAAAATTTCAAAGAATAAATGTGGAACTGTTTCTTCTTACATAGATCTGTTCATTTAGAGACACAGAAACACATTTTTTAAAATTGGAATCATATTACTTTTTAAATATTTGATTATCATTTCACATATTATGGTGTGTAATTTAGATATTTTTAAACATTATTGGAAAAAGAGTTACCCAACGTGTTTATTAAGTTTTATTCAAACCTTATGCTATTATCGTGTATGTGCCTGTGTTTTTATGCCACAGGACATGTGATGGGTAGAAGAGAGTTTTCCGGAGGCAACTTTCTCCTCTACCACGGGTTCCTGGGATGAGATGGAACTCGGGGCATCAGGCTTGGTTGGTAGGCAAGGCCTTTTACCTGCTGAGCTTGCTAGACCTTGTAATGTAATAAACAAGAAATACTTGCAGCAACAACAGTAACTGGCTATAAAATACAAAATATTTTTTTTAAAAAAACCATAATATATGCTTTAAAGTAAATGTCTGTAAAACATTTATCAAAACATTAATTCATAAAAATGTCTTGGTTAATTTGAAAACACTTTGCAGTCTGTATTCGCTGGCTACAAGGACTCCTAAAGAAGCAGTTACTGGGTTCTCAGAGCCTAATGTAAAGTTATAACCTGGCAGGACCAGTGAACTGCAAAGGTCAAAACATTCAAACCAAACAAGCATACAAAACAACCATAATACCTTAGGGCTGGAGAGATGGCTCAGCAATTAGGAGCACTTTCTGCTCTGGCACAGGACCCCCTGTCCAGTACTCAGCACCTACATCCGGCAATTCCCAACTGCCTGTAAGTCCAGTTCCTAGAGATCTGATGCCCTCTTCTGGCTTCTGTAGTCACTGCATGCACACAATACACAAATGTGCAGGCAAAAAAACTCATGCACAGAAAATAAACAAAAAATTCAAAAACTTAAATACCCTTTACAAACAAACCCATTTTAACTTCGAAACTATATTTTATGAGGAATGTGGCAGAGTTTGTCTGATATTAGGTGCAGAATTGGAAATGTAGCTCAGAGTGCTTGCCTAGCCTACACGAAGTTCGTCACCCTTCGCTACACAGCGAGTTGGAGACCAGCCAGGGCTGCAAGGGACGCTGCCTAGAAAACTACGAAACAGGCTGATTACTTTTCTCTCCTTGCTGTTCAGAGCACTGGAGCGATTTAAGGGAGAAACGCAGCGTCTTGGCCCTTCAGCCCCTCCGATCTGAAGGTGCGAAGACCCACAGGTGGTCCCTGCGCGTGTGGAACTCGGGGAAGCTCTTAGAGCGCGGACCGGCTGAGACCTGACGCTTTGACTTTGACCACGCGAAGCCCTGAGCAGCACACCCGCTCCCCAACCACCGCGACTTTGACTCAAATCCTAATAACTGTTTGCCAACAAAGGCCAGCGCAAGCGAGGGGGAGGAGCCCAGGCGTCGGATATCGCGAGAAGTGGCCGCCCGAGTGGCGTGAGAGGCGCCGGCGCGTTGCAGCTCCGGACCCGCCGTGGAGGAGGAGCTAGAGCCGGAGGCTAGGCTGGACCTTTGGGGTAAATCTCGCGAGATTTAATCGCGTCACCTCGAAGCCCTTCCTGTCAGCCGCCGGAAGTGCGAACTGCTAAGCGTCCGAGTCTATTGCTCTGCGCTTCTTCTGCGTCTCTGGGCCCGCGTTCCTGTTGCCGACTCCGGGGCTCGCGCGTCTGGTCGTCTCCCCCGAGACGGAAAAGATGGGGGATCCCAAGGAAGCAGGAGCCGAGGCTTCGTCTCCCGGGGCGGCTACCCGAGGAGGGCTCAGCCTCCTATCCCAGGCGGAATCCGAGGAACCTTCTGCACAGGTGAGTCTTCGGCGGGGCACAACCTGCCAGGACTCGCCGGGCCTGGAAGGGAACTCGCGGAGCTTCTGGAGCTTTCTTCCACGCCTCCTTGACACCTCTAGTACGGAAGGAGTCACCGGGTGTGCCTGTCGTCGGGCGTGCAGGTGTTTGCTTGCAAGGCATCCGATGCAAAACACACCTGGTTCCCCACTCGGGGGTCATTGATGGCCTGGACTGGTTCCCTCCGAGCGGGGGAAGAGGGACAGCGCCAAGGAGGACCTCACCGAAATCTTAACTGATTCTTAAAAGGCGTAAAGTGTTTGACAAGCCTAAAGGGGCGGCTCTAGATTAGAGAATGCAGACTGTGGGCATGCAGCGAAGACTATGGAGTTGATTTGAAATTAATGTTAGGGCGAGCTTAGAAAGCAATCGCCGCATGTTTAATAAAACAGACACGAGTCAGTATCTTCCCACAGATGACTTTGTAATTGACGTATGCTAAATTAAACTATTCTATTCAAGCCGTACAGAGGTCTTACTCACTTTGCGGGCAGTCAGCAGGATCCAGCTGAGCGCCCTTGGCTTCTGATGCTACACTTCACGTGACTCAACTTACTGGGTAGTCATGGCTGGTGTCGAACAGGTTGGACAGACCGGTGCGGCTGCCTTTAGACCTCGTAGTGACCCTTCTGTGTCTGCCTCCTCCGTGCTGTGCAGCTGCTGTGCCCAGTATTTTAAAAAGCAGTCTGGTTGGCCTGTATCCACTTCTTAATTGCTCCTCTTTAAGTACGATGGAAAACAGCTAGGTAAGCATAATTGAAGCTCGAGTTTATTAGGTGCCGCAGCTGACAGGCAGGATAGGCTCCTAGGAAGCCTGATTTGGTGGGTTCTTGCTCTATTTTTATGAAGGTGCGATTGTCATTCCTAGCAGTATTCATTAAAGCTCCGTTCCATATGTTAATTAGGGATCAGCTTTATTTCTTGGAGGCAATGAAGTGAAAAGCCGAGCTGTGGTGAAATATTCTTCTGCCCCTCCTCGAACAGCATTTGCACGTCTTGAAGAAAAAACAGACTTGAAACTCCCACCTGCCAACTGGTTACGAGAGAGTGCCAAACTCGTGCCAGCAGGAACTACCATTCTTGGCAACAGTAAGAAAAGCAAGCCATTTTCGAGGTAAATTTTAATCGCTGTCATTCCTTTCCCTCCCTTTCAAACCCCCACTTTCCAGTTCAATTGGAGATACACATTAACTTGCTCAGATATTTTTTATATTTTTTATCATTTTTAAAATTTTTTATTGATTTTATAGAGCTATACATTTTTCTCAGCTCACCTCCTTTCGCTCAGATATTTTTAGTAAAAAGTTAAAGCTGTCATTCAAATCCATGTTACAATAGGAAGATAGCAGTTCAGCTTCCTTCAAGTCTGCAGCATGTTTTAACAAAGGTGCATGTCGACTACTGATAAGCTGTCTTAGCCATTTGTATGTGCTTTGAACATGTGCAAATAGGGTGGCAGGTGAGGAGCAAGAACTAAGCCACTGCTTAGCTTGCCATTTGGAGTTTTTATTAAGTGGTGATGTAGCATTTGAGAAAGCCTGAGGTTAAAAACCCATGCTAGGTAACCTACACCCTTGACCCACACAGGAAATTCTACTAATGGTTTTTAAAGTTGAGAGTCTTTGGCCTTAGCTAGTATCCATATTCTTGTAGGCCATTTACTGTGTGTTCTTTTTCTTCCCGTGAATTATTGGACTTAAAAATATTTTCATATAATTTACATAGCAAGAACCACAAATATTAATACCCTGTGAGCTAGTAGTTTAGAAATTATCCTGATGCCTCTTAGGGTAAAAGCCATGTTCACGAATTACCTATTTGTAGCCTTTTTGATCCAATAAAAAGTCTGAAAATAACCATATATTTCTGTTATTTTGAAAATGACTTAATTATATTAAATGTGGTGAGTTGATTGATTTAAATAGTTATATTGACTATATAAATACTGTGCTGGATTATTTTTCACCTGTATCTTTTATAACCATCTTTTAAGATAGACACTGTTAACTATTTGCACATGAGGAATCATGGTTAACCTACTTGCCCAGAATAGATGGAAAATCATATAAACATATGCAGTATGCAGTCCTTGGTAAGTGTCACTTACTTATGGTAAATGGTGACATCAGCTGCTTTTCAAGCTTGTAAATAACATACATGACCCTTCTGTGGTGACTTGGAAAGAGTTGGGTGCTCATCAGTTTCTCATTTTCTCTTTATGATTGAATTGATTTTAGGTACAGTTTTTCCTTTTATTGGTATTATATACTCCTAGAAGCACAAAGTCATAATTATATTTCTTTGTTTTTCTTCTCCACATGTAAAAAGAATAAAGTCTATACTATTTTCCATTCGAGAGTTTTGGGGTTTATGATAATATTAATTGCTTTTTATAGTTCTTACTGTTTTATGAAGTGAGTGTATTTTATGTACATCTGAGAAGGAAGTACTAGGCACCTTGATTTCCAAGTGTGAGATGTAGCTGTGTGTGTTCCAGAAGCGGTGCAACTTGATACTCTGTTCGGCTTTCAACCTGTGACCCCCTTCCTTCCATAGTTTCGGGATGGCGTATGACTTCATTGACTCAGTGGGAAATGATGTGGATGTGGTCTCTGACTCAGAAGTGAGTGTTGTTATTGAGTGTAACTTTGGGGATATGCGGTGTTAGGTGGCATGGGGTGGGGGCATCATACCATGTTTTGTTTTACAGACTTGCTACCTACAGTTGAATAAGGCAAAGTTAACTGGTTATTAATACCTATGTTTGTTTTTAAAATACTATTTATCTTTTTTAAGAGGACAGAATTCCAAGAACAGTGAAAATGATAAAAATATGAATACTGTTGGTTGTATTTTAATAGTAATAATTAAAACATACTATGTTTGGAGTTATTCTTCATATCCTACCAGTTAAGAATTAAAAGTGATATTTTAGTAGCCATTGATCCTTGATTAGTAACTCTTTCTGTTGGTCGGTACAACAGTGTGAGCACATGCCTCCACTTACTCCTATAAAAAGGAATTCTGTTGTGAAAGTAAGTGTTGGGCTGTCACTTACATTGACAGTGTAACTCAAGAGTTTATAAGGATCTGTCTTCCATATCATTGTAGTTCTTTTGTCAAGTCTAGTTTATGTAACCTTGAGGAAATAAGGCTTACTAAGCTTCAAGTTAAATGAATTTAACAGTCCAAAAGATTCTGGGTCATACTAAAAGAGCCTTTCTAAACTTTTTTTTTTTTTTTTTTTAAAGAACATAAAAAAGCTCTTGAAGATTCCCTACAGCAAGTCCCATGTAAGCATGGCTGTCCATCGCATAGGAAGGACCCTCTTATTAGATGAGCTGGATATTCAGGAACTCTTCATGAGGTCATCTCAGGTAATTTATCCAAAAATCATTTAGAGAAGCATTTCTCTTTATAGCTCAGGAGCACTGAAAGTATGACTCTGTTTTAAAGAAATGCCAAAGGAGGACTATGAGCACTTGCTGAGTCAAAGTCCCAGAGTTTGTATAAAACGCTGAACATGGGGCTGGAGAGATGGCTCAGTGGTTAAGAGCATTGCCTGCTCTTCCAAAGGTCCTGAGTTCAATTCCCAGCAACCACATGGTGGCTCACAACCATCTGTAATGAG
>JAQHUG010000016.1:399675-450426 GCA_028555095.1 Dicrostonyx torquatus | reverse complement strand
GTGGGTGCTGGGAATCCAATCTAGATCTTCTGGAAGATTGGTCTGTGTTCTTAACCATTGAGCTATCTCTCCAGCCCCCTCTTTTTTCATTTTTAAAACCGGAAAGAAAAAAAAAAACGAGAAAAAGGATGACATCAATTAAAAAAGTAGTTGTTAAATCTGTGAAATTAAAGGAACTAATTGAAATTTTGAGGAATCTTTTAAAGTCTGTAGACATACTCTGAAAGGAAACATGGCTGTCAAAAATGCAAACAATGTTAAAGAGCACTATTCCTATGAATATGACTGGTTGTATTAACCAATTTCCAGCTTCTCGGACTGTTTTTCCCCCCAGGCGTTGAGGAAAGTTTTTGCTTCTCAGGGCCTGCTTCCATGTTTACACTTATTTTTCATGAGCTGGTTAAAAGTAGTTGATGGTTCTACCAATTTATACTGTTTTTTAAAGTATATTCTTTAAACATTTAAAAACATATTTGAACCTAGGATTTTATGCATGCTAGAATAGTGTTTGCCTCAAGCACTCCTCTCCATAGACAGGGTCTTGCTAATTACCAAGGCTGGCTCCAACTCACTTTGTAGTTCTCACAAGTCTTAAATTTGCAAATCACCTACTTCAGCATCCCCAGTAGCTGGAGTGACAGACCTGCCCCCCAGTCCTAGCTTCTTCGGTGCTTTGATAAAGAAAAGTAAGTTACAGGTGATAAAATTGACACTACAGGTAGTTTTCTCTTAGAAAAGAACCTAGTGTTGTGTGTGTGTGTGTGTGTGTGTGAGAGAGAGAGAGAGAGAGAGAGAGGGCGCACACTATTGGTCCTTAGTTGCTTAATTATTGAGTAATACATAGATATTTTGAATAAAGTGTAGAATTAGGTGCTACTTCAGGCAGCTAAGAAGGTATTACAGCAAATGATTTTTTTTTTTTTTTTTTTTTTTAGTTTTTTTGAGACAGGGTTTCTCTGTGGCTTTGGAGCCTACGCTGGATCTAGCTCTTGTAGACCAGGCTGGTCTCAAACTCACAAAGATCCGCCTGCCTCTGCCTCCCAAGTGCTGGTGGCAAAGGATTTTTTTGCCTGGCTTGAAGGAGAAAGATGTGAGCTTAGAAGAGATGTGAATTGGGTTCAAGAAGATTGAACTGTTTTATAGGTACATGCTTATGAAACAATATTCAGAAATTAATAACTAAAGACTATCTCCTTGTAAACAAGGCTGAGTTTTGTCATGGTGACAATCGACATGAAAGAGATGAGGGTTATCCTGCCTGTGGGTTCAGAAGTTCCACCCTACCATAGCATCATTGCTTTGAGTCTGGGGTGAGAGTCCACTTCCCTCATGGTGACCAAGAAACGAAAGAAAGAAGGGACCAGGGTCCCAGTAACCTCGTCAAGGCCCCACCTCCAGTTGACCTAACTTCCTTCTACTAAGCTTTCCCTCTTAGAAGTCCTAGGAGCAGCACTGACTGTGTGCTGAGCCTTCAACACACTCTTCCACATCTATTACATATGTGCGTGTTTGTTCAGTACTGTCTCATGCTATTCAGACTGGTGATTGGACGTGGTTGAAGGAGTTTTATCAAAGACTGATCGATCAGAAGTGGCAGAGGAAGAAGAAAAGCAAAGAGCACTGGTATCAGAAGGCTATTCTTTCCAAGTTCTTATACTACAGGTACTTGACTTCTATTTATTTTTTATCTTAAGGAAATGAGATTCTGGCCTAAAATTTACTAAGTATGAAGAGGGTAAAATTAGCAGTTCAAGTTTTGCTTTTGTGGTTTTGTTAACATTTATTTTATTGTATTTCTTATAGGCAGGATGTATACTTGGTTATAGAATCTAGTTCATACAAATGGGTAGACTGTAACAAATGTGGTGACTTTTTTTTTTCTCCATTTCTGATTTGACCAGCATCAATGGTGATGGAGCCGCTCAGCCTGTCCCATCTCCTGCAGAACAGCAAGAATCATCAAGTTCTGATCAGTCGCATGAGTCTGAAGGGGCTTCCTGGCCTGCTCCCTTTGAAATGCCTTCTTCAGTGTCTGAAGATCCCAGTGCTTCCAGTCAGGTTTGTTAGTCCTTGAATGATGGTTCTGTAAAGTCGCTTAGGAAAACAACCTTACAAAATGACAGTTGGTGAGTAGAGTGAGGAATATTTTATCAACTTCATCTCATAAAAAACGCTTTTAGTTTCCCACAATAGAATTTATGGGAGTTAACATGAATGGTTCAGTAATTGTTATTAAATAACCCAAAATCTTTTAAAGTAGCCTGCTGATTTTTTTTTCTCTTAAAAATTGAGCACTATTGAATGTATTTTTAACTCTAAATGTATAAGTACCTGTCTTGTTTAGATAATAGGTGTGCCTATAATTTAAATTGTTTTACCTAAAATGAGGTTACTGACATTGACCCCACATTAATGTTATGTGAAGATTTTGGAAAGGAAGAAAGAATAGACTGTTGTCCTCCTTTCATGTCCTTGCTTTCTTATTTATGTGAAACATGCCCTCCCCCTCCCCCCGGCAATGCTGAAGCCGTTCATATTTTGCCTCTTCTTCAAGGTTCCACTGAGATACGAACTTGGATCGCTGGTTTCAGAGTCCAGAACATTAACCATTACACCACAGGAGCTGGTGCTTCCTTATTTACTTACTCATTTTTTGAGGTTTTTATCTTATGTGCATGAGTGTTTGCCTGCCTCTATGTCTAAGCATCATGTGTGTGCCTGGTACCTACAGAGACCATAAGAGGGTGTTGGATCCCCTGGAACTGGAGTTACTGGCAGTTATGAACTGCCGTGTTCATCCTGGGAATTGAACCAGGGTCCTCTGGAAGAGCAATCAGTAATCTAAGCCACTGAACCACCTCTCCAGCCACTGGTTTTTTAATTTTAACTTACTGAGTGTACCGTAGAATGAAATAACACTATATAGATGTTAAATTATGGCATTTCTATTTTTAGGGAAATACACTAGAAAGCCCAAAAAAGTAAAAGTAGAGCTTTTAACTTGGTAAATAATGGTTTTTTTTGTCTTGCTGTGTAAGTTCATACACTGAGCATGATTCGACCAGATTGATTCGGTCTTTACACATTATAGAGTTATAAAAAAAAACACACACTTAACTTGATTTTATTAAAAAACGACCTTGATTTTAGTTGTAGGGATTTTAAAGTAGAGAAGACAGTTCATAAAAGTACATGAATAAATTTAAGGTGTTTTTTTTCCCCCAAAGAGAAAATATAAAAGGAAGGAGGTACTTAACGTTCAAGTCACTTAGTGGTTACATCAAGGAGGAGGGACCTATCATTCTGTATTCATAACTTTGCATGTTCTATTACATGTGGCTTTATGCAACTAAAGGATTTTTTAAAACTATTTTACAGTGGCTAGAATAACGGCTTGGTAGGTTAAATACACACTGCTCTCATGGAGGATCTGAGTTCTGTTCCCAGCACCCAAACTGGGCATCTCACAGCTATTTAACTCCAGCTCTGGTGGAGCCATTGTCCTCCTCTGGCCTCTAGGGGACTTGCACTCACATGTACTTACACATAATTCAGTAGAATAAGACAAGTTTTGTGAGTTCAGCAGATGAAGACAGCATTGCTATTAAAGTAATGTTTCCTGGTGACAGCTGCCTAATGACTGCAAAATGGATAATGTGCTGTGTTTACCCAATACCCAGATGTTTTCTTGAGTGTGTTCCAGACTCTAAAGAGCAGAAGTGCTGGTTGTAGTGGCACAAACCTTTAATCCCAGAACTCAGGACAGACAGAGCTACAGAGAGGCCCTGTCTCAAAAAAAGAAAAAACTTTCAATAAATTAAATGAATGGGAAAACATTGGATTATATAGAGAGGGAGGAGGATTTTTCTGTTGTAATACCATTTAGAATATTTGGGTTTTGGTTGATATTTTTGTTTTGTTCTGTTTTTTGTTGTTTTTTTTTTTTTAGGACAGTGGTAGGAATGTTCAATGGACATGAATTTTCAAAAGCAAGTATATGGCAGGCAACTGGTTTTTCACGCTACTGGGAAAGTTTTCTCTTGGACTTTGGGGTTTAGGATTCTGTGAAGCTTACATAGGACATGTTCAACTGGAGACTATTGCTATGAAGAGCTTTTTAAACTCTGACTGGGGTACTAGGTGTTTCAGTTCAGTAGAGATGTGCTAGGCTGCCAGAGAGTGGTAATCAGACATCAGACTTGCAAAAACCAAAAAATGAAAATTGAGTTCTTGAAAGATCTTTAATCTATCTCATTTAAGATATGAATATGGTTAGCTTGCAGCATCTGTGGGAAATCAGAGCTAAAGTGAGCCACACCCCATGAGGGATGAGCACCGTGCATTCATTGCACTGGCTAATTCACACAGGTAGATTGGGGTTTGTGTTCTGATTGGTGGGTGATACTCTAAACATAGGTCAACTTTAAGAAGTGTTGGCAGCACAGTCATTCCTTATCTTGCACTTTCCACAGGGCAGGGAGCCTCTTGAGCCCTCATGCATAGTGGGCCATGTGGCCTCAGCACCCAAAGAGCAAAACCTTACTACTTTGTTCAATGACGGGGAGAACAGTCAGGTATGCTTTCCATGTGCCCACTGAGATGACTAGTACCCAGTCCACTCCATCACTGGAAACTATTCTCAGTTGGAACTGATAAGGAATAACTCTACTTGGTCCTCAGAATTGCTCTGTAAACATCTCTCTGTCTTACAGCTCTTGGGTACTGACTTTGTCTCCTTTGCCTCTTCTCCTATCCTAGTGTTTCTTTGAATCATGGGGGGAAAACTGAATCTCTTGTTATTATAATCCTTCCTATTTAAATTAAAGGGTCTTAAAAATGATTTCGTCCGGAATATTCTGTGGACTTTTGAAGATATCCATATGCTGGTTGGTTCTAACATGCCTATATTTGGTGGTGGCAGATATCCAGCAGTTAGCTTACGTCTCAGGTAAACCACCTTATGCCCCTTGTGCTTTTCTTTAAATAAGCTCTCTTCTGACTGTTGGGTTGGCCTCCTCTTTCTCATTTTTTCCTCCTATCAATGGAAATTGCCACAGTAAGAAAGGAAGCACTGCCAGGAGATGCTGACAGCCCCGTAAACAACTGTTCATTCTGATTCTGATTGAAAGTCCAGGCCAGACATCTGTGGAACTGGCCTCGTTTTACGTTTGAGTCTACAACCAGTCAAAATACAAGAGTTTATTTAATTGCTTGAGGTGTTAACCAGCTTCCTCTTACATAGTTATGAGCATTTTCTTAATGCTCCATGCACATTAGCCAGTGTCAGTTCTGACACTGTTATCATATGTGTGTTTCTTTGGGATGTGTGAGTCACTCAGGGAGCTCACAGCAATGTCATCATACTGCTTTCTATTTGTACTGAGAACCTAGCAGTGTGTATTAAAAAAATCAAAGGTTTTGGAAGAATTTTAGGCATAGTGTACCTATTGAACTATGTGTGTCTGGGTCTTCCGATTAGAAAGAATATGTATGACAGTTTCCATCTAGGGAGGATAGAGTAATGTTTTTAAATGGGAAAGCACATCTAAGATGATTGATTATGGGGTGTTTAAATTAAGCCAGATAACATTAGAAATGTCTATTTTCAGGGATAACAACAAACCAATTAATGTGTTAACTGGAATTGACTATTGGTTGGACAACTTGATCTGCAATGTACCAGAGCTTGTAATGTGCTTCCACGTAAATGGGATTGTACAGGTAAGACACAGGGTGACTGACTCTGCTATCTCTCAGATGTAGGTTGGTGCAGAGAGAACTTCACAGTTTTTAGGGCCCTGAATATTAAGGTGTGTCGTTGGCAAGGAAGATATCTGTGTATGAATAAACTGATATTTTAGTATTTTCATGGTTAAGTTGGTAAGAGCAGAATTTTAGATGTTTCAGGAGTGTTATTACAAGTAATTTTTGGGAAGATCATAAATACCGCTCTACAGTGATTTACTCAGAGTGTATAATGGACATATTTCTTTGTTATGTAGGCATCTGCTTGGTTTATACCAAACTTTAGGAATTGCGACAGTAATAATTGCATCTGGCGGATACTGTACCTTCCATCATCATAGTCCAACCCAGGGCTATATGTCAAGGTTACCTAAGGATTTTTTTAAACAGCTGTATGTGTTTGGATGCAAGTAGGACCTGTGAACCAATTTTCTTTTCAATAAGCTTTGTAAGCCAGACAGTGGTAGCTCATGCCTTTAATCCCAGCACTTGGGAAGCAGAGGCAGATGGATCTCTGAGTTAAAGGCCAGCCTGGTCTAGAAGAGCTAGTTCCAAGACAGGCACCAAAACTACAGTGAAACCCTATCTCCAAAAAAAAAAAGAAAGAAAGAAAGAAAGAAAGAAAAAATTCTAATTTGCAGCCTTGGTGGAGAACCACTGTTAGGCCACGAACCAAAAATGACAGTGACAATTGTAGTGAGATGTACAAGCAGGCATAGGGGAGAAAGGGGGAAAGTGTTAGTGATGGGATAGAGTAGAGGGACTCTGAGGTCTAGGACAGCGCAGTGGTACAGTTCACTGACATGGGATATTGGTTTGTTTCAGAATGAGGAAATCATAGAAATGTCTAATGAGTATTTTCAACGTGCACTTGCTAGGGATACTGGGACTGGAGAAAATTTGGCACTTGATCTGGATAGGTACTGATCAGTTTTCTTACAAAGGACTCTATTAAAGCTGTTGTTCAGATTTTTTTGTCCAGTTCCTGCAGTCATTAAGTCCCAAAGAAATCACACGGAGGTCTACATTAGTTATAAACTGATTGGCCCATTAACTCAGGCTTCTTATTAACTCCTATAACTTATATAGCCCATTATTAGTCCATTATTCTTATCTGTGTTAGCCATGTGGCTCAGTACCTTATTCAGTGGGGTAGGCACATCTTGCTTCTTCTGTGATCGGTCAGGACTGCAGAGGAATGGGTTTCCTTCTTCCCAGAATTCTCCTGTTCTCCTTGACCCGCCTCTACTTCCTGTCTGGTTGTCCTGCCTATACGCCTTGCCTGGCTACTGGCCAATCAGCGTTTATTTAAAATATAATTGACAGACTATAGACATTTGTCCCACACCATAAAGCCACACATTGGAGTTCCCACACCCAAGTGAAATTGAGGGGGATAGCTCAGTGTGAGGTGCTGGAGAAGGAGATAGCCATACTGGGGACTATAGATAGTGTAAGGATGAGACAAAACCTTGTTTGACATTAGGAATATCTAGTCATACACACACACACACATATCAGAAGATGTGCTAAGAGGTGGTTAGAGCCTCTGCACAGAACACAAACTGGAAAAACATGGGGGTACTTTAAAGGTAGTAGTAGTTGACTGGGTTTCGGTTCAGAATAGCAGAGTACTTGCCTAAGATGTGAGGTTCCTTAGCATTATCCCCAGCAGTGCAAGAAAACCCATATTAGATATGGCAGTAATAGTATCTATACAACCTTTCCTCCTCTTGCCACTTCTGCCCCCTGTGCTCCATCTTTGCAAAGGAAAAATCTGCAGGCCCAGGGAAACATCTGGAGACACTTGTGTCTGAAGAAAGAAAGGGGCCAGAAATGTGTTTTTTTGTTTTTTCAAGTTTGCTAGATAAAGTCCACATTCATTTATCTTCCTACTGCAAATATCAGGTGGAGAAGTATTCTGTCTGTGCTGTGGTAGAAGAGAAATGAGACAGTGCCTTGCCTGAGTCTGTAGATCAGAAGTCATTCTTAGAGAATAACACTAGTAATTCTCCCTATGGGCAAAGGAAGGTCCTCAGCTCTCTTTGCCATTTGAAATAGGAAAAGATTGAAAAACATACATTCAAATTATATGCTACATAGGTTTCTACTTGAGACTTACGTATTTGTTTTTAATAGTAAGTAGCTACTCAGGGTTTTCTAAACTGCCTTTGATTTATGCTTTACAGAAATATGAAATGATAAAGACAGAAGAAATCCCCAATTTGGAAAACTCTAATTTTTCCACTAAAGTCATAAAAGACATTGCACAAAATATTTTGTCATTTCTAAAATCTAATTGTACCAAAGAAGGCCATACCTACTGGCTCTTTAAAGGTAAGTTAATGCTTGAATGGATGGTAGTGATTCGAGTGAGGGCTGTAACTTGAGGTGGATTGTTTCCCTTTTCAGCTAGCGGTAGTGATATTGTGAAGCTCTATGACCTCACGACTCTATGTGAAGAAACTGAAGACAAGTACCAGAATCCGTTCACAATGCCAGTGGCCATCCTCTTATACAAGTGAGTGCTTGTAGAACACATCAGCACAGCTTTTGGCACTTGGGAGGCTGAGGGAGAAGCATCACCAGTTTAAGGCCCACCCAGGATACATACCAAGACTCTGAAAACTAAAGTTTAAGATAAGGAAGTAGTCTCACTATCCAAGCCATGGCTTCTAAGTACTTTTAAAGGTTTACATAGTGAAAAAAAATACATCTTAGTGTGGGGCTGGCCTGGGGGTTGGAGCTTATGGGGCAAAGAAAACACACAGGCACATTATACCAAATAATGCTCATCTTTGCTGTGAAAGCTCAGCGGTGGCAGGTGGTCAAGATGCAGCATTGGGTGTGTCTTTGTCTCAATCATTCTGTTATCCTTCAACAGGATGAACCTCCATTCAGTCCTGCAGGAGAAGCTAAGTGGATAGTGAAGCTGACATGCTTTTCTTTCAGGGTTGCTTGTAACATGATGATGAAGAAAAATCAAAACAAAAAACACTATGGGACTATTAGAACGTTGCTTCTCAACTGTGTTAAGTTGTTGGACAAAAGCAGACATCCTCAAGTAAGATTGTCATGCCTGATGAGTAAGCCAGTATTGGCATTCTGATAGACTGTTGTTGGGGTGGAACCTAGCCACTTCGTTTGTGTGTACTGTGTACCTCTCACTGCATGGAGCTGAGCATTATGGATGTGCTTAATCCGAATTGAGGCATCTGTCAGTGTAAAATGCACACTGAAGTTTAAGAGAGAAAGTTGTGTGTTGAACATTTGGTAGATGTGTAATTAAATGTGTTAAATTGTTTATTAGGTTTCACATCTTCAATATGACTACTGGAAGACTACTGGAAAATTCCATGTGTGGCTCCAATTAACATTCCTTTTTGGACAGCTCTGTTCAGTGACGAGCACTCGTAATTTTAGTAGAGTATTCATTTTTCCTCTGCTTTCTCACAATTAGGTCTTAAAAGGATTTATTACAGAAGCGAGATTCATCATTTGTTAAGAGTAAGGGAGGCTCATGCTCCATGCTCAGATTTTCCCTTTTGCATATCTTGAGTTTCTCCCTTATAGCCATAGATTATATAGTAACTGTTAGTTGCCCAGCAAAGATTAAACAATCACAGTTTATAAAGAGACACTCTGGTTTCTCACTTGGTATGAGATGGAATTTGCTAGTGTTCTACTTAAAATGCTTTACATCTCCTGTTGAGTAGGAGAGCTCAGAGTACATGAATTTCTAAAAGGAAGGAAACAGTCCGTCTGGGTTTCACAGAGCACAACTAGGATATTGTTGCTTTGAATTGAATTTTGTGTAGTACGTGTGGTGAAAACAGCTTGTCTTTAGACTTCAGTGTGGTGAGGCAGCTTCAGTCTTCACATCTATTTCTTTCTTTTTTTGTAAGATTATTGCTTCAGCCAACTACATGCTTTCAGAGCTTTTCCAGTTGGATGAGCCTAAAAAAGAAGAAAATTCAGACTCCCCTTTAAATGAGAATTCTGACGAAAGCTACAGTGAAGAGGAAGAAGAGATGCCCGATAGTGATGAAAATGGAACCTACAGCACCAGTTCTGACCCAGCAGATGATAACAAGGCAGTGGCTATAATTAAGTCTGTTGGAGAACTGTCAGTACCAGAAAAATACAAGTCAATTCATCAAATCAGAGTAAGCATGCTTTATTTGTATTTATGTTGCTAGCCTGGCAAAACATGCAATTATATCTTTATAACTTGACTTTAGGAACCGCACAAGAGAGTAAAATTACCTGAGGTAACTGATCCACGTTATGTAAGGCCATTGTGAGCAAATGTGCTAGCCAGGCAACTGTATTTCACTTTTTATGCAGGGGTTTTCCTTTCCTGTGATCAGTGCATAGCATTGTCCTCTCTTTACCAGGGCATTTCTGTAAAGCATTTGAGTTGCTGGTGAGTACAGCTTGTTGGGTGAGCATAGAATCAGAATTGAGAAGGGGATGGCACTGTGGTCCCCATGTAGAGAAGACTTACCCATGTGTTACAGAAGAAAGTGCTTGTTTCTGTGGTCTTTGCTGTGGTTGGGGCCAAGTGGATTTTAACAACTCGTCCTCTTTAGGTCTGTCTCTTGGCGTCCTACCATCCATCTGTTGGCAACAGTGGAGTTGCCTATATACTACCCCCCTATGTGTAGGGACAGGTTAGCCCATAAGACCTCTGGCTGTTCACTGAACTGAAATACACTCATGTTTATAAGTAACCTTTTTATTTAAGCTTGGAGTTTAGCATTGAGATGGGAACTGTATATCCAAGTAAACTTTTGAAAACATAGCTTTCTTTTACCCTAAGTCATTGCCTGATATTTCTGACCTTTCTTCACTCCCCCCTTTTCTTTTCCATAAAGAAAAGCATCAGAGTCACCCCAGATCCTATGCTGTTCCTTCTGCTTAGAACATGTTTTTTCTGGTGGTATTCTTTTCTTTCTTTCTTTTTTTTTTTTTTTCTGATTGCCTTTTTCTAGACTTATGTCTTGGCTAAATAATGTTATCTCCTTCAGGAGACCTTCCGTGACCACTGTGGCCAAATCATGCTGTTTTATTACTCTCACAGCCTGTATATCTGATATCCTGTGCTGTATTTCCTCTCTTTTTTATTTTTTTGATTTTTCGAGACAGGGTTTCTCTGTGGCTTTGGAGCCTGTCCTGGAACTAGCTCTTGTAGACCAGGCTGGTCTCGAACTCACAGAGATCCGCCTGCCTCTGCCTCCCAAGTGGTGGGATTAAAGGCATGCGCCACCACTGCCCGGGGTGTATTTCCTCTCTTCACGAGAGTGTAAGCTTCCATCTAGGACATGTATTGTGTGCTTACAAATGAGTCATTACCTGCCTGTCTAAATCTCAGTTCACATTCAGCTTGAGCCCCGTATCTCTCTGGTAGAGTCGATGGTTACCTGCACTTCTGTGTCTTGGGGAAACTGCACTATCACAGTCGTGGACTGCCAGAACAGTTGGATGATTTAAGGGTGGCGTGAGGTAATAACATCCTCTGATTTTACAGAAAATGTCTGAAGCACACAAAGAGTTCCGTCATCTTCATGGGAACATGCCTTAGCTTTTCCTGGCCTATGATAAATGACCTGGTAGAGTATGGGCTCCTGGGTTCCTAATTCTCCATTTACCCACTCTGCCCTCTGACAAAACCCCACTCAGAAGAGTGGAGAGTGGGGTTTCCTGTGAACGCTGGTGATTGAAGCCTCCCAGAAGTTAGCCAGATGAACTGCCCTTGTGTTTAATGTCACTTAGTGCAGTTGGAAGCTGTTTCCTGGGTTCTGTTCTTTAATTAAGCATATCAAGAAAGGGCTTGGCTGATGGGTGATACTTGTTAATCTACTACCAAATGATGGCATTACTGACAGTGCTGCTGCCATCTGTGCTGATGGGAGTAAGCTGACCTACTGCTTTGGTGTGTGTTTATCTAAAGCATTACTACTCTTGAACTTTTTTATCAAATAGAAGTCTTTTTAGAATTTTAAGTGTTGGTCCTCATGGACGTTGGAAGGTCTTTTGTTAAGCAGGATTTGAAAACAGTACCAATAACATTCACATCAGATACCTATGTCACCAACCTGAATACAAAGCATATTTCCAAGTTACTGCTCTGCAGAGTTTGAATAATTTTGGAGAAATAAGAGTCAACTGGTTTGCTGTAATAGTAACTTGTCAATGTTTGTCTCTGAAGCCCAGTTGTGCGTTTCCTGTTTGCCATGACACAGAAGAGCGCTGTCGACTCGTCCTTAGCTATGTGCTGGAGGTAAGTCTAGGTTTGCTCCTCATTGATCAGCAATCTGCTTATTTGCAAGTAGCAAATGTTTGTTGCTATTTAAATGTTCTAAACGATGCCGTGCTCTGGTTTTATTTCCTTCACTTAAGTGAAAATTTCATCAGTTTTCTCCCGTCAGGTTGCATGTAGTTCTAAGTCTCTGAGATAGAAATTCTGCTGTGTATTTAGGTTTTCTTTTACTATTGGTAAATGGGATATATATAGCAAATGGTTTTCTTTTTAAGAAGGGAATAAAAGTGTGTTTTTGAATGTTTTTATTTTTTAAAGGGTTTAAAATCTGTAGATAGCAGCATCAAAAAAGAAAGTGACCTTCCAGCAGCTGACCCCAGCACTCCTATCCCCTTAAAATATGAAGATGAATCCACAAGGGGTGGTCCAGAGGGGCTGGAGAAGCAGATGGCCTTATTCCTGGACAAAAGTGAGTTGACTGCTTTGCAGATAGTATCTTCAGCAGAGTAGCTGCTGTCCTGTGACTAAGAAGGCTCCTGTCAAGACTTACTGGAATGACTTGAAGAAGGAATCCATGGAAATGAAAAGTCAGGGTAGCCTGTCTTTGAAAGATAATTTTGAGATTCTGTGTATTTTTTCTAGTTTTCTAAGGAACCTGCCTCTTCCTGTTAGCCTTGGGAAGCCTGCCCAAACAGGTTTTTAGGGAGTTGCTGCCTTGATAAATGTGTGGGGTAGTTCAAGAGCAACGAATTAAAAACCAAACCATTCGCTTAAAACTTTGGCTCTGGAGGACACCTTGTTTACTCAGTTGAGCTGCCTTTTCTTTCTTGAACTGCAAACATTGGCAGCTGCTTCTGTAGAGACTCTAGAAGGTGTAAGTGACTAATAATGTATTCGCCAGGCATGGTGACACATGCCAGGAGAAGCAGAAGCAGGCAGAACTCTGAATTTGAGGCTAGTCTGGTCTACAAAGCAAGTTCCAGGACAGCCAGGGCTGCTACACACAGAAACCCTGTCTCAAAAGGAAAAAAGATAATGTGCTTAGAGCTGGATACATGATGAAGCACCTATAAGAGATGGCTGCTATTGTGCCATTGTTAATGGCTAGAAATGGCTTTTAAAATATCTAGAAGGTCTCTCACCCCACAAAGACCATATGGACTCGAAATAAAAATCTTGTTTCTTTTTTTTATTTTTTTTATTTTTTATTTTTTTTTTTTGGGTTTTTCGAGATAGTGTTTCTCTGTAGCTTTGGAGCCTGTCCTGAAGTTAGCTCTTGTAGACCAGGCTGGTCTCGAACTCACAGAGATCCGCCTGCCTCTGCCTCCCGAGTGCTGGGATTAAAGGTGTGCGCCACCACCACCTGGCCAAAAATCTTGTTTCTTAATATAAGTTGTATTTCCCTTTCTACTTACACTGTTAATTAGTTCCAGTTTGGGTTTCTTGTTTAGTTTCTTGAGTTGTATGGGTGTTTTACGGGTATGTGTGTCAGTGCATCACATGCATGTAGTGCCCACAGAAGAGGGCACTGGATTCTCCTTAACTGGAGTTACAGATGGTGTGAGCCACCTTTGGGGGTATGAGGAATAGCAGCCAGTATTCTTAACTGCTGAACCATCATCGTACCTCCATTCCCCTAGTTCCAGGTTTTTGGTATTTTTTTTGTAATAATTTGAAAGTCTGTTTATTTGAAGTTAAAAAAAAATGTAGAAATGACAAGGGTAGAGAGGACGGATTTCTTTCTCTAGTACTTACATGGTGCTTCTTGTGTGCCAGGCTCATCTTGCATTCACAGAGAACTGCACTGGGACTTTACTGATGCTGTCTAAAATACCTCTTCTTGTCCCTCTCTCCTGTTGAGAAACCCTGTTCCAATGCAGGTTTGATGGCCCATTGTAGTCCTGTCACTTGGGAGGCCGAAGCAATATTGCTGCAAGTTCAGGGCAGCTTAGGCTACAGAGTGAGACTCCCCAAAAAAGGGAATAAGTCTGCTGTCCTTGTCACCAGTGTGTCTTTGTGTCTTACCCTAAACCCAGGTTTATTCCTCTTCTCCTGTGTTAAACAGCTCTGAATATACACAGCTGTGAGCAAGACCTTCATTGTTCTCTGATCTCCTCAGTGCCTTGTATGCAAAGAATGCTTATGGCAGCAGAGGAAAAAGATACAGGCGCAGCCCAGGCCATCATAGTACATAGCAACAAAATATGTTGAAAAAGTATGTGTGGCATTAATAAAAAAAAATGATCTCAAAAACCAAAAAAGAGAAGTTAAGGGCTGGGGGTGTTCTTTGTTCCACCATATTTTTATCTTATCAGCATAGTTAGATTTGAGTATTCTGGTGCACTGTGTGTTAAAACTGTAGTCCTTTAACTTTATGTCACTATTTCTGTATCCGGTAATATGGTTGGTATAAAAATGATCATGTATAGAATGTATAAATGATCATGTATATAAAATATGATAATGTCTGAATAAAATGATCATGTATAGGAAGTAATAGGACTGGCTGGACTGCTGTGGGTTTTATTTTGTGTTGTGGTTTTGTTAGTGTTGGGGTTACCATTCTCTATCCCAAGCTGGCCTCAAACTTAGAGGCTCCTGAGTGCTAGAGTTAGATGTGAGTCATTAATTATATCTAGCAGCTTCAGTGGTCTTGATAGAGGAAGTGTAAAGTGCAGTGGTGAGTAGGGGAACACGTGCATCTTTGCAGGCAACAGGTAGGAAAATGGCTTTGGCTGATGGATGTTGATTGGGAAGAATACTGTAAAACAGCATGTGAGCTCAGAGGCATAGAGAAACTGGTCTGATGTCTGAGGACAGGCTCTGACTGAGGTTAAGACTGCTTTACAATGTATGCTGTTTTGTAGTTTGATGCAGAAATTGGTAACAGCTGGCAGGTGCCACTTGGGAATTGAAAGTGGCAGTGACTGACAGCACGGAAGCAGAAGACCTTAGAAGATGCACACAAGAGTGCTGTGGCACTGCTGCTTTCTTCTGCTGCCATAAGTAGGAAAGCCTGGTGTTACCAGTCTCAGCCTGCCAGTAGTGCCTGAGTTGGGAGGGTTTCAACTGGCAGCTTATTTTTTTTTTCATTGAAACCTAGTTTCAGACAGAATGTGATGTTTCTCCCTATTGCAGTGGGTTCCCTTCAGAAGGGCAATTGTTCTGGACAATCTGGAATGACTCCTGGTTCTTGGCAACATAAAATGAAACTTCAGCTAATTCTCAAGTCATCGAAGGCCTACTATATTTTGTCTGATGCTGCCATGAGTCTTCAGAAGTACGGAAGAGCATTGCGATACATTAAGCTAGCTCTGCAGAGCCACGGTAAGATAACTTGAGTATATCCAGAAGGCCTTGGAGGGAGGGAGACATCTGATTGATAGTGAACCTTCACTCCTATTTTTAAAAATTTAATTTTAAAGCAGCACCTTCTAGCATGTCTTTTTTTTTTTTTTTTAACATCTCCTTAGTATGAAATGTTCAAAGCCCTGTGTCACCCGATGTGGGTAGTGACAGTCAGGCACAGAGCTTTAGCTGATGAGTCTCTTCGTGTCTGCCATGAGTATCAATTCTAACATCTTTGTGGCTCTCCTTCTCACCATTGTTCAAATAGATACTTACTGCTGCCTCTGCACCAACATGCTTTCTGAAGTACTGCTGTTTCTTTCTCAATATCTGACACTCTGCGGTGACATCCAACTCATGCTGGCCCAGAATGCAAATAACAGAGCAGCACACCTTGAGGAGTTTAATTACCAAACAAAAGAAGACCAGGAGATCCTCCATAGTCTTCACAGAGAATCCAGCTGCCAGGGTATGCAGACACCTCCCTTAGTCACAGTGGAATTATCTGCTCAGCTCATGCCTATTTAAGTATGCTCCAAAAGTGCTTTTTGGTTAACTATTTTATATCATTTTCAAATTTTTAAAATTGAGCATGACTGGGTCTGGTGATAATACGTCTTTAATCTGGGGAGATAGGCAGGCAGATCTTTGTGAGTTTGGGGCCAGCATGGTTGACATAGTGAATTCCAGGCCAGTCAGGAATACATTGTGAGACTGTGTCTCCAAAAAAAAAAAAACAAAAATAAATTGAGCATGGTCCCATGTGTTTGTATTAAATAGTTTTCAAATATTTATAATTATTAATTAAAGCTAACTAAGGTCTGAGTATAGTTGTGTTTCCTTCATGCACTCTTGGTGAGGTTGTTATGGATACACATCTAGGGTACTTGTCAGCCAGAGTTTGGAGGGAAAGAAGAAATGGGTGGTGGAAGTGGGTTGAATACCTAGATGAGCCCAGCAGCTAAGAGAAAGTTACCTCATAGCCATATGCTGATATCATCTGTTCTAAAGAGAGATAGTTATTTAACCACAGGAATAGCTCAGCTCACAGCATCCATGTGACCACACTGCAGTGTGGTGTAAGTGTCAGGCTTGGGTCTGTAGTACAGCTAGCATAGAATACTAGATGACAGAAATGTATCTTGGGAAAATCTGAGTGGTAAGAAATATTTGATATTTATAGACAGAAAAATACATTTTTAATCAAACATGGGTGTTCTGGGAAAATACCATTTTATTAATAGACATTTTTACTATGACATTTAAGGTTTTTGTTGTATTGATGGAATGTGCATGTATACTATATTGTACTTCTTTCTTTTTGACTTAAAATGTCAGATACCATAGGTATTATGGAGGAAGGGCTCATAACATGAAATTTTTTTTTTTTTCTTTTAAGGATTTGCTTGGGCAACAGATCTCTCTACAGACTTAGAAAGTCAACTTTCAGTTAGTTGTAAATGTTATGAGGCTGCTAATGAAATCTTGCAATTTAGTGACTTAAAAAGTCAGAATCCTGAACACTATGTACAAGTGTTGAAGAGAATGGGCAACATTAGAAATGAAATCGGTGTGTTTTACATGAATCAGGCTGCTGCACTGCAGGGTGAGCGAGTAGGTAAGTGTCTATGTCCTCTTTGATCCCTGTTGTACTGGAGAATCAATCATACTGTTTGTGGGTGGAGCAAAGAACTGGCACCTGAGGGGGTGTGACTACAAGGTTCTCTTCTGAGAATCTTAAATAAAATTAGAGAAAACATTATTTTCCCTTTGGGGTTCATTCTTCCCAGTATCTTCATTCTAACTTCTATACTTGAGACTGGTCAATTCAGAAACAGCTTGAACAGACAGCTATGTGCATCTGGCACCTCTTCCACTTGGAAATCTGCTATAATGCAGATAGCTGGGAAATATGGTAAAGGTTACTTGCAGTGCAGTGGAAGTGGAAACTGTCCCAGTTGTAGAGTATTTGAAGACTTTGGGAAAGATGATACAGTTGGGTAGGTAGTCCCGTAGAAGAACCTCTGGTGCAAGTATGAGGAAGGGAAGGCTCTGGAGACTTGCAGGGCACAGGAGCCTGGGGCAAAAAGTCCAAGTAGCAGCAGGAGGCCACATGTGAATTAAGGAAGCAGTTGGTAGAGGTTCAGGCTGCACTGGATTGGTTTGTGACATCAGTGAATGTAGAAAGATCTAATGGAAGTAGTTGATTATAAATGTGCTGAGAGCTATTAAGGGCTGGTTCTACCCAGATTGAGATGCATCTCCATAGGGTGTTAATTGTAGCCACTAGAGGGGCTGTTTGTGGAAAGGCTAGATGCTGTGAGAAAAGGGTTAGGAAGGGCCAAGCTATAACTGAGGGCCACAGATAAGCTGAACACATCTCTTTGCCTGCTCAGTTGTGAACTATGCTTGGTCTGGGGGTTACAGATAGTGCTCCAGGGGGCTGGAGACATGTCTCAGCGGTAAAGAATACTGGTTGCTCTCCTGGAGGACTGGAAGATTCCCAGCACCCTTACATGGCAATTTATAACTGTCTCTAACTTTAGTCCTAGGGTAACTGATACTTTCACACCAATTCATGTAAAAAAATTTTTTTTAAAAAATGAATAAATTATTTTTAAAAGACCAGTGCTCTAAAGAGGTCATTGTTAGTGGGAGGCTGTCATAGGGTTTCTATTAACACCAACACCATTATCAAAAAGCAAGTTGGTAGGAAAGAGTTTATTTGACTTATACTTCAACATTGCTGTTCATCACTGAAGGAAGTCAGGACAAGAACTCAAACAGGGCTAGAACTTGGAGGCAGGAGTTGATACAGAGGCCATGGAGTAGAGCTGCTTACTGACTTGTTCCTTATGACTTGCTCAGACTGCTTTCTTATAAAACCCAGGACCAGCAGTCCAGGGATGGCCTCACCCACCTTGATCACTAAATGAGAAAATGCTTTACTGCTGCATCTCATGGAGGCACTCCCTCAACTGAGACTCCTTCCTTTCTGATGACTCTAGCTTGTGTCAAGTTGTCATACAAAACTAGCCAAGACAGAAACCTGAGTGCTTAAGGGACATCTGGAATCTCTCACTGGGAGAGCATGAGTTGGGTATAGTCAGAATCTAGGAGAATTAGATAAAGCATAGACTAGAGTCCCTTAAAACTCCATAGAACTATGATTGTGTTTTACACTTTCTAATAAAGTGCTTTGCTTGGGTATCTTGGTTGGTTTTAATCTCAGCCAGTATTGAGAATAACTGAATAAATGAGTAGTCTGCTGGGGCTGCTAAGTACCTGAGGTGGTGACTGAAGACAGAAAGCCCAAAGTCAATGTTCTTTTCTTGGCTTTCAGACAGCCACCTTATGACCGTGTTCTCACAAGGCCCTTTCTCTGTGTATACCTTTGCTGTCTTTTTCCCTTCTTACAGGGATATTGGATCAGTACCTCACTCCTTAATGCCTTCATTTAGCCTTAATCACTTCTTCAAAGACCTGATTCTAAGTATAGTCACATTGTAAGCTAGTGGGAGTCAGTGCTTCACCTGAATGACTCATGTGACAGGCATCAGAGAGAGCGCTGCAGTTGACCCCATTGGTCACACTGATGTCTGCTTATGCAATTGTTTTCTTTCTTTCTTTGTGAAGTGAGCAAATCTGTGTCTGCTGCAGAGCAACAATTGTGGAAAAAAAGCTTTTCTTGTTTTGAAAAGGGGATTCACAACTTTGAGTCGATTGACGATGCTACAAATGCTGCCCTTCTGCTGTGCAACACAGGAAGACTCATGCGGGTCTGTGCACAGGCGCACTGTGGTGCAGAGGATGAGTTCAAACGGGAGTTCTCTCCAGAAGAGGGCTTATATTACAGCAAGGTAAGGCAGTTGCCTTTACGTTGGGCCTCACCTGCTCACTATCATCCTTCTAAACTTGACTTTTTCTTCACTAAGTAAGACTGAGAGTACAACATTGTGATGGCAAAGGAATGGGCAGCTCATAGGAACAGTAAGGTGTTAGTCCTGAGGATGGCATATGGAATTACTAGGAAAGATGCTTCAGTAAGATGTGTTGATGCAGCTAGAGTAAATATTGAGTGTACTGAAGATTGGCATGGAGAGTGAAACTGGGAAGGTACCAGAAGATACAGGTGGAGGACTGTGTGTCCTGTCCAGTATGGGAGATAGAAATGTGCATCAGAGAGTAGAAGTGGAAACAAGCCTCATAATAATAATCAGACACACATCACAGGTCATAGGTGAGTACACCCTTTAAGGTGTGAAGAAAAGTTAAGAAACTTGAATATGGGGCTGGAGAGATGGCTCAGAGGTTAAGAGCACTGGCTACACTTCTAAAGGTCCTGAGTTCAATTCCCAGCAACCACATGGTGGCTCACAACCATCTGCACTGAGATCTGGTGCCCTCTTCTGGCCTGCAGGGACATATGCAGGCAGACCACTGTATACTTAATAAAAATAAATAAATCTTTAAAAAAAAGAAAGAAAGAAAGAAAGAAACTTGAATATGAAAATGGGCAAGTAACCTTTTAAAGTAAATGGTTTTTAAAAATATTTTAAATATATTTTTTAAAATCTAAAAATTTTAGTTGATATTACATTTAAAAATTGAACCTGTTGCTGGGTGGTAGTGGCGCACGCCTTTAATCCCAGCACTCAGGAGGCAGAGACAGGCGGATCTCTGTGAGTTCGAGGCCAGCCTGGTCTACAAGAGCTAATTCCAGGACAGGCTCCAAAGCTACAGAGAAACCCTGTCTTGAACAACAAACAAACAAATAAATTGAACCTGGCACTGAAGAGATGGCTCAGCAATTGAAAATGCTTGATACTCTCCCAGAGGACCATGTTCAAGTCCCATGTTGGGCAGTTGTGAGCTGTCCCGCTCCAACTTCAGAAGATTCCAGTGCTCTCTCCTGGCTTTCCATGTACCCACATACGTGCAGCAGACATAAAAACAAGTTTAAAAAAAAAAAACAGTCTAAGGAATAACTCTGAGCTACTTGCTGCACTCATGTAACCCCAACACCTAGTTTACTGAGGCAGGAGGATTGTAGACTACCTAGCAGGGTGTGGGGTTGAGTTTATTTACCACATTTTCCTACAATGTTAGATTACAAGAAAGGAGTTTGTGTGGCTCTGGAGGTAAGGGCACTTGACACCAAGCCTGATGACCTGAGTTCAGACCCCAGAACTCACGTGGTCAAAGGAGAGAACCATCTTCCACAGGTTATCTTTGAGTTTGATATATGCATGTGTTCACACAGTAAATAAATAAAAACAAATGTTATAAAAAAGCATGAGCACTTAAATTCTTAGCTGTTTTGAAACTTTAAACACTCATGAAAAATGTTCCTGGCATAGTACATTTTAAAATGGAAGTGACTTTTTTTTTTTTTTAAAAAAAAATGGTGCATATGCAACAGTTAACAAACACCTGAAATGTAGCAAGTATCACTGGGTGATGAGGCTTAGTGTGGCTGTTATAAGAATACTGTGGCCAGGTATTTGAAGACGAGAGTGAGCAAATTAATTTTTATAGTAAAATAGTTTTTGTAGTTTACTAGTTACACAAACTTCGGAGTGAAAAAATAAAAGAAAGTACATCCTCCTGCAGCAGCCTGTGTCTGAAGGCAGCACCAAGGACAGGCCCAGTAGTGGCATTCTGTGTGTGTCAGAGATAGCTCTTTGCTAAAATACTTGGATTGATTCTCTTCTCCCTAAGATGATACCATCCTTTTGTTAATTCTCCTAGATTAAATTGATGTCCAAGTGGTCTGAAGCATGTTTCATTTCACTGTGTTCTTTGCACATGTTTAACAGAGTCCTAATTTCTCTCTTTCCCTCTTCACAGGCTGTTGATTACTATTTGAAAGCTCTGAGATCACTGGGTACAAGAGACATGCATCCAGTTGTTTGGGATTCTGTGAACTGGGAATTGTCCACTACTTACTTTACCATGGCAACTTTACAGCAAGATTATGCTCCATTGTCCAGAAAAGCTCAGGAGCAGGTAATAAGATTTCTTGGATTTTAAATTTGTTTCAGCATTATTTACTCCTTTATTTAATATTGCACATCAGTCATCTTTTTTTTAGCAGGCAGTATTTATTACTTAGTAGTTTTTCAAGACAGGATTTCTCTGTGTAATAGCTCTGGCTGTCTTGGAACTTGCTCTACATACCGGGCTGGCCTGGAACTCACAGAGATCAGCCTGCCTCTGCCACCTCCTCCCAAGTGCTAGGGTTAAAGGCATGCGCCATCACCCCTGATAGCAAGCAGTATTTAATATGAAAGTTCTTACATGATTATAAACTTACCTTCTCTCTTGTCCCCATTGAAATCTGAACAGATTGAGAAAGAAGTAAGCGAAGCTATGATGAAGTCCCTGAAACACTGCGATGTTGACTCTGCGACTGCTCGGCAGCCCCTCTGTCAGTACCGAGCTGCGACCATCCATCACAGGCTGGCTTCCATGTACCATAGCTGTCTGAGAAACCAGGTGTGGTCATCCCAGATTAAATTCCATGCTGCATCTATTTAAAAGCATCTCCCTTCCCTTTTCATGCTTTGTGTATAAAAATATTTTAAAATCCATCTTTTCCTGTCAGCTAATGTAGCTACTTTTAAAAAACGAGGATCAGTGTTTTTCCCTTTGCATCTGAACCATGTACTTTACTATAATTGATTGGGCCTTAGTTTGGAAGTCATTTCCTGAGTATGTTACTTAGTATTTATTTAAATGTAGTTAGACTATGTATAATAATAGTCCTGTGTACATTTTAAAATACTCTTCTCAAGGCTGGAGGGAAAGAGTCAGCAATTAAGAGTGTTTGCTGCCCTTTTAGAAAACCTGAGTTTGATTCTTTCTTTCTTTATTATGTATACAATATTCTGTCTGTATGTATGCCTGCAGGCCAGAAGAGGGCACCAGACCTCATTACAGATGGTTGTGAGCCACCATGTGGTTTCTGGGAATTGAACTCAGGACCTTGGGAAGAGCAGGCAATGCTCTTAACCCCTGAGCCATCTCTCCAGCCCCCTGAGTTTGATTCTTAACACCCACATCAGGCAACTTAGAACCACTTGTAACTCCAGATCCAGGAAAATCCAGTGCCTCTGGCCTCTGCAGACGCCTGTACTCGTGTGCACATACTCCTCTTCAACATATAAACAAAATTAAACGTTTAAAAATAAACCTCCCATCTTTGTGAAATGGAGTGTGCATATGAAAGCATCTGGAAAATGTCAGTGGAGTTTAGACGCAGTTTAAAGAATAAGAAGGAATTCCCCCCATGCCTGGAGATCAGGGAATGGGAGAGTGCTCTGAGCCTTGTTTTTGTTTTTGCTGTGTTATGAGCTTGAGAGAAGGAGTTGTACTGCCTTTTCTCTCCCGTGGATCACTGCCTGTCACTGAATGTCTTGTCTCTGAGACTCATCCACACTGATGTGTGGAGCCCCTTACTAAAAAATTACTCATTTTTTTCCTGGGTTTTTTGAGACAGGAATTCACTGTGCCATTCAGACTGGCCTAGAACTCACTGTGTAGCTGGCTTACTGAGAACTTATTTTTCTCCTCTTTATCTCCATAGCAGATGCTAAATGGTTATTCTAATTTAATAAGCTTAAAATTTATAAAACTGTAAGAAATAAAACATGAGAATAGTTAGTGATACAGGCATAAGGCTTGGGATTTTCATTTTACTTTTTGGTATATTTTTGTTTGTAGGTTGGTGATGAGCACCTTAGGAAGCAACATCGAGTGCTGGCAGATCTCCATTACGGCAAAGCTGCAAAGCTCTTTCAACTTCTCAAAGATGCTCCCTGTGAACTGCTTAGAGTGCAGCTAGAAAGGGTGGCATTTGCAGAATTTCAGATGACCAGTAAGTCTGACTTGTCAGATGTGTGTATGATGGCTGTTTTCTGGATTGTCTTGGAGGCTAAGCTGTGTGTGGCTCTTGGATATAAGCAAGACCATTTTCCTGTTAATTTGCCTGGTGTTAAACCCTTTGTAGCCACTGAGAGAAGTCTCTACACTTTCTGAAATGCTTTTTTAAAATGTAGAGAAGTGAATAGAGACTTTAAGATTGAAACGCTATGAAAATTTTGGGTAGGAAGTAGCAGCATGTGAACGAACCATAGTTTTCACTTGCTCCCTTTAGACATTGAACTGACACTTGGCAGCTTTGTTTGTGGCTGGAATGGATGCTGCTGTGTAGAAAATGGTGAAAGGTGAGGCCTTCATTGTATCATCTTCACAGCAGAGATTAAGTGACCTTTGTGACTTCTTAATGTTCCCAGGGTTCCCTCCCTGGAGTTCTTGCCTTGAGCTTCCCTTGCCCCTAGTGGTAGCTTTTGAGAAATACCTCTTATATGGTAAGAAAACTGCTGTTTGAAGTACAGCAACTCATCTTATTTCATGTTATAAATTTAAACTTTTAAGTTTTTGATTTTGGAGCATTCCAAATATCTGATTTTGGAATTAAGGAAGTTCAGCCTATAAAAATCTATACATATACTCTAAAACAGGGAGACAAGATCTGAACTGTTCTAGCCCAAAACTGACTGGTTAGGGATTTCAGTGGTACTTTAAATTGTGTGACTTAGTTTATGTAAGGTAGAGCCCTTGGGAAGGGCTTAAGAAACTGCAGGTTTACTACCTGTGCGTATAGGCAATAAACCCTTGGAGGATAGGCAAACTATTTCCCTGTGGTTCTATTTAGAAATAAATTCATTACCATTTTTAACAATGTTATATTTGATTTTTATTTTCTGCCAGTGTGTATGTATGCACGGCAGATGTCTGCAGTGGGCTCTGGGACTGAACAGTGTGCTCCAGGGTAGCCTCTGGGTAACTTTTCACTTGCATCTTGCAGTATTCTGACATGTTTAAATTCTTCAAGATTCTCATGTATTTTTTTAAAAGGATACTGGAGATGCAATCTAAGATGATTGTTGTAGTTAATTGCCTTTAGAAAACATTTTAGAGCAAGTAAGATAGCTCAGCAGGTAAAGAAAGGTACTTGGTACCATTCCATCCCTGGGACCTACAGTAAGTTGTCTAAATCATCTGACCTCCAAAAGTGTCATGACGTATGTGTACCTTTTCCCCTACCCCTGCCAACACATACGTACAATAAATAAATGCAATAAAAAGTTTCAAACCACTCTAGTACTATAAATATCCTAAAAATAGAGTTGGAGGTATAAGGTGGGGCCAGGAGGGTAGTTAGCCCAATTTGTAGGTTTTGTAAGGCACATTAGTAAGTGCTGTCATTAATTACACTTCATCTTAGTTTATGCTAGTGTTTGGGGCTTTTATACCTTTCTTATGTCTCTGTTGTCTGCTTCCTGTCCTGAAGGCGCCATATCTACACTGACATCTTATTCATTGACTTCAGGTAACAGGCTCTTTTAGTAGTTTTAGATTATACTTTAATAGAAGAAGGTGGCCATTAGTAGGTGGAGAACTCTCTGATGCTAGCTGCATACTTGAGGGCTCTGACACCATCTGTAGGGCTTGGCAGTTTGTAAAAGAACCCAAAAAACTCACTGAAAAGCTATCAAATCAACCAAGGAAGTGGTCAGGAATGCCCCAGAAATAAAACTTCTCATTGTCCTCTTGATGCGCTTACAGGTAGTGCTGACCCCGCCTCATCTCAGCAATGATGTGTAACTGTGCCCAGTGACCACCAACCAGGAAGCTCTGCCACATGTGGAGTCCAGAATACATACTGGGATTTGGGTGCATGGTTGAACTAAGCCTTCAGCCTCTCTGGAAGATAATCAGTTACCCTGCAGCCCAGAGACTCCATAGAAACCACACTGTTAGACTGCCCAGTATAGCGCAAGCCCTCAAATAGATAGAGACACTTATGTCATATACACCATACTGAGGACTTATAGATGGCCTAGGGAGCCACAGAGAATGGCCAGACCTTTCTGTGGAGGTTAACCCTTTGCGTACAGCACTGTACTATACACACACTGAATGTGAACAGAGAACAGGAATAGCGGTGCCTTACAGTGACTGGGAGATGTAGAAGAGGGTAATACTCACTGGACCTACCTTTGTACAGAAAGTGTAGTACTTTACAGTAGGACAGCCAATATTAAATTGACTCAACCAACTTCACACAACTGAATAGTGGAATGACTTCTAAACCACAGACTCTTGTCTGTTGGTCCCTATAACCTAATACTTTAGATACTGGCCACTGTTCCAGAGAGATTGGTGTGCTCATCATATAGAGCTAAATGCTGAGGCAAGGGAACATTACTACAAGTACATTCAAAAGTTAAAGGTATTATTGTAGCGTAGTACTTTGACTAGGCTTAGTATGTTTTTTTTTCTCCAAAAGAAAGTAAACAAGTTGGCTTTTGATTTGTTAGGATTGTCATAAGCTGCCTTTGACTGTGCTTGAAAGTCAGTAACACTAGATGACTTCATAGGTTTGTAGCCTAGGAATGATTATTTGTGTTTATTTTAGGTCAGAATAGCAATGTTGGAAAGTTAAAAACATTATCTGGGGCACTTGATATCATGGTGAGAACTGAGCATGCATTCCAGCTCATCCAGAAGGAGCTTGTGGAGGAATGTGATCAGGTAACTGGAGAAAACTTTTATGTTTTATGGTAAATGTATGTAAGAGGCATATGGCACATGAATGTATGTATATATACATATTACTGCATAAAAGTACATTACTAATTGGCTAATAGTCTCAGTCTATTTGTGTACTATAACAAAATAGCAGCGGCTGGGTTAGTTGTTATAAAGAAGTTTATTGACCCATGACTGTGATCCACATTGTCCTGGTAAACGTTCTCAAACCACGTTGAGCATGGTGAAATGGAAAGGGAACAGGCCACATGCAGAATGGGCAGAATATGAAGTTGCCTCTTTGTAACAACTTACACTTGGGAGAACTAGCCCAGTGTTGATGCAGTAATACAGCTCTCACCACCAAGAGAAAATGAGATAGTTTATTCTGCAGCCACACGGCTGAACATGGCCTGGGAACGCAGATAAATGTCACCCGTATCCTACCATACAGTGTGGTCACAATTTCCTGAGATATAGTAATAGAACCAGGAAAGTCATATTTTACAAATACATTGGTGGAATTATCATACAGATGAGTTACAGGAAATTGGGGACATTTCTGCTATAGATAGATCTCAGATGCTATCTGTTGGCAGCTCAACCTTTGGGTTGGCAGAGTTAGGGGGTCTCTTGGTACATTACAAAGGGATTTACCTCACTGTCACAAAGATGGATGTTAGGCCAGACACAGGGGTAGGCAGTGAATGACTTTTTAAGGCACAAGATGCCTTTAAAAATAGCTCAAGATAATTTGACCTGCAATTTTCCAACTCTTCACAGTCATGGACGTTCTAATCAGACAGCCATCTTTGTAGAATATTTAACACACATGCAGCCCCCCCACCCACTTATTCAGTCCCTGGCAACTTTAGTTTACACTAGTTAACCTGGTGCGCTCTCCAGAGGCAGCATTGACATGGTAGGGCCCAGTAAGCCCAGTTACTTTCTCCTGTGCCCAAGTAGTAAGTCCATCAGCTCATAGCCACACACTGCACAGGAGCCTCATGATAGTATTACTGACCTACTTTAATGCATGTATTTTTTCTATTCTTTGAAAGTTTTTTATGAATGACTGTTAATGAGTCATAGTTACCAAGGGACCTGTTAGCAAGTTACAAAGCCTCTTAAGGTTATTTTTGTGGTTTAGATGTGTCTGCCTTTGCTTTCCAAGAGCAGGAAAGCCTGTGCTCTCAGTCCTAGTGGACTGCTCAGGAGCATTTGCTCCCCAGGCTCCACAGCATAGTTCAGCGTTTCTGCAGGGTGTGCCCCTGTGCTCCTCCCACCCCTTACTTTTCCAACCCTAGTGGGTCCTGATTAGGTGCTATCCATTTTCATGTCGCTTCTGTAGCAACCAGTTAGTGTTGGAAAGTCATAAAATTTCCATGCAGGATTCATTTCTTTTGTTAGCACTTCTTAGGTGTGGGGAGTTTATTGTATCTTTGTGCTCTTGAGTCTGCTTCCTGTTCGTGATTCCATAGTCTGCTGGATTGAAGGGGCAATTTTTCTGTCATAGCATATAAGACGGAAGAAGGGCAGCTTAGGTGAAATAACTGTGCTGTCTTTAGCCTAAGAATGATGAAGCTACACCGGCTGCTGATTCTTCACCTAATCTTAATCGAGAAGAAGTGATCAAACTCCTTAGTATATTTGAGTCTCGTCTGTCATTCCTTCTCCTTCAGTCCATCAAACTGCTGTCATCATCTAAAAGGAAAATGAGGTAAATTACATAGTTATTGTACCTTCTTTGCTAACACCTCACCTATGAAAAGAACATGAGTTCCCTCTACTGATGTAAAGAAACAGGTAGGTTGTATTTTTTATGTTGTGTATGGAAAATGCAAAATTTTAAGTACTGTTTGTTTTTAGGTGCCTACCTTATATTCATAGTTTAAATACAATATTGGAGAGACAAATAACCCTGGAATGAAGACCCTAAATGGTTTATAATAACACTTATAAACATGTCTTTGATGTGAATTCAGGGCTATGATACGGATACTGAGGGCATTTGCACCTTTCAAGGTATGTGATAGAATATATATCAGGAGCATGATATACAGACACAAATACAGTCTAGCCCATATTATAAAACATGAAAAATAGATCAAAATAAAGAAAATGCACCCACATACATTATTGTTACTAGTTAAGTCTGTCTTATCATCTTATCTTGGGATACAGGTAATGTTTGTCTTATGTTTTAATTTATACACAGTGTGACTCAGTGTTGTGAACTTTGACAGCATTCAGCATTCCAAAAGTTTCACAACTATGATACAAAATAGCACATCACTTCATAAATGCTTCTTGCTGACATTAAGCAAGCTGATCTTGTGCAGTGTCTGAGTTTTTTCTAAGTGCCTCTCTTATTCACAGTAGTCATGTCAAGCCCCCATGAGATAGCCCCTCACTATCATCTCTGCCCTGCTTTCTGGTGTCTGTTTATTGCCATGTGCTGTTATTTGTGCAGAAGTTTTGAAAACTGCTCATCTGTTAGGACGGAGAAGTCTTGTTTGGTCTGTCTGAAAAGTTTTACCTAACAGGTGTTCAATTGAGTTCATTTTTATATCTTGAACAGAGCTACAGTTGAGAATTTCCTCTTGCCACAACAATCTTCTGTATCCCTCAGGATCCAAGTTCTAACAATAGTAGATACCCATATAAAGTTGCACATCTGAGGTTTTAGTTAGCTGCAGTCAACTCTAGTTCAAAATATTAAATGGAAAATTGCAGAAGTAAACAATTCATATCATGTGCCATTCTGCATAGCCTGATGAAGTGCATGCTGTCTCAGGCTGTAACTCATTCCTTTGTCCAGCATATCCATACCATACACACTATTAGGCTGCCTGGTAGTCATTTAGTAGCCTGCTTGATGATCATTGTGTTATAGTACTTGATGATACTGACAGTGTGAATATGCCAGCTTTAAGAGAAAAGGGCTAAAAGTCCTCAGTAAGGAAAGGAAACAGCTGGGCGGTGGGGGTGCACCCCTTTAATCCCAGCACTCAGGAACAGAGAAACCCTTCTTTATTTTATTTTTGAGAAACCAAAAAAGAAAAAAAGAAAAAAGAGGTATGTGCTATGGGTTGCTAAGATCTTAGGGTAATATTGCTAATCCTTGATTGTGTCTAAATATAAATTCAGTTTATCATGTAGGGGAAAATATTATATGGGGTTCAGGGTACCTGGGCTTAGGTTTCAGAATATTAGAGGGTCCCTCCCTGACTAGGGATGAGGGTGCACTAAGGGTGGGGTAGGTTTGTGGAAGGTAGCTTTGTCCTGTCCTTATCATACCTCAGAGAGACTGACTTCACACACACACTGGGTACTACCAGCCACACTGATCTCCTCCCATGCTCAATCTGTGTGGGAAGGGCAGACTAGAGGAGCCAAGACTTTAGTTGTTTAGACATACCTCAGTCTTAGATTCATCACTTCTGAGTAACTTCCTCTCACCTAAGAGGAGCTTTTATTGGAGGAAGTCTCAAGTACGCAGCAAGCTGTTTGCTATGTTCACTACAGTTGAGCACAAAGAAAGTAGAGTAAATAATAGAGAAGGGACTCTTGGCTTTTATTGCCTAAAAACTAACTACAGGTAGGTTTTTAAGATTTGCTGCAGGGTCCACAAGGTGGCAGTGTATATAATCTGATCATTATAATCTAATCTATATATTATAATAAATCATGTGAGTTAATTCACTGATTTTTCACAAATCAGTGGCTTGAGTGATTGGCTGACAGTTAATTTGAGTCTTTTATTATGTTTTATATCACAATAGTCCTATGTATGACCTAAGTAAATTTTATTTCTGATCAGGTTATTAATGTTGAAGAAAAAAATTATTTTTTTTTTTTTTTTGGTTTTCAAGATGGTTTCTCTGTGTAGCCCTGGCTGTCCAAAACTTACTCTGTAGACCAGGCTGACCTCAAACTCGGAGATACACCTGCCTCTGCCTCTCAAATGCTGGGATTAAAGACATGCACCATCACACCCAGCTAGTTGAAAAAAATTTTAATCTAAAGTTTTTATGCAGGCTTCATGTCCTTTGAGCCCATTTGTATTTTCAGGTTTATTAAGCAAAAGAAACATGATATTGTGGCAGGTTTGAAGCAGAACACATGGTTACTAAGTCAGTGACTTGGTTGTGTTTCACTCATGTGCAGAGGAAAACAACTAATAATTTTATTGAAATTTGAAAAAAGCAGACTTGATTATCTTCTTTGAGAGTAAAGGAGGTCAGAATGTGACCGTGACAGATGTTATTATTTTATTTTATTTATTCATTTATTTGGTTTTTCAAGACAGGGTTTCTCTGTGGCTTTGGAGCCTGTCCTAGAACTAGCTTTTGTCAACCAGGCTGGCCTCAAACTCACAGAGATCCACCTGCCTCCACCTCCTGAGTGCTGGGATTAAAGGCATGCGCCACCACCACCCGGCACTTTGTTTTATTTTTGACTGCTGTTTCTTCCCCTTAGCCTGAGGCAAACATAAGAAAGTGGGCTTAATAATTGCAAAGTTTAACTTTGGTTCCCAGTAATTACAGTGATATCCAAGAAAAAAATTAAAATTTTCTTATTGAAAAATTTCATTTTCAGCCTATTGAGTATGCTGCATGGTAATGCAACCATGTAGGTGCTGTTGGGCAAAGTACAAATTTTGTTTATTAAGTTGCAGAGAATTTATTCTACTTTAGGTTAAGAATTGAGCTGTTCTTATAATGTACTTTAGTATTCACTGCTGTAGCAGAGTGGGGCCTCTTGACATTTTGGAGGCTTTAGGATTGGAGATGAAGAGCTATAAAAGGTAAAATAGTCTCGGAGGATCATGGACCCTCTCTTGTAGTACAGAGAACAAATTAATAACGTCATGGACGGTGCTTAGACAAATACATACATTAAGTAGCTGAGTAAAATGGTAGATAAGGTAAATCAGCTAATTCTCTTAAGAGGAAGATTTGTTTGACGTGGTGGAGCCTGTGAAAAGTGACGTTAATTTAGTGGGTGGCAGGAGGTTCAGAAAAAGCATAATCTGTACAAATTGGAAGAAGCTGAATTAGGAGTCTGAGGCCAGAGCGCAGCTGCTAGTTGGGATGTGGGTTGGTGAGTAGAGGAATGGCCATCTAGCCTCTCCGTGCTCTTACCAGCCCCAGCTCCCGCTCTACTCTCTTGATGGCATGTATTCTTTGACCATATTTTTGTGGTCGTTTATTGTACCTTTTCTCAGGGCACTTCTGTGTTTGTGTCACTGAGCAGCCATGGGTAAGTGCAGCTGCTCTAGAAAGTTTCTGCTGTTTCTGGACCCTCCCTGTATCCCCATCACCTGTCTGTTTTTCACTGTAGCAGTAACACCGAAGAAGATACAGTCCTCCAAACCAACAAGCAGATTTACTCCCAGCTTTTGAGAGCAACTGCCAACAGAAACTCAACTCTACTGGAAAGAATTGAAGTCGTCATCTGTTTGCTGGAGCAGCTTGCATCTGGGAGCAGCGTGTCAAATAGCAGTGCTGCCCCCTGACCCAGAGTTGTACCTGAGGACTCTGTCAGTGCCTTCCCAACCCGGAGCTGTTCTGTCCACTTGGTGCTGAGTCTATTAAATGTGAGGAAATGCCATTTAAACAGTGGAGACTCGTTTTCCACAGCAGGCAGAGGATGTGAGGTGGTTTTTGGCTTCTTTGAAGGTGAAAAGTCAAAATGGAACCAAAACCTTCCCGGTGTGTTTCCTAGAAAAGTATGATTCCTCAGTGATCCCAGACTTCCTATGACACCATTACACTTGCAGGTAGTCTTGAAGTCTGTTAAACCACTGGGTGGAAGATAAGATTATTTTGGATAAAATACTACTTTGGCCAAGAAAATTTTTATCCAAGTGACTTTATGGGTTCAAATGGCTAGTAGAAACTCAGCACATCAGCATTTCCTTGTAAACTGCACAGAAAGTATACACTTTCTAAGCTGTGGTACAGGATTTTTCAAAACCTGATAATTGTGCAGGTCTCCAGTCGGTGCATGTTCTGAAAGAACTCGCTTCTTTGACTTTCTGTGACGTTGGTAAAGACTAGGTACTATCACTTTTTCATTCTAAACTTGAAACTGTGAATAAGGTAAGAGAACTATTTTCAATAAATAAGCTATTTATTTAACATATCTTGGTATTTCCCACTTGCATTCTTCACACTGCTGTGATTTGATTTGAATGTGATTAGCAAAACGTTATGAAGTACATCATAGATAAGGATGTTTGAGCAAAGGTCTGCCACCCACTCATGCTCCTGGAACCTTCTGCTTGTGCTCTGCTGCTCTGGGGATCTTCGCCACTTGCATGCATGCGTTCATACGCTCCTGTTCCCGAAGCCAACCGCATATGGGGCTGTGACTAATAGTTTGAAGGAAGTGTGCAGCATGTAAATCAAGCAGACTTTTGCTTGGGTGCACTCGGGTGTTCAGCCACTGTGAGGCCCCTCCCATACCAGGCACACTTGCATCTGTGGGTTTCTGTCACTTGAGCCGGCCTCCATTGCAACAAGGCAGATTCTCTAGCCATTTGTCTAGTTCCTTTGTTTGCATTGTCCTTTGAAGCAAATTTTTATCTGTTTATGAGAATTAATCACCAGAACCTTTAAAGTTTTGGTGAAATTGTAAAGCTTTTGAACCAACTCACCAGCCCCATTTCAGGATTATTGTGTTCTTTGCCCTTGCAGAGAGAGTGCACACAGTAACACACAGCCCTTCCTCTACAGGAGAGACCTGGCTGCTTCCACTGAGCATAGCACCTCCGGAGCAGATGAACTCAACAGGATCTCCCTGCTTCCCTAGAATGAGCTAGGGTGTTAGGACTGCTCGTCTCCTATCCCCTCTCCTTAGCTGAAAAGCCTTCAGATAGACAGAAAATGGTTTTTAATCAAGGAAATAGAAATTTTGGATCTTTTCCTTTGTCATAGCAATAACATGAAAATTTCTGCAGGAGAAATAGAAGATCCTTCTCAAATGTGTTGTAATTACTTACGTTGGTTTAAATTAAAGTTTCCTGAAGTGCATGTGTTTTAGCTGTTCCTTTAGAAGACTCTGTGGCCTGACCACTCAGGTTTCTGAACCTTGTTCAGTTAATTTCATTGTTCAGATACCATCATTATATGACAGTAACTTTGTGTGTTAAATCAGAAGCCAGCCAGGTGGTGGTGTACACCTTTAATCCCAGCACTCACACTTGGGAGGCAGCGGCAGGCGATTCTGAGTTTGAGGCCAGGCCCGCTGGTCTCTAGAATGAGTTCCAGGACAACCAGGGCACAGAGAAACCCTGTCTTGGAAAAAAGAAAAGAAAAAAAACTAGAAGCATCTCAGTACTAATTAATGTGTGTGTGTATGTGTGCGTGTGTGTGATGCCAGAGACGAAAGGTATTCATAATCCCTACTGGGTTAGGATAATGCCTATCCTATAGTAGGAAAATTACAGTTACCCAGCTAGCTTTCAGAGCCCTGTTGTGGTGTGGCCTGGCCTACAGGACATAAACAGTTAAATGTTCACTGCTTTGCAGGAAGAGAAGACCACTAAACTAGGGTGCACCAGAAAGGCCATGCTCTGCAGAGCCACAACCAGTTGGGGTGAGGCCATGTGCACAGACATGATTCATTTGGCAGCAAGAGACCACTGCAGGGTGCAGACATCTGTTGTGCCAGCCAGATAAGACTAAACACACTGGGGACCTTTGGTTCATGTCAAATGTTAAACATATCATTGTGACATGTTTTGGAATATAGTTAATTTCAATTCTGTGCCCTAGTCTAGACCAGTCTTCAGTTTAAGTGCTGTAAAAGTCATTTCTGTACTGCAAAATGCCATGATGACTAGTGACACTATTGGGATGGCAGAGGTCATGAGGAGTTGAGAGATGTGGATTCTCTAGGGTAAATTATTTGATGTGTCTAAAAGATATTTTTTTCCCAAGTAGCTGATCCTTAAATCTATTTTTCAGGTTCAAGTAATGCTTTCCTGTTCTGTTTTAACCTGGGAAGCCATATTTGCTTTAGCTACTAAGAATCTGGTTTGTTTTCTTTGCAAAGAAGTCTTTTTCTCTTAGAGCTGTTCTGAGTCCTAGCACTGTCTTGATTTTCCTGTTCTCTTTACATGTTCAATGTAGAGGTATGAACATCACAAACATCAAACCACTTCTCTGAAATAGGTTTTTTTGGAAATAGGCCATTCAGAGGAAGCTGAGAGTTGTGTTGTTTGTCCTTGTCACTCACTACTTTCCAGTACGAGTTTCCCTTGAGAAAGAAGACGGAGCCATGTGCATAGGAGTAGTAAGCTGAGTCAATGTTTCTGAATGGATGGTTTTGTGGCATTACTGCTGGAAACACTTGGCTCATCTTCTTTGGATAAGAACTAAGTACTTGGTTTTGGTTGACATCAAATGCAAAGACCTGCAAAGTAAAGCAGACAGGCGCTTTTCTGAGGATAGTTGACATAAAACTTATAGAAGGATCTTGATAGTTCTGACTTTGTACTGAACTTTGTAGACATTAGTTCTAAGTATTTTCCCATCTGGTGATCTGCCATTGTTGCGTAGGTCTGAAGTGATAAGAACATCTTTTAACTAAGGACTCGGAGATGCAGTGATACTTACTAGAGACTCCTTGAAGAAGTAAATTAACTGCTGCCTCCGCTCATAGAAGGCAGTGTCCAAGGGGCTGGGGATGCCGGGAAAGCCTTCTGAAATCAGTTTGGGGTAGCTCCTTCCTTCTTCATCTTCTGTGTGTGCCTGGTCATTCTCGCTGTCATATCTCCAATATTGGTTTCCTGAAAGCCAACCCAAAACTGTCAATGTGGTATATTAATACCCAATCACAAGAAGATGGCATGGGCCTGATATTCAAGCTGGGACTCCTGAACTCCACCCAAGTAAGACTTCACCCACCATTGATCCTAGGACAAACCAGCATGCCACTTTACTTAATGTCATTCCAAAGGGCAGCTGCCAATAGGTCCTAAGTCAGCCCTGTGTGGTACTCTGCCATGATTCCAGAAAAAGAAGGCTTTCTCACTCAACCATCTCCTTAAGCCTCACATGACTTCTCAGTTTGACCCCAGTAATGTTTGTCCTGCCTGTCACTGCTGTGTTAGAATGCTAGTTGCCTCCAACAGTGAAAGCCCACAAACATCATGGGATGTCTCTAGTCTTAAGCTACAGACCATTTGTGGTGGTTTGAAAGAAAATGACTCCCAAAGGAGTGGCGGTATTAGGAGGTGTGGCTTTGTTGGGATGGGTATAAGACTTATTGGAGGAAGTGTGTCACTTTGGGGGTGGGCTTTGAGGTCTTCTTTGCTCAATCTGTGCTCAGTAGAGAGTTCACTTCCTGTTGCCTGTGGATCAAGATGAACTTTGGCTCCTTCTCCAGCACAGTATATGCCTGCATGCCATCATGTCCCATCATGATGATAATAGACTAACCATCTGAAACTGTAAGCCACCCAGTTACATATTTTCTTTGGTAATAGTTGTCACGGTCATGGTGTCTTTTCACGGCAGTAGAAACCATAAGACACCATTCTTTTCCATGTTAGAGGCACCTAGCCAAGTTTACTCTTTTGGTGACTTAGGGGCCTTCCTAAGATGAGAAGATAGAAGCCCACCCTGAGCCTGCAGTCTGTCTGATTTCAAACAGGGAAGCCAGTGGTCACCAGCACATTACAATGAAAGCTTGGTAAGTGCTGGAAACATCCTGAATGCAAGTTCATTAAGAGAAATAGAGCCAGGCCTGAAGCATTTTTACCTTTAAAAAAATATCGCTCATCCTTTCCCCATGACCAGACATGGACAAAGGCATCTATGCTTTGCACGGGGATTCCACGCCAGCCAGTGAGGATTTGGAGAGGGTCCCCGTAGCGAGTCCTGTTGTTGCGGTTTTCGTAGAGCCAGTACCAGCTATTGCGGAAGAAGTAGGTGTTGAACCTCACCCTCACCTCACCATATTGGTTTCTCTCCTTGCGAATCCAGTCAAACACTGTATCAAATGATCCCTCACATGAACCTGAAGAGAGAAAAATCCAGCGACTTGTCACTGCAAACACCAGCATTCATAATTGGGATGGAGATGACTACACTTCCTGTTGGAATGTCTTAAAGAAGCACCATAGAGATTGAGCTTTGAGTAGCTGAGTTGTAGGAAGCCACTCACAGGATTCCCAGACTCAGTCTGGATGCAGTTCTAGTGCAGCTGGCCCATCTGATTTAATGAGAGGAAAGATTTGGTTCAGGACACACATAAACTGCCATGCCACTGGTGGAAACTGATGTGGCTGCAACAGGCTTTGGGTGTCAAGAATGGAAGCACATGAGAACTGAACTGGGATGGGCTCTGAGGGGTGAGGGTCTGGGAATGGAAATGCTCTCCCTGCCTTGGGCATTTGCTGTAACCAACCAGTTTCTTTCCCCTCTCTCTCTCTCATGTTTAGCCGGGCGATGCTGGCACACACCCCTAATCCCAGCACTCGGGAGGAAGAGGCAGGTGGATCTCTGTGAGTTTGAGGCCAGCCTGGTCTACAAGAGCTAGTTCCAGGACAGGATCCAAAGCTACAGAGAAACCCTGTTTCAAAAACTAAAAAAAGGAAAAAAAAAAAAAAGACTTCAAATTTTTAATTATATGTATGCATATGGGTGCCCATGGGGGGCACTGGTGTTGGATCACTGGAGCTGAAATTGCAGGCAGTCGTGAGCCTCCAAGTGCAGGTGCTGAGAAACCTCTAGAAGGCTGGAAGGCACTCTTAACTGCTGAGCCACCTCTCTGCCCCACCATTTGTCTCGAATAGCCATCGGTGCCTGGTTTGTGATGGAGCTGCTGTGTGGAATCACACTTCTTACAGTGGCTCTCCAGTTACACAGCTCTGTGATGCTGAGGCATGGGAGCTCTGCCTGTCTCAAAGTCGTGATGTCCTCTGTACTCACTAGTGTGTGAAGAGCTGGGAGAGAAGGCACAAAAGGGATTGTTGCTCTTCACCTGTGGCTGTCTGTGGTCTAGTGTGGTCACTTTAAGAGCCTGCAGATGGGGTTTGAGGGCAGCTCTTCAACCATGCAACCTGTGCTGTTTGGGGACCAGCCTCCAAGTGAACCGAGTGGAGCCTGCTGGCTTTAGCCTCCTCAGTGGCCTCAGATGGATCCGCCCTAGGCCCAGCTTACCATATAGTCTTTGAATTGCCTTCCTGTCTGACCAGTCCAACTCAAACGCAGGCTCCTGGGGAGTGTAGTTTGGTTGCATTATGGATCCTACTCTGTAGGTGTGAGGCAATCCAAGGACATGGCCAATTTCATGGACAGCTACCTAGGAGGGGAACACAAACCGCAGGTGTGGGACCAAACCTGAGTCTTTGATGATGCAGGGTTCAGTCACTAAATTACAGAGGCCTGGCTTATGCCCTTGCAGAGTTGTGCCTCCTTAGGAGAGAAGCAGGGCGAGGACAGGGGAACCACCATCAGAGACTTCTAGAAGGTTATGTACACACCAAAGAAAAGCTGGGTTTCTGCCTTCCCGGCAGAGCAGTTGGAGCCTCTTACTTTGAGAAGGCTGATGCCCGTGTCGCTGGAGAGAGGGGTGAAGTGCTCATCATCATCAAAGTGGATCTCACCCAGGTGCCAGGCATGTGCAAACTCCTGTCCACTCCCATCAAACACCCTTGGACAGCCCAGGTGCCGGCCTAGTGTGGGGAGAAGGATGGGTAGCGGTGAATGAAGGTGCCCGTCTTAGGTCCCTTTTTGACAGCAGCACAGTCTCTAGGAGCTAGTGAGCTCTGCGTGAGGTCCATGGAAGAAACCAGGGTGCTATCCCAGCACTCAGGAGGCAGAGGCAGGTGGATTTCTGGTTTCTGAGGCCAGCATGGTCTACAAGCAAGTTTCAGGACATCCAGGGGTACACAGAAAAACCCTGTCTTGAAAAAAACAAAAATAGCAAAAAAAAGACTAGAAACATCTTGATACTAACTGCTGTGTGTGTGTGTGTGTGTGTGTGTGTGATGGTAGTGCTGATGGAGGAGACAGCATTGGAGCTATAGACCTCAAGGTCACCATCTCTTACATCTATACTTCGGTAACAAACCATGTCTTCTGTACTCTAGAATTAAGAAATTAACCCAGAGAGAGAGAGAGAGAGCAGCAAGTTCACAGATGGACTGTGGAAGTCAGGGTATTTGTCCAGTCTGCCAGCAAGAAGGTAGTGCCTTTATGTGTCTCTACACAGGTTAAGTAGGCTGTACCCGCTGCTGTTCCATGTGACCAGGAGAATGGGTGGGTGATGGGTGCTCCAGGCAAGTGAACCCCAACAGCTAAGAAGACCTGAGAATCTACCGAGAGTAGGTTTCACCCTCTTAGGTGTTATCTCTGAAGAAGCCCAGCAGGTAGGACTTGGATCACACCACTCTGAGTGACAAGGCAATCAAGTTGTGATTGGCCCAGGTTGCTGTGGGGCTGATACTGGGCATGGGGCTTTGGTGGAAGAATCAAAGACTGCCTGCAGAATAGGCAGGAAGAAATACCACCTCTGTACCCCTTACCTCTCCCAAAACCCAGCTTTATGTCCACCATAGTGCCAGGAGCAGTGAGGTCCTCCCGGAAGTTCAGCGGTGTCACCTCGCTCCACATCCTGAAGGCCAGTCTAAAGATATATCTCTGTTCTTCCACAGAGAGTTGGCTGCTGTAGGCATCCCCGACCAGCCTCCAGGTCAGCGTCTTCCTGGAAAAGGCCCTCCTGGGCCCATTGTCTAAAGTGCCCTCATGTTGCCCACCTGGCTTGGGCAGCAGCGTTTGAAGGAAGCGCTTTTGACGGGCCCTGGGCCAGAGACCCAAAGCGGTTGGCAGGGCTGGTGGGGTTGGCAGAGCAGCCTGAGGTGGCAGCCTTGTGTCAGGGATGCCACAGCGTGGCCTGTTCATAGCTGCCAGTGTAGGTGAATCTAGTTCCCCACTGGCTGGCAGTCTGTTTGCCTTCTGGAATCTCCGCACAGCTTGAGCCAAGGTGGAGCCCAGAGGGACCCCTGGTGACTCCTTTGAACTAAGCACCTCTGACCAGCCATATTTCAATAGGAATCTCTGTGGGAAAGAAAAGCCCTAAATTCACAGGGTTGCCAACATTTTTCCTGTGCTATAGGGGGTAGGGAGGGACATGGGGATATAGAGCATGGAGGTAGAGATAAAGGACATCATCCAGGGCCTACCAGAGTAAAGTAATGGATGCCACATGGCCTATGGAAAAGCAGGCCAGGTAATAGGAGTGGGAGAGAAGGGGCCATGCAAAACGTAAGAGGTCAGGGCTGGAGATGGGTGCACACTGTGGACTGAGGAGCTGAGAGGAAGGCCTGCCCAGGAAGAAAAAACTCCCCAACTCCAGGATTAGGCAAGAATCATCTGAGAGTCTGGCAGGCTTCTAACCCACAAGGACAGGGAAGTCAGGGGCAGGAGGGCTGTCCCTTGGCATCTGAGGCAAGCTTGGCCCATCATCCCTTCTCACTGTCCTCCACCCTGGGGGCACCCTGGAGCCAGGAGTTTAGGGGGAAATTTTGATCATCTGTCTGCTTGTGGAGCTTGGTAATCACCAGACTGCAAGGGCGGTTGAGGGGCAGGGGGTCTGCTCAAGGCCACTCCAACCCATGACTCCGGTGAAAGGGAGCCCTGGTCTTCTTGTATCAGTGGATGCCACTCAATAGCACAGTGCAGGCGATCTTTGCTGGAGCTGTTCCTTGTATGCCCAGGCTGGCAGGTGTCAGCCAAGGAATGCCACCAGCAGGCTCACATTCGAATGCCCTACCCGAAATTTAGAGCACAGGACTGATCTTGCCTAGCTGCTGCTGCTGCTGGGATTAATGCCAGAGGAAGCTAGGTGCAGCTCGGAAGTAGAAGTGCTTGCCTGGCTTGTGCAAGGCCCCAGGTGTCATTCCCAACTCCACAAAGATGACACCAGATTAAGCAGGCTCTCTGCCTCTGCACAGCCATCCTTCCATGTTATGCTCTGACGTCTACATGTGTGGTGTGTGTGTGTGTGTGTGTGTGTGTGTGTGTGTGTGTGTGTGTGTGTGTGTGTGTGTGTGTGTAGTACTGCCTGTACACGCAGATGCTGCTGCTCTGTGGGTCTCCTCTTACCTGAGCAGCATGGAGGTCAGCAATGGGCTTGGCCTGGCTCAGAGGTGATGGCTCCAGGTCCGAACGGTCCCGGCTGTGGAAGAGTCTCTCGGGCTGAGTGGGTTGGGGTGCAACCAGCCAGCAGAGCAGCAGTGTCAGACGCAAGGCAGAGGCAGCAAGCATGGCCCCACTGGGACACTCTGGTCCTACCTTGCTGCGTCCCTGTCTCCCATCTAAAGGAGCAGAACATGGTGGGCCCTTTTATAAGCAAGCAGGCATTCTTCACCCAGCTCTTAAGTGTGCCTGCTAGGAAGCTGCTTCTGTGGCCCTGGTGAGCTGCCTTTGAAGACCCCAGGGCTCCTTTTCTCATGGGCGTGAGAACTCTGCTTCCTCTGCTCTTGAGGTATGGTACTTTTGGGAGGTGAGCCTGTGGATTGCTTGCCTGTATTGACTTTCCTGGTTTAGGAGTTTGCTCCTAAATGAACTGAGGGAGAAGTGCAGGATGCATGCACCTGTGCTGCTGTGAAGGCCCTGCCTGAGCCCTACAACGTGCCTTTTAGGACTAGGCCTGCAGCTTTCAAACCATAACCCTCAGTTTGCTCCTATTCAGGTCGATTTTTCTCTGGGTGGTCTGGGGCTTAGGGCATGTTAATTTGATTTTAGACTTTGTTACCATTTTTCTTCTTACTGGTTGTTTTTCTTTATGGAGAAGAAAGTATGTCTAGGGTAGGCAGGATGGCTCAGCAGGTAAAGGCAATTGCTGCCAAACCTGATGTCCTAAATTCAATCCCTGGCCCCACATGGTAGGAGAGAGCTGATTCTTGAAAGTTGCTCTCTGAACTCCATGAGCATACTCATTGTTTGCTGCCCAAACAAATAGTAAGTACATAATATAATTAAAAATAAGCCGGACAGTGGTGGTGCACGCCTTTAATCCTAGCACTCGGGAGGCAGAGGCAAGTGGATCTTTGTGAGTTCAAAGCCAGCCTGGTCTACAAGAGCTAGTTCTAGGACAGGTTCCAAAGCTACACAGAGAAATCCTGTCTCAAGTAATAATGATGATAATAATAATAATAATAATAATAATAATAATAATAATAATAATAATAGAATGTCTAATCAGAATATAGAAAAGTAAAACTTAAAACCATTGCAAGAAAAGGGGATCAAGCACCTGTGGTGGGGCAGGGCCATGGTGAATATTTTTGCAGACACATACATTTATGTCTACTGAGAAGTGTATGTACATGTGTCACAACTTCATGAAAGCTCCCTCCTCCATCACCTCTGTGCCTACCATGTGAGTCCAGCTTCTCTTTGTCAGGCGTTCAGCCTATTCCAGAGTCCCGAAAGGCTCACTTCTGAAGATCCCGCCATCCTCTGGCCTGTTTTCCTTTGGAGAGGATGTATTTGTCCTTCCACTGCATTCCGCTTTAAGGTGATCACTGCCAGAGAAGGGTCACAGTTGTCATCTGTGATCACTAGATCAAAGCCTCCAGCCTTGAAAACAATGGAAGAAAGGAAATGGAATAGAGGGCTGGAGAGATGGCTCAGTGGTTAAGAGCACTGGCTGCTCTTCTAGAAGACCTGGGTTCAGTTCCCAGCACTTACATGCCAGTTCACAGCTGTCTGTAACTCCAGTTCCATGGGATCTGACACCCTCACGCAGACATACATGCAGGCAAAACACCAATGAACATAAAATAAAAAATAAATCATTTTTAAAAATGAAACAGAGATCTGTTCATTGAGCATACTGAGAGGAAACATGATCCCGTGGTACAGTATCCCATCATCAAACAAGATTTCTTTATGGAAATTTTGATTATATAGAGTTTTGTTCCTCACAGCTTTGCCTTAGCCAAAAGTACGGAAACGAAGCACACTTTTCTAATATGTGCTTGGTATGTGGGTGTGCACGTGAAGGTCAGAGGACAACTCTTGGGGGTCACTTCTGTCACCGTTACGTGTTTCAAGAACTGAACTCAGGTTGCCAGGCTTGCATGGCAAGAGTCTAGAAACAGACTATCAAGACCTGCTGGCACTGCTGACATGGCAGCCTGTGCCCAGGGCTCCTCTCCTGCTGCACTTCAGCTCCACAGGGCCAGTCTGCTGTGGCACAAGCTCCCTGTCACTTGCATGGCCGGATGACACTGTAATCTGATAGCACCTGCTAGAAGGGCAGTCAGGCTCCTCTGCACGTATGGCACTGTGCTTTCAGGCACCTAAGGCTGCACGCCAAGGTGCTGCCAGTGTCCTTAGCACCGACTGTGGTGCCTGTTCTTCCCCCAATAGGCGTCCTCCCCAGAAAAGGGCTCCTTGAGAAAGTTAACAGTGAAATGTGACTCTCAAGTCAGAAAGTCTGCACTAGGTTCGATCCCATGAAAAACAGCCAGGGCTCACCACCGCACCTTGGTTGCGACACCTCTATGTATGAAGCTCTTCACAGTTATTGCTTAGCTCAGTGTGGTCTGAAAGTCCAAACGGCACTCATATCCTTGTAAGCTTTCCCTCCACGTTAGTTGTGTCAGCTCAAGGCCAGCAGCAAGGACAGGAGCATGTTTAGGAATAAGGGTCACACTGAAGTCAGGAGCCAGAGGCCACAATTCCCCAATTCCATTCCCAGAGCACACCCTAGTGACTCAAGAGTTTCCTATAAGGCCCCGCCTCTTTTAAGATTTATTTTCTTCTAAAGATTATGTGTATGTGTGTGTGGAGAGGGAGTATGTCTGTGGGTGCAGATGTCTGTGAAAGCCAGAAGAGGAAGCTGGATTACAGGAGTTGTGAGTTGCTTGACGTGGGTGCTGGGAAATGAACTGAAAGAGCAGTAAGTACATGCTCATAACCACTGAGTCACCTCTCTGGCATGAGACCTTTTTTTTTTTTTTTAAAAAAAATAACGTTTGTTTATTTATTTATAGAGAACCACGGCATGTGTTGGGGGACAACCTGTGGGAGTGAGTTCTCTCCTTCCAGAGACTGAGCTCAGTTACCAAGATTGGCACCTAAGCCTTTACCCCACTGAGTCTCTGAACCAACTTGCCAGTCCTATGCCCAACCTTTTACAGACTCCATGAGCTTCTGAGGACCAAGATCCTACCACACCAAACTTTGAGGGACACGTTGTAAATCATTCCAAAACCACAGCCCCACACCCTTCCTCCTCTACTGTGGTGACGATATGAGGATTTCAGGGTGCTCTGAGGATCGGACCCTATGTGTAAAACAAATGGCATCAGGCTGGGCAGGGTGTGACCTCAGGGAAAATGCCTTCTAACCTGGCCTTCCATGAAGACAGCTCTGTCTGTGCAAGCCGTCTTCCCTACCACCAGCCCACAGGCTGGTTTTCTTAATGCAGCTCAAATCTAGGCCAGGACTGCCTAGGTCAGTGGTTCTCAACCTTCCTAAGGCTGCGACCCTTTAATACAGTTCCTCTTGTGAAGGAGACCCCCAATCATAAAATCTTCTCATTACTACTTTATAACTGTAATTTTGCTACTATTATGAGTCATAATGTAAATATCTGATATGCAGGATGTCTGATATGTGGCCCCTCTGGAAGGTCATGACTCATGTGTTGAGAACCACTGGCCTGGAAGAAATAAAGTTTGGGGGACAGATTTTTCAGATCCTCTTTCTGCAGGGTGCTACATTTCTATCTTCTCTTCCTCTTTTTTCTTCTAGCTCTCCAAAGCAGTTAGCCTGATGGATATGGTGCTGTTATATTTCAGGAGATACAATCTTCATATCTGAAGCATAATTATCCACAGCAAAAGTCAGAACTTTAGGTCTTGTTTATTTTTATTTGGATTTTTGAGATGGCATCTCACTGTGTAGGCCTGGCTGGCCTTAAATGCATCGCTGTCTTGTTTCCATCTCTATTACCTTGAATGCTGGGATGATAAATGTGTTACCGTGCTTGGCTCAGTCGTTGTTTTTGTTTTTGTATAATGAATAAATATTTCACAAATAGCAATTTATCATTCTTAACCAGGTCAGCATCAGAGAAAGACTATATATGTTGCCCCTGAACACAGCTTTGCATGTGATAATATTGGTCCAAAGTGATGGATCAGTGATTGAAAGCACTTGTTCTCTAAGAGGATCTGGGTTCAATTCCCAGTACCCCCATGGGGATGCACAGCTGTCTCTAACTCCAGTTCTTGGGGATCTGACACCCTCCCCTTGCTTCTCAGGCACCAGGCATGCACATGGCACAGAAACATATATACAGACAAGATCCTCCCCATATATATGACAATTAAAAAGTAAAGTGGACTGCAAGCACAAGTAACCATGGGATTGATTTCATTTCCTTTTTTCTAGGCTCAGGAAGCTCCTCCAGGGTTCAGTGGCCGTGTACACTTGGCCTGGGTTCCAAGCTGGACTCCATGAAGATAGTGATATGCTGACAGCAGCTTCTCCAGAGCCCTGATTCCAGCTCTATCCTAAAGGCAGCACAAGCTGTACTTTGCAGGAGGAAGGAGCTGGCCCGGCACGGCCTCAGCAGCAGCTGTCTGGCTGTAGCACTTTTCTGATGCCTGCAGCCAGGGCTTGTGGTGTGGGACTCTCTGCTGTGCAGCTCACAGGCAGGCCCTGGGCAGCCATAGCACGAGTTGTACTGGGGCCAATGGCTACAAACTGCAAGGAAGCAAGACACAAGAGACAGCTTCAGCACCACAGCAAGGCTGTGTGCAGGCATCATCTGGACAGACTTTCTGTTAGGATGCCATTCCTGTGTGATGTTTCCTATAAACAACAGTGCCACCTAATCTGAAGCTGGCTTCAGGGTCTGCACAATCCCTTCAGTCAGGATCTCACTATCACCTCCTACTCCAAGTGCACATATCCTTAGGACTGGGTGTGTGGGGATGAAGCCTGAGGCAGACACCATCTTCCTAAGGGGCTCCAACTGCAGACAGTTCGCTTCAATTTCAGGGGCTCTGGGTGGGAGCAGCTGGGGAGCATGGAGTGCCAAGAAGGGTTTGGATTCCCAGGAACACAGAACAGTAATAAACTGGAAGGCCAGGGTTCAAATCCCGGCATCCACTCCACTCCCTCTGCCCCCACCTTCTTATCTCCAACCAGGCTGTCCACTGGGCTGCTGGGGGTTACATGAGGTGGTCAGGGTAAACTACTTGTTCGGTGCTGGGCACAAGCATATGCTCACTGATAGATGTGTGACTTCTAGGTGCACAGATAGTCACCTCACAGGCCATGTAGTCACAGAGAAGACAGGAATGAAAAGGAAAATGCAGTGGCTTTCATTCATTTGGTGGCAGGTGCCGTAAAAGTTCTCAGTGCTCTGGCATGGCTCCTTTGTGATATTCTATGTGCATCAGCCATAAGCAGTAAGCACAGATCATAGGTTACCCCTTAACTTTCTGTGAACCCCTGCACTTTAAATAGCACTGTAGAAACATTGGGTCTCACAAGCACTCCTACAGAGGAAGGAAGGCCATTGTGCAAATCTGGGGCAGAGCTGAAACAAGAATGCCAAACCACCCAACAATACATGGATCTCCGGACTCTGCCCTCTGTCAACCTCAACAGTACCCAGGTGGGCCGGCACAGTCCCAGTGATGAAGGAAGACTCCCATTATTTCAAATTGGCTTTCTGGCTCTGGAATAAGCCACAGTTGTTGTGATCAATGCTATCCTGGAAACTCTTTCTTTCCTGGTAGCTGCAGAGCCCACGTGGTGCACTGAACAGAGGCAGTATGATGACTAGGGGATGCCAAGAACCCATGGGTTGCAGGAAGGAACAGGACAGATTTAAGATGGGCACCATCGCTATGCCCCAGCTGCTCCATGAATCTAGACAGTACTGGCAGCAAAGCCCTGAGTTGAAATTCCAAGTTTCCATTTTGCTCTAACTTGGGTTTGCTTAGGATGGGGACAGAGTAAGGTTGAGTTCTCATTAAGGTAGACCAGCATGGTCAGCCCAGGTGAGTTCAGAGGCATGTTCCCATCAGTAAGCTGCTCAGGCACTTCACGGTTACCTGGTGACTCATCCACCACGTCCACAGAGACACATGTGAGCAGCATTGGCACTGTTGCTAACTCTTCCCTGGTGCCCAAGAGCTCACTCAGCCAGTGGCCATGCTGAGCATGCATGGACCTTTTTCTTCAATTCTGCTACAGGACTCAGGTGCCACCTTCCTCCCCTAATAACCCCTCAGAAAAGTTGGCCTTCTAGTAATGTGCTATATGATGCTGGCAAGGTGTTGAACCCTGTCAGGAGGGTTTCCCTGGTAAGGAGGACAGTCACCCCCATCCTGCTAGATCCCCACAACCAGACTAGCACAAGCTATGACTTCAAGAACTTTGACCACTGCCCGGCAACTTTTAGGACCATGGCTATATATCACCACAGCCCACGGCCTGGCACGTTTCTTCCTGGGCTCTAACCATGGCGTCGTCCTTTTCAGCTGTGTGAACGAGGGCAGAGCTCGGCTGCTCTGTACCTAACGTTGCACCTTGAAACTGGGCAGTCTGAGTCCAGGTGGGACACACCTGTGAGATGCAGCTGGGATAATCCCAACTGTTGGAGTCACCTGACTGAAGTGAGTTCTGGGGGGTGGGGATGGGACCTACTGTCCCTGGGTTCTAGGCCACACTTTGTACCCTCTCCTTGGTCCCTGTAGGGTCTGGTCAAAGGCACTTCTGTTACAGGTGTCACAAGAGTGATGCTACTTAAAGACTCAACAAATACAATCCCTGAGAGTGTGGATAGGAATCCTTTAAGTAACAACAAAGATAGATGTTTCTAGACTAGAAAACCATTTCAACGTGGAATCAAGGCGTAGAAGGCACCAACACGCACACCAAATCCTGCCAGAGGGCCTCACTTGAGCCCTCGACTTCTCAAGGACAGTGCCATGCAGGGGCAGGGAAGGCCAGACCGTTGGCTATACAGAACAAAAAACTTGGGGCTAATATCCACAAATTAGAGTAAGATCAACCCAGAGGAGACCAGTAATGTATGCAGAGCACCAGTGAAGAAGTGGCAGGGACCCTCCCGACTCTCCAGGCACTTCACAGGTGTCTGACTCAACATGCAAATTCCCGGAAAGAGTAAAAGGCTGAAATCCATAGAGTACCATACCTTAATCTGATCAAAGCTGCCACCAGATAATGCCTGAATATACTCCAGGCTGTACTTAAGGCCGGAGGGGCTGAAAAATGTGATGCTGGCTGGGACACCCTAGGGGAAATGAGAAGATGAGAGCTAGCTTTGCCCCTAGACAGCATTCCTCAGCTCATCAACAGCAACCCTTCCAGCCCCAGACGCCACATGGGCTCTGCATCAGTACACTCTCTGGCTCTGGGCCATTCTCAGCTCACCACGGCAGAGTTGGAAGGATTTGTTTATAAAGCAGGCTGAGGTGGGAGAGGCTGCAATTCCCACTGACTGAGCGCTCTGCTGGCCCTCAGTCGGTTTGGCCAGAAGACACTGGCTCTGTGGAGCTCAGCATCAGCAGTGGAGGCACCTCCAGCCCCTGGGGTTAAACAGCCCTCGTGGAATTAACAGTCTTCTTGTTGGCTTCTGTCAACTTCTACCCACTAGGGACAGAGCAGACAACTAGGCAGCCTGCACCGTTTCTCTGCACTGAATTGTCCATTAGAACCCCATAATAGGCATGATCTGCAAAAGCTGTTCCAGGAGGGCAAAGGGATGAGACTTCTGAATGGAAATGATGGAGGTAGCCATTAATGTAAGAAGAGCTCTCCACTCTCCTGCCCCAGGTCTCCCAATCCCAATTTAGACTCCACAGTGAGTTCTTCCCAGTGTGGGCCCAGCCTCTGCCCCAAGGAATGGAGAACAGAGGCAATAACAAGACCACTGTGTATTCTGGGCCTTTGTATATGGTAGATGTTACACAAGCAGCTCTGTATGAACTATCTTCTTCAATCTTTATAAAACTTTCACTGCATGGGCCTATTCCCATATCACACACACATAAACGGAGCTGCAGACAAGCCACTTGCTCAGTCACATAGCTGGGAATGATAGCACCCAAAGGAGAATCAACACTGCAAACTCACGCTCTTCCCCTGGGGCCTGCCCTTCTAGGACTTGAAACTCTACATACCTGATTTTCATAGTAGCTCTCCAGGTTCCCCTGAATTCCAGGGTGTGGAATTGTCTGATAGACATGCATGCTTTCCATGGGGATCCCTGTGCACAATCAAAACCAGGAGACAGGTTTCATCATACTGAGAAGTGGGGGGGGGCTCTGTGGCTCTGTACCCTAGTGTAGCTGATGGGCACTGTCAACACACCTCTGAGCACCAACTCCTCAGAAATAGAAAGCTCAGCAAGGGGGCAAAAGACCCTGTCCAGCCCTCTGTGGCCTGCAGAGGACTGTGGAATCAATCTGCAGTCAGGAAGGCTAAGTTAGCAGAGAAAGGCCCAGAAACCGAAGCCTTCATTGTTACCCACAGATGCTTTTGGCTTTCATGTTTGTGTGAGTTTGTCCACACAGCTCTGATCCCAGCTCTTCCATGAATCCCATAGTCATGCCAGGAGACCCAACTGCATCCCAGCTCTGTCTGTACATGGTCATGTGTTCTTCCTGGGCCTCAGAACATTCATCTTCGGGGATGCTATGAGCTCATCCTAGTCACCTTTGTCCTTGAGCATTTTCGGAAGAGTATCTCCTTTGATAGTTCCACAGGGAAAGAGAAGAGGCAGTGCTGAAGATGGCCCTGTGAACACACAACAAGACATTGTAAGAGCCGGTAAAATCTCAATGGGACAGGTAGTGCTGAAGACAACCCTGTGAACCCACCAGACACTGGAAAACTTGTAAAATCCCCAAGGGGAACGCTGTGCACAAAGGCACATGGAAAGCATTTGCCTAGGAGGGTAAAGCCAGGTGCCCCAGGCTCAGCTTTGCTATAAGATCTTAGTTCCAGCACCTGTCACTAGGAAGGGCAACTGCTGTACTGTGTTGGCCTTGAAGGGTTCTGTGAAGAACCAAAGAGGGAATGAATAAAGAGCCTAGAAAATTCAGCCACAGAAACAAAGCACCGTGTCTTATTTGATGCCTGAACTCTCTGTCAGGAGGTGGCTCCCTATCTGGGATGCAGGCCTTGTACTTAAACTAAGTAAGAAAATAAGTATGGCCTGGTACTGGCACTGGGCATATGTCCTACCTGTGGAGGGGGTTCTGGATGAGCCAGGCACATGTGCAGGAGACAGTATGGAACTGGCACTTTGGAGTGGCTCTGTAGCCACCTCTGACAGAGCCTACTATTTGCCCTGTCATGCCATCAGCCCCTGAACCAAGTGCCTAAAAGGCGCAGAAGACAGGAGGCTGTTCCAAGGCCCTGAATCTCACTCTGCCCTATCATCTACCTCCACCTGTGCAGACCCAAGGCAATGTTCAGCCCTGAGCACTTTGCAAGTTACAACAAAACCATCCAACCAAACTGAGGGACTGTCAGATGCTAGAACCTTCCTTAACTGTGAACACAACATGTTTTACTAAAACCAACCATTTCTTCTATATCACATGAAGAAATGTAATAAGTGTTGGTCATGCACAGACATCACATATTCCCTATACCATGACAATCCCTCTGAACACACTAGTGACTGAGATCAGAGGAAGAATGAAACGAACTCTCCCCGGCTAGCACTGGCTCTGAGAAGCAGTAGCTAAGTGACAAGAATAGCTGTAGGCTACTGTGTTTGAAGTACAAGCAACAGTGAGAGGCTGGTGGATGTTTTATTTAAGCCACTATGTAAATATTGGTACCAACACAGATGAACACATGGTTTGGGAAATGATAAACTATAGATCACAGCTGCCTGCTGAGTTCTCTCTCCAGCGAAGTGCTGCAGGAACCTCCAGAGCACACAGTTTTAAAGACACCCTCAGGTGCAGTGCTCGCCACCTGAGCCCAGGCGGCTCTCCTGTGTCTTTTTATGTGAGGGTTGTGACCTGAAGGTGCAGGAAGCTAGGGACTAAAGCTCTTTGTAGAGCACCTATGGGACCAAAACAGTTCAACTTTCCAGCAAGCCTTGTTCCAAAGGCATGGGAAGGAGCTTCGAGGTGATTCTTGAATCTCCCTTGCCATTTATTTGGGTGTTCAAGTCTTGTCATACTGTTATTCCTAGCTGGGTTGGAAGCATAGGACTCAAGTTTCATCATTTATCCCTAAGGCTGGGCTACAGTGGTACAGGGCTTCCTGAGGACACAGGTTTGTCTGGCCAAGACCTGCCATGTAGCCATGTGGGGCTCACATATGAATAGTCAGTCAGCTCGGCTGCCTTCCCAGGAGGGACTACCCTGTGGGCACAAAAGAAGGAAATGTTCCTCATGGAATGGGCACCTGGAAGATTGATCACTAGAGACACAGCCCCAACTACACCAATTAGAAGAAAAGATGGGTAGACAGGTAAGAACACACTCAGTACCACAAAGAGCAACACGACACTAATAAAAACTAGTTGTCCTATAACAGCAAGACTTGAACACCCAAATATAGCTGAAGCAGAGGAAAATGGCCTAGGTAAGTAGAAAATGACAAGATCTCTTGAGTAAATTGGGTGCATGGGGACCTTGGGAGAGGGCTAAAGGGTATGGGAGAGGCAGAGAGAGGAGCAGAGAAAAATGTAGAGCTCAATAAAAATCAATAAAAAAGAAAATGACCTAAAATTAACTTTAGGAGAATGTTTGAGGT